>JALJVW010000139.1:5142500-5595000 GCA_024865655.1 Emberiza elegans
AGTGGGGGGCGGCGGTGGCGGCGGTGGCGGCGGCGCGCGCTGCTTGGGTTTGTCAACTTCGTCCAAGTTGATGTCATCGAGGTCTGTGGTGTGCAGCTGCAGGCCCCCGGCAAAGCGCCGCATCGAGGTGGCCGAGGGAGAGGCAGAGGGACGTGCGCTTGCCAGCTATGGGCGACACAACAGCAACCTGCCTCAACACTCCCAAAGAACGGGCAGCCCTAGGACACCGCTCAGGCCAACTGCTCCTCCACAGGAGAGCTTTGCTTCTCCCACACAGAATATACACAAACGCTTTCTCTGAAAGCCTTTCCAAAAGCACTCCTTGGGATTCCAGTTTAAAAAGAAGAAAAACAGGAGTGATGTGACAGCAGCTGCTGGGGTAAGGGGGTTGACAAATGAAACCCCACAAAACCCCAACAACATGAAGTTTTCAGAAGGCAACATCACAGGACAAACACAACTTTCGCCTCTCTGGCTCTTATGAGGAGAAAGCAAAAATTGCTCCTCACAAAGGTGATTATTTGAAGGAAAATAAAAGACAGGCCTTGAGATTCTATGTTTTTAAAAAAGGGAAAGGGGTTAAAGTTGTGTAAACATAACCACACATTAGTACAAGAAAGGAAGCTAAGCTTAAGCAGCTATCAAAACAAAAATTAGTGTGCTATTGAATTCAGAATCTCAAGGGGTTTGATATTTTATAATTTATGTTAATCCACACCAGATCTATTGGGGTACTAAACAACTTCAGAACGCAACGAGCAGCTCATCCAAAACAATAAGGATGTGTGTGAGGAAGGCATCTAAGTATGCTTTCAGAGTTGCTAACATTTCTTTTATCGGTGATCCAACTGGAGTATCTGACAAAATTCAGTCATTTTGCTATTTTGTAGACTCAGCTGAGGAAACCTTACATAGATAAACTGTCTGACAGACACATTCGTCTTACTCTAATACGGCAACATGTCCTTCAGTGGGTAACACTTTTCACACTCTTCTTATCTAACATGCTCACCTCCTTGTGCTGAAAAATTACTATTTCTTTGGCAGAGGCTGAGATCTTGAACGGTCTTGCTCCCAAGAAACAGTTTCAACCTGTAGCACCTGAATATCTTTCAGCTGCATTTACCCCAAAGGAGCACTCAGGTTTTGTGTTTTATGTGTTTTAACTGCTTGGGGAGATGTGTAGAAAAATCATAGTAGAGCAATTTTATATAACGTAATGGAAAAATTGATGGAACAAACACACAACAGAGTGTGGGTCTTAAATCCAGGCTAAGCTCTGAAAATACAATGCTGTTTGTAATCTGTTATGTTCCTTCTTACTTCACAAAGGGGGACAAAGTTCTAGCAGAACACAGGCTGCCAAGTTTGGATAGTGAGAGAAAACCTCTGCATAATCATTCCACTAAAGACCTGTACTGAAAAACCACATGGATCTGAGCCTAGGGCCATGAGGAACAGAAGTTCAGATGCTTTTTTTTTTCAGAGCTGCTCCACGCTGACCTGAAGGAAAATCATGCGAGAGCATTCCCCAAGGTCCCTTTTGTGGTTGCAGTTTCTTGGGGATCCCATGAGAGCTCAGTAGATTGCAGTGTTCCTCATGGAAGCGGCTTTCCTTGGAAGACAGCCAGAGCAACTGGATGGTGGGAAAGCCTCACCACACATCTAGAACCATCAGGCTCTAAGGAACAATCACTTTCTGCAGCTCCCCTAATTAAAGGGAACTACTTAAAGTACAAGCCCAAACCCTATTCCTTGTGAGTTTCATATCTTCTTGTAATTTTCTCATGCTGTTCCTTTATTTCACATAATACAGGGAAGCTTCCAAGAGTTCATCATAAATGATGCTCTTATATTCACATTGTACTAATAAATATAGATGCATCTAGCTTTTGTTACTGGCAGCGTGTCCCACCTAGCCCAAATATTTCATGAGACAAAACTGTTAATTTAGTGGTGATAATAGAGTTAAAAAGGACAAAAGATAATCAGTTCATTAAAATAACATTTAAATTTTCATAAAATATCATAAAAGCAAATTCTATAGACTGTAAGTCATCAATTATTGACTTTTTCCCCCCCCTCTCTGAAAAAGGACTGAGGAGGAAAGAGAAAGAATTTTTCCACTGGTAAAACCTGTTGCTTTTAGGAGACAACTTTCAGTTATTTAGAGATCATGCAATATAAGGAAAAGCTAGAATTTTACCTCAGGAGACTCATTCTCCACAGAGGAGATCTGCTCTAACCGTGTTTGACAAAGTCTTTCCACCCAGTGCTGCACCTTCTCTGATTCTTCCAGGTCTTCTCGTTCTGTCTCAGACACCTTGACCATAACATTGGTGCATTAGAAAAGGTTATAGGTATGGTCATAAGACAGATATGTTTCAAAAATATGAAATGTCACCTAAAATAGTTTAAAGAAAATAATGATACTTTTAAGAATGATTTCCTATTTTGCTGTTTTTCAGTAAATTCATCACTACACAGACACAAATGCAGAGATATCTTCATTTGGGCAAAAGCTGACTAGAAATAAGTAAATGTGGCAATAGAATTTGCAGTAAAGCAGTTTTTAAAATTTCATTATTGTTGAAATAATTTAAAAAGTGTCCTGCTAAAATAATAAGACTAAAAATCCATTTAATTTTCTTTCAATACAGCTTTGAACTTGATAGATCACAACATACCTCTTGCACAAGTCGATTTATTTTCAATTGTTTTTCTTTCTCCAGCATTCCTTCTTTCTCTTTGGCAAGTTTTTGCTCAAACTCCATTTCCTTTTTGTTCTTCTTCTGTTCACAAAAACTATCACTTTTTGACTTCTTTCGTTCTTTCCCTTTCTGGGAAGGTTTTGTAAGAAAAACTTTTACATCAGCTAAAACCACCAGAAGCTTCAATCTTAGTACATGAGTGTCTGCCTTGAAAACTTAATTACAGTCTATGCAAGTACGGGGATGGTTTTTTAAAAGAAAACCCAAAGTTCCTTGACCCAGCCTTTTGCAAGAAATTCAAACTTTTTGGAGGGCTTGTGCCCCCTAACATAAGATGGATGAGACCAGAAAATTCAACTTTTTTGTTCCTCTGCAAAGTTACAGCTTTAGGGCACACAGGCCCACTAGAAAACTTTGAATATTCCAACAGTTTTGGTTGTGTCTTAAATTGCGATCTCACTGTTTTGGCATTTATATATAAATAAATGAATGATTGCTTTCAGGTGACAGATGCTCATGTATAGGGGCATAGTCCATGCATACAACAGCCTCATGCATTTGACCTAAAATCAGCACTGCATCCCCTAATAAAACTGAAATAAGGAATTGTAAAGGAAAGGTTTAGATCAGTGCAGAAACTGAGTTCCTGCTTCCAAGCAGGAACACTGCATCACAAAGACCATGTAGCTCCTACAAGCCCTGGGTAAAATCTACCCAGATGAGTTAAATAATACAGCACAAAGTGACTCTAAAATTTTAGATGTAGGATACAAAAAAAGGGAAAAAGCTACATAGCCTTTTGGAAGCCTCTGTTCTTGTTTTCTTCAAAACACACACTGCTCCTTATTTCTTCTTTAGTGATGTCACATTCCTGCTGCCCTTTCACATTTGTACAGGTAGGACTTAGTTAATTTTGGAAATGCCATGTTCTCCTTCTATTTATGAAAAGTAAAACAGAGGAGCAGGTGGCCACTTATAGACAATTACTGCCACAGCCAGAAAGGCTGTGCTTCAGGTTTGATTTTGCTCTTCTCATCGTCATCAGCTATTGACTTTTCTTGCTTTGATTTCCTAAAACCACCACAAACTGCTTCACATTAAATAGCATTATTTGTCTTCCTTTCACCTTTGGCATGTTAATATTGATAACAAAGCCTTGGAGAACAGACATTTTCCTTGGCAGCTACAGAAGCCAATTCCCCCAGTCAAGCAGTTAACTGGAAGTTTGTACTGCTGAGTCCAGTGGGATGTGGTCTATTGCTTCATGGTTATGTGGTGGTGGTGTTCTAGGGAGGGGAGGGAAAAGGAACCCCAAAAACATTGGAAATAAAGCTTAACTAAAAAAAAATCTGTCTTTTCACACAAATGTTTTAACATATACCTAATTCTGTGGTCTATTTTGTTCAGGGCTAATTAGTTTTTACCTTAACAAAAATTGCCAATATCATCCTCTTAAAAATTCCAAGACACATTTAGTACTGTCTGCTAGATGTAACATCAGGCAGGTCAATTTGCTAGGTATCAACATCTGAAGAATTACTGAATTCAAAGGCCCACTAAGCAGTACACAAGCCAAAGTCATCTAGAACATGAACATATATCTGACTGTCTTAGCTGCACTCACAGCGTTCAGATGCAACAGGATGATTCATCCTTTCCTACAATTTTCCCCATGGATTCAGTTTACTTCCTATTATAGACATTTTTAGTACAGAGTGAAATATTGTTTTTAAAACAAACAAAAAATCATTAGCAATAAGGAGTAGGATAGAAATTCACCACTGCCAAAAGCAAATGATTGAAAATAAAATCTTTTCAAGCTTCCAGCGCACACAGTGTGGTAAAGTTCAACAGGAATTATGTTAAGATCATTAGTATATTAAGAGGTATTTAGGCATTCTCTAAACTATAGTTTTCAGCAGCAACCCCAAATATTACCCTCTTTGTGTGAAGAGTTTCCACAGCATGCATTTATAATTTTCAGATAAAAATCCCAACTGCCTTGGCTTTCACACAGGTTACAGATCCATGATGATTTACAGCCACTAGCAGTACAAAATACTATCGGAATGCACCATCTTCTCCTGATCTCTTTTAAGGGAGGCAGGTATATCCTGGGCACACAGAAGGTCAAAGTAATAGTCCTAAATAGTGACAGAAATACTTCATCTGTCAGAAACAATCCTGACCTCCTCTGAAACCTTGAGTTCTTGCCAGATACCCCCACAAAATCTTCATGGCACTTGTACCACAGTTAACTAGCAAAAACCCACCACTAAAGCACACAACACAACAGCAATCCTTCTATAATATGGATAATATATATTGCAAGAAATAAAGGAAGCAACAGCAAGTACAAACTGTTACTTGAAACTCTCATAAATTGAAATTGCAATACTTCAGCAGTATTCCACACAGAAGTATTCTATCAGCCCAGAGATCGTTAACCTTTTTTTTGCTCATATGTGCATGCCTAAAAACCTTTTGCCTTCAGCACTCCTTCTACAAGGAGACTTGCAAAGGTATAACTGGGTAATTTTGATCTCTACTGTTTTCATATACACGATTCTGAGGAATTTTGGAGAACATGAAGACATGCATTGCCCACCTGTAATAAACACCTGCAAAGTATTGTTATACAATTCCCTCTGCACACGGCAGAACCCAGAGCCTGAAGGACTCAAAAGGACAAAGTCCTAGACACATGCATCCCAATGGCATCTTAATTTGTGCACACATTAAAAGAAGAAGCATTTGACTATTAAGAATGCTTACTAATAGCAGAGAAGAAGAAAAATAAGGAATTCCAATCCAAACACACAGCAAAAAAAATCACATTTCAAACTTCGTACCTTACGGATTGTGGGAAATTTCCCTTCATACCGATAAAACCATCCAAAAGCTACAAAAGGTAAAACAAAAGTTGTTTTTTTTGAAGAAAAGCCAAGGGCAGGCTCATACTCAGACTAATCCACGCTGATATATGCAACTGATTAAAATTTATTTGAAGGCGCAACACCAGAGGTTTGATATTACATGACAAGTTCTTAGCTAAATTCTTGATAAATTGTTCCAGAACATTTAGTCATAGGCTTCCCTTTTTTAATGATACACACTTTATGCCAAACAAAGAAAATGCAACAAGTAATCTTCATAGAGAACCACACAGGCCATGTGCCTTGCTAGGATTTCTATGGTCACATTCCTACTTTACAGCAGTTTTAGCAAACCTTACGAAAGTTAAACAGGTATTCAAACTCATTGAAGCTTGTGGCAGAACATGGCTTTTGAGGAGACATGAAAAGCTCCATTTCCCAGGACAAAATATTTCAAGCCAAGTGCATAAATATTATAAAATATATTGCTAAGTAAAAACATCCAAAAGAATATGTTACCGTAATTTTTTGTAAGACACACTGCTAACACAGAGCACTCAATATAGTCCACAGTTCTGTAGGGTTGTTAGATTTCCTATCAAGGTTCTTCAGATGCAATGACAGCAGCAGTGTCAAAATCTTTCATCATTTACTAAAGGACCACACTTACTGCCCTAGGAAAACTAAAGGGTCAGCTGAATGTCAAGACTGACTGTCAGGAGGAGGTGAGACAAAGGAAGAATCTGAATCAGGATAGGAAGTGAGGGCTGAGTGGCAAACCTGTTTGTCCTGCTTCATGTTCACTTCATCCATGTCATCTGTTTCAAGTTGGTCATGTGCAACTCCCTTTAAATCTTCTAGAGAAACAAAGGAGGAAAGGGGTGAGGGGACAGAAGTGACAGTAACTGGGGGTTCCCATGAAATGAAAAAGAGATCAGTAATGTGTGACTAGAAGTTTCCATGAAACAAAAAAATTATAGTTAGTGATGGGATGTTTTTCCACAGAATTGTTAAAAAAAAAAGGCCCTACTTAAAACAATCTCAACAACCTCCTCCAGTCCTGAAGAGCCAACAGAATCTACATGTGGAAAATTGGTCTGCTATGTGGTGAAGGGAAGCCTGAAGAATTTGGTGGCTTTTCCTGTAACAGAACCATCAGCAGACTTCCTCAAAGTCACACACAAAAAAATGTAATAAAATAATATCAGGTTATGAATCAGCCCAGGTCTCCTATAAATTATGAAACAAGAACTTTCCCCATTTTTCTTTGGACAATCCAATTTTAGTATACTTTCCACACACAATTTGAAGCTTTCAATTTAGCTTAACTGCCAGCTAATCTCCAACTCTCTTAATTCCCTTTGGACAAGTAAATCAGACAGCCAGCAGCATCCTGGGCTGCATCAAGAGCAACATGGGCAGCAGGGCAAGGGAGGGAGTTCTGCCCCTCTACCTCTGCTTCCCTGAGACCCCTCCTGGAGTGCTGCATCCAGCTCTGAGGCTCCCAATATAAAGATGGATGTGGACCTGTTGGAATGGGTCCAGCAGAGGGCCATGAAGATGATCAGAGGGCTGGAGCACCTCTGCGATGAGGAAAGGCTGAGGGAGCTAGGGCTGTTCAGCTTGGAGAAGAGAAGGCTGCTGGGAGACCTTAGGTGAGCCTTTGGGTACCTAAAAGGGGCCACCAGAAAACTGAAAAGGAACTTTTTAAAAGGGCATGTAGTGACAGGAAAAGGGAAAATGGCTTTCAACTAAAAGAGGGTAGATTTAGATTAGATGCTAGGAAGAAACTCTTTACTGTGAGGCACTGGAACACATTTCCCAGGGTAGGTAGTGGATGTCCTGTCCCTGGCAGCATTCAAGCAACCTGGTCTAGTGGAAGGTGTCCCCATCCATGGCAGGGGGTTGGAATAAAGTGATCTTTAATATCCCAAGCCAAACTGTGAAAAGGCTGACAGGTAAACACTAAACAGAAACAACATGCAAAATAATGCACCAAATGCCCAAGGTTGATGCTTCAGACCATTTCTTAGTAAGCCTTATTATTTTTATTTTTCCTGCTGCTGATTGTTAAAAACCATGACAATGTGAATGGATGTAGATTTTGCAAGATAGATACCTGTTAAAAAAGAATTATTTAATTGATTCATCATATGCTTCCAGTCTTCTCAAAAAGAATCAATTCATAGCAACCTTAACTTGGAGACAAACTAGTGGTATATTCCATAGAGCTCTGAGACAAACAGAAGGAGGCAATTTGACATCAATTACTTACTTTTGTGTTTGGAACGAGGGGCAGAGTGCACTTCTGCAGTTACAGTTTTTAGAGACTTGGGTGGTTCTTTAGGACCCCAGTCTTCTTCCCACTCCCTTTTAAATTTTTCTTCCTCTGCTGTTATCCTAGAGGAAATAAATGCAGTTAGACACTGAGTACAAAACCAACATCAGTATATATTCATTACCATTATAATTTTTCTGTGTATCTGTTTTTTCTCTAGAATACAAAGCATTATAAACTGCTCCTTCCTCATAACTAAATTCCTTTCATCAATTTGCTTCACTTATTAAGCTACTAAGATAATTTTCTAAATACAGTGTAAGACATTCTTATTTAGTATTTAGACCTCTAAGGCCTGTTATATAAACACCTGCTATATAAACAGATACTAAGCCATGAGTGACACACTATAGTACTGACTCTCACCTTAAATGAAGTAAAAGGCATGTCTCATTTAGCCATTTTTTCATTTTTAGGACAGGAATTACTTACTAGAAAAACTGAAATGACAGAAGATCTACTATACACATAAATCAGATGTCACAATGGCAAATTATACCTAAAAAAATGTGACTCCAATACCTGACTCCTCTCACTATCTTTAAAACTATTTTGATGACTGCTTCCTAAACACATAGTTCTAGGTTGCCATAAAAAGTGACTCTTCCCCAAAAGAAATAAATACTGTTGGAACAGAAACCATATTAAATTCTGTATTTTAAGGAAAAACAGGAAAAAATCAAAAAAGAGAGGAGAGGGGAATAGAAAGGTACAGATAGAGAATGGGATGCTGCAGGGAGTTTCACAATTCAGGACAAGAGCATGCAAAAGAAGTAAATTACCTAGAGTATGGCACTTTGATCAGAGGAGAAGACATTTCAAACAAAAAAAAATTCATCAAGCAGAAGTGCTGAATAACCTGACAACATGTAGCTTCATATATGTTGCCTTAAATGATCCAAAATCTATTCTTCATTATAGCTTGCCTTGAACTGATAATGTGGCACCAAAATTTACCAGGTCTTAGATACATATGAATCTATATTTGGATTATCTTTCACATCTCTAAATCAGCTAAAGCAAATTGAAAAAATATTCACATGGTATATGTAGCTGAGCTCACTATTTAAATTTAGAGGCACTGTCAGGGAACAATGGACAGCATGTTTTTTCATTTCATTTTAGTTTTTAAAAGTTGGTGTTACAATGTAAATTGCAGTACATAGAGTTAGGGACCTCTGTCATTTAGGCATATATGAATTTTTTTTCAAATGTAAGATACCAAAAAAGGGCACAGTAACTTTATATAAGGAACTCCTGCAGAAAGGATTCTTAAAAGAAGGCAAGGCATGATACTCACAAACAATTAATACAGAAAAAAATTGTATTTTAGCCTGCCACAACTGCTCATTAAATCTCAGCTTTAGATTTCATCTAGGTCCCTCTGCTACCATTCTCCCTGTTCCTCACCCAGGAGTTTGACACCAACTTAACAGTTTGGATTGTGATATGGAAAAGCTAAAAAATGCCTGAGCAACACTTAAAATTATACAAGGAAGTAAAAAGCTGTGCTAGACTTTACACTGAGCAGCCCTCAGGGCATGAAAGCCCTCCCTGCATGAGTAAAGATGCTCTTAGTGCAGAACAACACAGCAGACATCCAACATCCATTATACCAGGCAATCTAGATGTGGAGAACAGAATCATCCTTCACCTGTGATGGCCTGCTTTTATAGCAGCTTTTGGCTATTGCAGGAATTTCTATATAGGCCACAAATAAAGAACAGGATGTTATCAACTGCCTGGGATCACAAAAGGGAAATGCATAAGAATTCATCCATGTGCTGCTGTAGAGCCCCCAGCAGGAGTGCCAGAAAATTTTTCTCTTGTGCCAGCTGGGGAATATATTTCTTTATGCACCTTACAAATTCAGAATTCCCAGCTCTTTTTCTACCAGAAAATTTTAACTAATACAGACACATGAAAAGAGACTTAAATGAATTAAATTAATTAAAACCCCTTAATATGTCAAAGGGGCAAAGCCAAAGACTTGAGGGTCAATTCTAGTCCTAAAAGGCTGAATCAAAACAGATATTATTCTGCAATCTGCATTTCCATGCAATTTCCCAGCATCACGTAGAAGGAAAGTTAATTACTCTGATAACAACTGGTTAATTTCAAACTTCCAAATGTAAAAGAATGCTTCAGTTAAATATATAGTACTGTTCTGTTTCTTAGCAGAACTGCTTTTTCTCTCCTAGAACTAATATAGTGTTTCAGTGACAACAAAGTAAACAAGTTCTGGGACACAGAATTTCCTTAATCTTAAGTTTCTCTGTATATTAATAATACTTTTAAAATAAGTTCTCAACTTCAACCTCACACTGAAATTATTATTGCCTCATGTTTATTTATAATCCTCATGTTTACAGGTGCTGATTTTCAGAACTGTGGTGTGCCTACTGATATGTAATGGATCCTGCATTTAGCTAAATGGAAATCCTACATAATTTTATTTGAAAGCAACATGCAGAATGTTTTCAGCCAGATCTAATCCAATACACAAGGAACCCTTTTCCAGGTGGCATATTGTGCATGTAAGGTTTTTACTCACTGCTCTATTTCTCTGCGATATCTCTCCTCTTCCTCTGCAGCCTTCTGGGAAATCTCCAGCTTTCTTCTATAATAAGTGAAATTAGGACAACATGATAAAAATAGTATTTTCTGAGTAAGAACCTGAACAAAGTGTGTCAGCATATAGTTAGTTACAAGTTAAAAACAGTAAATACATTTGTATGGGGGGAAAATGCTCTGTTTTAAAAATCATCTTTGACACCAAAGGTTCAGTATGGTTTCCCAGGAACCCCAGGACATTCCTGACCACATGGATAATAAGGGCATATATTCTACTTAATTCTCTGAGTCACTGCCTTCATCTGAGAAAAGACTATAGTGTGCTTTTGTACGAGTTTAAAATTTCTAACTATCTTGCTAAAAATAAAGCATGAGTGAATAGCATCAGGAAAATAATGAATATCATACATTGGGGTATGAGAGTCAGGGAGCAGCATGACTCTTCTACTCAAGATGGCTTTAAATGCTATCAGCTTTGAAAGCCCAGAATATCAAGAGCATCACAGGACAAACATTTTATGAACAGAGACTCTGCAAAGGCAAAACAAAGTTAATCTAAGTTGAGAATCTTCTCACTTTGGTAAGAAATATCACAGAAATAATTATGTGCTCCTGTCTTCCATGCCCTCTCCAAACCAAAGCTAAACTTTTCAGGCTGTCCTACAGTGAGTTCTCACAATCTCTCTTTCTCTTGCTGCTCTTTGATGATTTTGTTGGTCTCCAGTGCAAGCCGCTTCTGATGCATTAACTCCTGGCGCTCCTGCTCACGGAGACGTGCTTCCCTTTGCCTCTCTTCTTCAGTCATGAACAGCTCCTTGCCCTGCAATCAAAACCACCACCTCCATCAGCTGTGAAAATACCTCATTAATGCAGTTCTTCCAGGAGATGATTCAAACCCAATTACATAGTAGCACATCTGTGGATGCTGACAGTCTGGTCAGATAAACTTTCCCAGGCGTGATTTTGGGGGGGAAGCCTGAAGAAGTCTGGCCAGACTGCCACCATCCACAGCACATCTGCCATTTCCTCACATTGCTCTTCCTGAGGAACACACCCTGGAAGATCCTCAAAGACCTGACTGCTTACTCCAAGGAGCTATTCTAGTTTCAGCCTCTCAGTTATTATGCACAAAACACTTTAGACAAGGTTTGCAACTACTGAAGTCAGCAACAACACCATAGGGGTCATGCCAAATTTATGCTCAGTGTTACTCAGAAAAAAAATTCACATTATACTTTCTTGAAACCTCATTGGGCAATGAACTGCCAGAAAACAGAACACTGAATGATTCCCAGTGTGAAGAGAACTACACAGTTACTGTGTTTTAATGCTCTTAACGCCTGGCTGCTGCAGAAACATGTCATCATTCTGGACCCCAAATATAGAGAATGTACATCCCCAAAACACGCTGCAGTTTATGTATTTCAGTTGGTTTTATGAACTTCAGTTTGTTCAGTTTATGTGTTTCAGTTGGCTCCTGTTTCATTTGCTTTACGGTTACGACACTACCACTATTTTCTGTTCAAGAAAGCTATTTCTATACTGCTACAGCTAGAGCACCTTGATAATATTAATTTAATTTTCATTTCTGAAATAAAAATCCCATGTTAATTAGGAATGTAGGATTTTTCCTGTCTCTAAAGGGCAAAGTAGACATCGTGAACAAAACCAGGCATTGAGGAATGTCTTTGCACCATAGTAGGGAAACTTTGCTTTTGCTATCTGTTCTCCAGACAAAGATGTCTGTTGAGAAGATGATGCAAGGTGAAGGAGTGAGGAACAGAGGAGTTCCATAGCAACAATTTTCCATTTTAAGGATACCACCCCAGTGATGCATGCTGAGGTAGAACTCATATTTTTTAAAGTTGTTAACATAACTGGGAAGTGAAACTAAGTACTTAGGATGTTAAATTCCTGGAGCTGAATCAAATAACCTAGAGTATTTCTTTAAATAATCTCTACAGTGCCTTTGGACAACTTCATCTTTAGTTACTCTAAGAATAGATCAAATAAACTATTAATTCCTTAATGTAGCTACACAGTATACATGAGCCCTTAGGAACTACCTGAAGTGACTTATTAAATCTTAAATCTTTTTTTTTCTCCTATTTAATTCAGTTGCAGGGCAATTAGAAAACACCATCTTTGATTAGTCTATGGAACTTGATTATCCTCTTGTATACAACCACACACTTTCTATAAGAAGGATTAAAGCAGTAAAAACATTAAAACATTTATTGAAAGTCACACTGAAGACAGAGGGAAGATTTAATTAAATTCAGCTGGCTTTAGATTAGACCTCAAACGCTTACAGTTCTGTTGCACAGAACAGTGGAAATGAAAAATTGAGCAATTTTCAGTGTGTCAATACACTAATGAGATCAGATAAACAGTTACAAAAGGAATTCATTTGGAATAAGACTAAGGCATCAGCTATCAGGATTAAAAATTATTTGTCTCCAATCCAATTCACCTTTCATGTTTCAGCAGAAGCAGATATCTATTACAACAAGCTCTCAAACATGAGAGACCATTACAATAAAGTTAATTTCCATTCCTCGTGAAAGAAATAATTTTGCATTGGCCCACAATCATGTTTTATTTTACAATACTTGGTGTGGTATGTAAGAATAACATGCCACTCAAAACTGTGCTGATTTGACAGAGGTATAGATCTTATACAGAAACACAGCTTTTGTTTTTATCCATTTATTTTTGCCATTTGTTTACTTACATAGCATACAAATGTTCTGCTTTTACAAATGTAATACTTACAGCACCTGCTACCACAGAGATAGTCAAAGTACGGCTGCTCTTGAGCACTCTGACAGCCTGAAAATGAAAACAAAACAAAAAGCAGTGTGAAGGAAGTGATAAAACACCAGTATAATGTTAGTTACCAAGGCTGGAATTTCCAGAACTAAATAGAGTGGTAGGTATGCAAATATCCAAAATCTATGTTCAATACATAACACCTTGAGTTAACAGCCCAGAATCAGAACATACTTTTTATTGACAGGAAAACAGGACAGATGCTTAACAACCTGACAACTACAAATCCAGGGAATTAAGAAGACTTTTACCTCTTTGTGATCCACATTAGAAAAGTCCACTCCATTCACCTCAACAATCTGATCACCAACCTAAAGGAATTAATGCAAATTTTAGTACAGGTGCTAAGTTAGTACATATATTCAATGAAAACAGAAATAAATGAGCTCTCTAACACCCTTCACACACCAGTCATGTACTGGAAGAGTGCAAGGGGAACAGACTGCAGGAACTGGTCAGGTTTGCATACTCCTGCACTGGGATCTGCTATTGCCACTGCTTGGGACCAAATCCTGAGCTTGAAGGAATATTGGTCTGACCCAGGTCACTCTGTTCTTAAAATTTTAGAAAACTAGCTTTGGTTGAAATGTGATTACCAGATATTTCTTTCCCATGGGGAAAAAAGCCCAGGAATCCTTGGAGTTGTCAATACAAAACAAGAATTCCTTGTGGTACTACCTTGGAAGGTGGCAAACTTACCTCTAAGCCCACCTCTGCTGAAAGAGAACCTGGCTTAACATTGCTGATAAAAATGCCTGGTTTTTGTGTTGGACCACTGGAAATACTGGAAGTGTAAAAAATAACAAACAAAATTGGATAATATTTATAGAACAATATTTATGAGGAATACAGTGTAATACAGTGAGTAGTTTTAGTTGTTTCTTAATGTTTTTTGCTTGAATAATATTTATGGTATTAGCCAATTCTGAAACAAACACCAAAACTTACCAGTACACACACAGTGGTTTATCATCCTATTTTCCTATTCTCTACCCCACAAAACTGGTTTAAAAGAAAAAATACTCAATCTTCTGTGTTTTGCCTTACAGGCTGAAAGTTACACGAATGCTGACCTACACTGTCTAAAGGACTGTGGCACTAATGATATCTGAAAGTGAGCAAGCATCACAATGAAGAATTACTAATTATTTGCTGAACTGCAAGACACTATGTATAAAACATTGTTATTTTGTTAGAAGTACTTATCAGAAGCAAGAAGGATGTTTCATGCCACAGCCAACATCTAGCTCAAGAACTTTAAGCTGCAATCTAAACTGGGCCTAGATAGGAAACTATTTTGTAGATTATATATTCAACGAGTGATGCTGAGACACCTCTCCAGGCTTGTAAATTGTTTTTAAAAGTCTTTACAGCCTCCCAATTACAGGAGGAAAAAACCTCCATAAGTATTGCAAGGAGTCCAAGAATTCCAGAATCATGTTTCTAAAATCTCTTGCAAATTCAAGATAACTTTAGGAGCTGGATGCAGCTTTGTGATGGTGTTTTAGCTCTGAAAAGGGTCAGAGAATGCAGAGAGCAAACCTGACAGTGGACAGTGCTGGAATTTGCTATGTCACTGAGTAGCACTTTTAAGTATTTAAAAATGTTAAAGCATTTAAAAGATCCAATTCCATGACAAGTTATACTAAGGCACTTTCAGTCCATTCTTATTTTTAAATTTTAAAGTTTTTTTTCTTCGTGACAGTACTTTTAATACAGCTACTTACACTTTGCCTAAAAATATGTAATATGTGCCACAGATGTCCTACTGCTAGTTTCCCTTCCTGATCCAGCATGGATCTTTGTTTTCCTGATATATCCAAGAAGGATGGAAATAAGTGCCTTGAGTGTCTCCTTTAAAAAACAGTGACATTAAATAAAAAACATTTACCCACCTGCATCCCATGCCTTTTGTACCAATCAAGCTAATGAAGACTTTTTTCTCTTTATTGTCTCTCCCTCCAGAAGAAGCAAGTCCAGCAACACTGCCCTTTCCTTCCTGTAGAGGGATTAAACAAGGCTGCAGATGTTAATTCTGTCTTGAATTCGTATCAAGACCACTATAAAATTTCATGTAGCCGGGAAGAATCCCAGCCAGCATCAAGATAAGATTCAAGGTCCTATTCAAGGCTCCAAGGTCCTATCCTGCTGGAAATGAAAGTGAGGTAGAGTCATTTCAGTGGAGCTGCATGGCTGAAGTGAAAGATAAGTGAACTTATCTGTTTGCAGAAGATTACTTAAATAGTCAAATTTTGTCTTCAGAAAAGAGTGGAGGAAAATTAGAGGAAAGCGATATGGAAAAATAATAATTTAGATTATTGTTCCCTGACAAAAGGGTTGGAGAAACACATGATAAGGCTCACTATTTAAGTCAGTCTTTCTTCCTGAAAGCAAAATAACAGTAATTGTGGTGTTTCTTTTCACTTCTGCAATCCTTAGAAGTCGCTTGCATTCAAAGTTGTAATTCCTCCACTAATATGCCTAAAATAGGCCAAATAATCTGATAAAGATTTATGCAGTAGAACTACAGCCTGGGAAGTTAATAAGCTCAAGCAAAATGAAGAAGCAATTAATGAGTAAAAGCAATTTAATTTGTGTCCTGCCCTTTCCTTACCTAATAGCTCTAGAATAATTTCATACCATAAAAGATGCTCCTCACAGAATACTTTCAACAAGAGATTGCATTATAGTAATGCATCAATAGCTTCTCTGATAAGGTCAGAGGAGAAAGTGTTTCAGAACCATTAGAGATTCCCCAGAAGACATTTAACAAAATATTGATCTCTTACCCCAGACTCTGAAACAAACTGATCCACATATTGCCATTTAAGGGGTTCTTCTGGTGAACTGAAAGGAAAAAATAATTTTAAATAATGGGACAAAATAAATGCCAGTGTATTCTTCTATTTAAAGAAGCTACTTTGGAATGGAGCCTTCTGTTTGGCATCCACAACTTTCTTTGGATACCATTCACATTTGGTTTGCTTTCAAGCAATTTAAGCAGAACACTAAACAAGAGTACACTTATTGGGGCTACTAAAGGTTGAACATAAAATTGATAAAACCCTCTCAGGTGAAACAATTTTAGGAAACTTGGAGGAAGACGGTAAAATGAACCATAACCACTCAAACATCTTACAGAAATGTCTATGCAGAGTGACACCTCCTGTCATTAACGCTTCTCAAACATTCCACCTAAACATTCAGCTTTTCAACAAAAATTGGAAGACCAAAACAATTTGAAATTTTTCTTAACTCTGAAGCCATCATCAAATGCTTACATACACAAAGAAACAGTAGAGCTCTCTGCTAAGTTAGGTGCATTGATAATTAAATTTCCAGGAGATAACTGTGACAAATGAGGAAATAGAAATTGGTTCATTTAAGTAGGCAACCGGTATAATATCAGATTCATCAAGCAAGACATCTGCCTGTTCATTAAAAAGGATGTGACATTTTAATCAGCATTCACACATTTTCATAATTAAACACAGATTCTTGGAATAGAAGAGGCTGTGCAAAAATAAATCTGTTTTCAAATGAAAAGCCATTACCTTTTGACAGGTATCATGCCAACATCTGAAAAAGAAAAATACTTTGTTAGGTTTCTGCAGACCACAAGCAATCCATTAGTAGCAATCAGTGGTGAGAGAGGTGATTTTTTTGTGTTACTTACGTCTAACTTTTATGGACACAATTTTCTTGGTACGAATGAGGTTGATGACTTCTTCGTGTGTGCATGATGAAATGGAATATCCATTTATGCGCACTATCTCATCCCCAACCTCACAGAGAGAAGGGAAAAGAAAATGTAACTGTGAGTTAATAATTTTAGAAGTTTTTAAGATTGCATTCAATCTGGCAATCACTTTGATGCAAAAGTTAGATAATGTCTACTCACAAATACTTTCTGAATATGAGGTAATGTTAGATCAGACTTACCTGTATTTGTTTTGAATTAATACCAAACACCAAAACAACAAACTAATGGCCAAAAAACAATTCTACAAATTTCTATATTCATAAAAAATTATTTTTATTGTTATTTTTATAAATAACAATTTTTATAAATTCTGTCTACTATACATCAGATTTGTACTCCACAGATTACCTTAAAAACAAGAGTGTGTTTTAATTCCAATAATTTTGGAGTTATTTTCTTCTTTTATACTTCAGGAGTTAAAGTTTGCTTTTACCCTATGTTTTCTGAGATACTTTCATTAATATATTTGATCAATAGGAAACTACACTTAGTCTTATTATCTTGCCTGATTCTGGATTGAGAAAATGCATTATTTTAAGGGATTTTACCTTTTTTTCTTTGTTTGGGGACCCCACTAACATTTATTGGCAATCCAATGGCAGCACCCCAAGGACATTCCCTGGCAGTATTGAATTCAATAGCATAGAACAGACAAGGTGCTTTTGGCCACTTCTATAAAATTTCAAACCTTATTTATCAAAGTACAATCAAGAAGTTTCTACTCCTCTTATATAAGCCCAAATTTGAAATGCTATGATGACTAGAGAGAATCTCACAAGTTTTTATGAACTCTGCCCAATGATCCTCCCAGGATCAGCTAGGCTGAGAAGGAATCAGTGATGAAGACATCACCTACTTCATTTCAGGTTGTGCCTTATTATCTGCTCAAGATTACAATGAAAAATGACAGGTCCTGGCTGGAGCACCATAAGCAAAGACTTTTACTTGATGTGAACCACATGATGTGGCTGTATGAAAATTAGTGCATGATTACTTCCATTATCAATGCAGATCAATCCACTGCACAGTAAAACATACAAATGATTACCATGAAATTACCTTAACAAACCATCAACCGTATCACTTTATACCTCTGATCTCCACATGGACAAAGCCAAATACTCTGGGTCCTTTCCAGTAGCATTTCCCTGAACTATTGTGAATATTTGTTATGAAAAATGTATTTGATGAGACTTTTCTCATTAACACCAACAGCACGGGATTTTATTCTCAGTCAATGAAACTTTGGGTGCCTCCTCACAAATGTGTCTGGTTTCATGGCAGCATTATCCCTAGTTAATGATTGCCTCAAATGTTCCATTTAAAGACTCAAGTGTCAAGCTTCCAAAGTTCACTTTAGGCTTAAGTTTTCCATGCTGGTATCTGCATTAGGCTGATTTCAGTTTTCAGCAAAGCTAAAGAAACTATATTTTTATTCAACAAAATTTAGGTGGAATGCATTATCAAGCTCATTAAAAAAAAAAACAAACAACCACAATTACTTTATGAGAGGCTCTGTGCTTTCGTTTTATATGAGATGATTGAGTGGAATTTGAAGTAGAAATTCCTCAATATAGCCTGTGTTCTAGAGACTTTAACACACAAAGGGACACGACATTGTGTGACAGGACGTTAGGGTTGCTATCACCTTCTGCCTTTTTTCACATTGTAATGATGCCTTGAATCTTCCTACTGTGATCTGGCAAATCAAAAAAAAAAAAGCACAAACAGAAAACCCCACAAATGTATCTTCTTTATTTATTTCACAAGCTTTTCTAATTCTTCTGGGAAGTGTCTCATGCTCTGCAACACTACACAAAACATTAACATGTTTACATGTTTACTATACCAGCACTGCTCATGGTCCCACTCTCCACTGAAGCTGAGGATTTTTGTCCAACACAACACAGCATCAGAAGGCTACGAAAGGCAAAGAAAACTGTCCTGCAGAACGGAACATACTCGCAGAGGCAAAACGGGACTGTGGTCCCTAGCTCCTGACCAGTGGGACATCCACTCCCTCTGCTGGGCGTCCAAAAAAATATCATCCAGGGCAATGGCCTGCACTCCTAAGAGCTTGCCAGTCAGATTTTCAAAATGATCTTTAGTAACAGCAGAAATAGGTCAGTAATGAAGGCTTTTGAACATACAACATGTGGTAAAATACAGAATCAGACAAGAAGAGCAAATGAGGTCTGCAGTTTATAGTTACATCCCTGAAAGCTCTTGCTGTCACCACTTAACCAACTAATTGTTCCAAACATTCAAAACCATGTCCATCCGCCCTATCCACCCTCTGTTGATTTTACACATGCGGCAAAGGGGAGGGTGGGCTTTTCATTTTGTTTTCTTCTAGTTCAAGATCCCCCCCTTTACTCAGATCCTACACATCATGCAGTCTGTAACAGAGCATGGAGCCTGGGTTTGCACAAACCCGACTCTTCAAAGGGTAACCTCTCATGCTGTTTTTGGCTGCAATGCCTTCACACACAGAAAATCCCAGTTCCAGGGCTGCAAATGACAGTGCCACCATGGGGCTTCTGCACCAGCACAACTCACGTTGTTCTGAGGATGTCAGCATTCACTGAGTCAAATCTGTTCTCATCTCCCCAAGAGGCACTTGCAAAATTATAAATGCACACAAGAGCATATTTTATTTTCCCTCCAGTATGGAAATGAGCTTTTCCCATACAGATATTTTTCATGCTTTCCTTTACTAGACTGTCATCTTATTTCTGAAACTCAACACTCTTCACCCAACCTAATGACATTTGTATTGCTGACAGACAATGACTTAGGTTGCTTTACAAATAACCCAATCTAGACTGAACTACAGGAGATATATAGGCATACAGCAAAGTGCTTCTCTTTAGAATACTTGAACAGCTTCTCCTGAACAATGGCATTTAATATTGGGGTAATTAATAGCTGTTTTCATGTATTTTGTTACATTTGTACAGGTATCACTGTATACCAAGCTAATGAATCAGAGCTGTAGAGATAAAAGTCTGTGGGACTGAGCAGAGTAGAACAGTAACAATTATTTTGGTATTATATCACAGTTTCCCCCTCCCCTATCCAACAGAGAGATGACAGACTTTTTAGAAAAAAGATGCAGACCTAACTTTTCTCAAGCAAAATGCCTATTATTTCTAACTTTTAATATGAGAAATATAATATTTAGTGCTTCTAGGAAATTGAAGGGCTTCATATAATAACATCAACTGTTTCAAATTTCCCATTTTGTATACTGCTTCCACTTTCATCATTCACACCAATCTCTTTGTATTCAGCAGAATCCTCACACACAAGTATCAAAAATCAGTGGGGGCGTTGGGGAGAGATGAAGCCCATTTCTTAATGGAAGGACAAAACACTTGCGCCTTTTAGAGAAACTGTAGTCAAAATAGGGTCAAGCCTACAAGTGCCACAGAGAACCTTCATTATTATTTGGTCATTTTAATGTAACTTGGAAAGTACCTCGAGGAGAAGACATGCAATTTGAACTGGAAATTTTAAAAGCAGCAGGATGTAAAACTGATGGTATAATAGAAAATCATTATACCTTTCTCAGACTGCATTTTTGGGATTGAAAATGTGTAGAGATTTTGTTAAATAAATCAGGTGGGTGAAATTTCAGAAGCAGTTGGCTTTACTGGGAGACAGCAATTTAGAACAATGGGCTGCCTGTCAGGTCTTGTTATTCAATGAGGTTCAGAAAGTGCCTAGTGCCACCTATTATTCAGGCACTTTAGGCTGAGCTTTAACACCACATATCAAAAACCAGAAGCCAGGCAGTTACAGGAGCTGCAAAGCACCATCTGCCCATATGAATTCATATAATCTAACCCCAACAAATTCAGACTCAGTCTCAAGCATTCTTCCCCCTTATTGTCCCTACTTTGTCAGCTAAACCCTAACAATGTTCTGAGTTGCAATAGAGTTTGTACACTCCAGCCCAAAGATCCTTTACAATCCCCCTCGCTGACACCAACATGTCCAACAATGACCTCGGCCACAGAAAGCCAAGGGGCCTTTTTGTGTACAGAGAAAGCAGGAAAACTGACATCCTAATAAGAGCACAACAGCTGAACATGACTCCTCATCCAGTGATCGTGTCAAAACGCTAGTCTGAAACAAGCAGAGAAGCAGAGCTGCAACAAAGCCTTAACACCAATGTATTAGAATGGCAATTTAGGGCAGTGGCTAGTAAGTCCTTTACTGATCAGCATCATTAGTGCCTTCCAATATTTTCCAGAAGATGTTTACAAATGCCAAATAAGGGACTGGTCTTGATGTTTTTCTCAAGTTTCTTGAGTAAGGAAGCAGAAGGAATCCCTCCTATTGAGTTCCCCACAGCCGAGGAACAACTCCCTTGTCTACACTTGCCATCCTTTTGCTGTGTAAGGCAGAAGAGGATGTGCATGAACTTTTGTAGGGCAAACTGAGAGGGTGGATCATTGTCCTCTTCTGCAGTGGCCCATTGGCAAATCCCATGCTTCAATCAGGCTGAGAACACATACAGCACAAGGTCTGCACTGAGCTATGACACCCTCTCAGTTCAAACTACACACAGAAGTTGTGGTTTTGTTCCAAGGAGTTTGTAAAGCATCCCCCTGGATGCACCTGTCATTCATGCTAGTCGTGCACCCGTGCAGAGCAGGCTGACAGAAGATGGAACTAATTCAAAAGTGATTCTGGATGGGATATATAGGTATGAATGCACAAACAGAAGGGCATGCACAGCATGAAACAGAAAGAGGAACAGTTTAAATTTTAGAAAGCTTTCAGCATGAGTGACACAAACAGGGAAACCTAACTTCAACGATCTTGTTGACAGATACTTATTTTTATTTTTTCATCTAAGAGATTTGTGAGGTAATACTGAAGCATATCTACAAAAGCATGCTAGCTTAATTAAACTTAATTAAAATTAATGAATCATGCTAGTCTAATATATTTCGGACTAGTGTTAAACACAATCCTTAGCCATCAATACTTACAGCAGATATTTAGACTTGACAAATTAAAAGTAGCCAGGCATATTAATATATATATTGGCCTTTCCAGTCAGAAATCCAGACCTTTAGTACACCTTATCAGATTCAAGTCTGTTAGAAAGATGCAGACATTTGCCACAGCAATTTCTCACTTCTCTCTTCACTAAGCAACGCCAAATTCAAAAAGAAACCAAACACCCAAAACTTCATTAATGCAAATTGCATAAGCATTGCAGTGTTTCTACACATAATTACTTTTGTCAACCTTGTTGGCAAGTTCATGTATCCAAAATTCAATCACAGAAAATACAATTCTATGCATTAAAGAGGATACTGGGAATAGTAAAAAAATGTTATTTCTTTTACTGCATAAACCAAAACCCCCACAATTTATACATAAAGTTCCAGTAAATATTTCATTGCAGAAATGATATCTATGCAAGATGGAATTAACACTTTTAGTATTAATATGTTCTGTTCTACATTTAATCAAAACTTAGCAACTTAAAGCACTCTTCCACAGTCTAGAAGACTTTTTTCCATCTGCTTACATGTAACACTTGCTACACATGAAGCATAGGCATTCCAGAAAACCTTAAGCCTTCAAAAATCAGCATATCCCAAACAAAAAAAGGCTTACATATCATTAAAAACAGCAAAATGACCATTTTCAATGACTTGATTCACCAGTGGTGTAATGGTATTTACCACAGCATTGCTTTGCATATAGGAATTCTATTTGAAGCGACAAAGAGCAGCTTAGCAAAAGCAATTTCTAAATGTTAAAGAACAATCCTTAGCAGCTAACATGAACAGAAATTTCTTACCTGAAGTCCAGCATTGTCTGCCTGTCCTCCTTTAACTAGCTGGGAGATAAAGAGGCCACAGCTGAATTCCACTCCACCTCTTACACTTAATCCAAGCCCTTCAGGATTCAATCGATCCAATCTCACCTCTTTCAGCTTTCTGCAAAAATGGAAAACACTTGAGTGTTCAGCTGCATAACACCTTGTCTCAATGTTTCGTATGAAAGTTACACATTATTTTTCTCTTATATAATTTAGGCATAAAAAAGCAAGTTCACTCAAGTTCGGATGGATGCGTGTTAAATAAAAGCATCAAGTTTATTAATATGAAAAGATATTTGCAATCAGTCAAACTGCTTTTAGAGGGTTAGAGCTATAAGATTTTTTTATTATTAAATTCAAGAAAAATGAGAAAATAGTGTCTGTGACTCCTTTACCTGCTTTTACTAGATTAAACTACTTGGCAAACAGTTTAAGTACAGTAAACACAGCTGTACTTCTAGCAAATATAGCAAAAGTAAAATAACTATGCCCAACTCTACACAGATGAACAATATTTTACTCTGAATTTACCTCAGTAAACTCAGTATTTCTGTTTTTTTATGTAAGTTAGCTGCATTGCATTGTTTTTGTTCTGCATTGTCTCACCGTGATCGTTTGGGGGTAAGCTGATCATATTCCACCTGGTGTTTTAATGGGATGAGTGGGCGGATAGCATCGAACAGAGGCAACCTACTTGGTTCATTAATCACCAGTTTTAGGTCCCCCACAAGCACCGGGAGATTCATAGACCTGCAAAAACACAGTGACAAAACAAACACAGGTAAACAACACACCAACTAAAAGCTCAGTTTTTATAACTTCTTGTGCACATGGCTTCAATACTTGCCCGTCCTTTCAAGCTACCAAAAGACATATTTATGCAGCTACTGGTTTGATGAAAGCAAAATAGCCCTGAGAAAGCAAACCTTCTGTAAATAAATAACACTTGGTTCAAAACATGTGAGGTCTTCTATACATCCACTTGGTATTTTAAGGTCATGCACATCACATTTATAGATGACATCTCCAATTTCATTCTCAAGAGTACCCACAAGATTCATGGAAATTTATTATTTGAAAATAACTTTCCAGATCAGACCTACCTGCCTAATGGATTTCTGTTTCCTTATTAGTTAGGGATCCTTGTAAGTAAGTACAGGCCACAGGCTCCTTCCTTTCCTGAACTTAGAGTACTGACAAATTGTTTCAATCCAGGATGACAAAAAAACCAAACCAAAAAAAAAAACCCACAATATCTAGTAGCCAGAGCAAAGTTAAACTGCTGTAAACATCTCTTTCATGAGAGCTAAGCAAAGTGGCCTTCTTGAAATCATCAGCACTGAGATGGTTATAATCTACACAACATACTTGGTTGTACAGCTGCAAGAGTAGAGGAACAGCTAAGGTTCAATGGAGCTATTCCTATAAAATATTCAGTTAAACTTTTTCTGTATTATTTACTGTTCCCTTTCTTTAAATTTACTTTTCCTGGGATGCAGTATTTCTGAGGCATGGGCATTGAAAATACAGATCAGGAATACCTATATGGGATTAGAGGTCAAATACTTCTGGAAGTAATATTCACAGTGACGCAGAAATTAAGTGCTAACTCCAACAGCAAATGCACATATTTTTGCCCTGGGATATTTAGTAATGTATTCCCAGGAAGTGATACATCATCATTATATGTTCACGGAGATATTTAAAATTTTGCCCAAGACATTGCAGTTGTGGAAATTGAAGAAAAGTTGCCATATGCATTGTTAATTTTGTAACTGCAAGAAGATTTTAAATAATTCAGATCTGCTGAACCAACTGGCTTTCCAAAGAACAGTCTTTATGAATGGAAAAGCAATTAGACAGACCGGAGTGAAACTGAATCAGATATGCAGCTGAATACCCCCATAACCACAAACATCAGATGGAAACATATACATTTCACTCAGCTGAGAAGCTGTTCATTATAACATGAATGGAAACAATGTCTATGAGAGCCACTTGCCTATGATCAGTGGAAAATATATTCTCATCTTCTCTGAAAAACAATGGATCAGGGGCTGATGTAATTTGCAACGAAACAAGTCTGAGGCCACTGTGGTTTAAATCAGTTCAGCAAAAGGGTTGGTAATAGGCCTATCACCTTTCCAATTTTTTACCACTGTGCTGTAATAAGCCAGAGTCATTAAACATGCCAAACAAATTCCAAGAGTATATTTTTTCAGCTTTGTGAAGGACAGTTGCAAAATTTTTATCTGAAAAGTTAGCAAATAATCTTTGAATAGTGATGTCAGTGAAAACTTTGAATCAAACAAATAAGCACTATTTGGAAATATTAATGAAAATTATTAATGCTCTCTTCTGGTTTCCTAACAACAGTTTTATCATGCAGGAGCCTCCCCCCACACACCCCCACATATGAATCCACCAAACTCTTTTAAAAAACTGCCAAGTCATAAAACCAAAGTAGCTTTTTAAGTGATTATAGACATGTTCCTTCTCTGCCTGCAGGTCATGCTGCAAAACCACAAGATTTCATTATACAGGACAAAAACCTCTTATTTCAATTACTTTTCTAGTAGCACATAGACCATTTGAAATCATGAATATTAATTCTTCAAATTGAAAAATATTACTAAAATTCCACACCAACAAATATAAACTAGATCTTACTGGTGGTACATCCGCAGCACGTCATAAAGGTAATCCTTCTCCGCTTCATTGTCAATTAATAGATTGACCTGAAAGCCCAAAGACACGATCATTAATCTCTGACTCAATAGCCCCAAATGCTGAACATGAGAGACTTTCACAGATTCTTAAGCTGTAGAGCAAAAGTTTCATTAAGGAAAAAGAATTTTTTAAAGATAAACACATTTTTGCAACAGAGCATTACCTCACAGTGTCACACTTACAATGAGCCTTTCTAAAATTAGTATGACAACAATCAGACAAGGTGGTGAATTCGGATATATTCTGAATACTAGATTCCCCTCAGTAGTAGTATTATTACAGTAATATCATATTTGTCTTACCTGATAATCACTGTACTGTTGAATAAATGTCTTCAGAAACCTTTTTGGCCACTCATTAATGTAGCACATGCTGTCACAGATAAAACCACCACGCTGAGATACAATCTCTGTGCTGTCGTCCAAACCACCGATTTCAGGAGCTCACTTAGAGCATTATGCAAACTGCTACACCTCTGTTCCTCTCTGCTCCAGCTCTTAACTGATAGAACTCGCTAGTTATTCTTTCCTCCCCCACTAATAGTACCTCTACTTAAACCAGTGTCATATTACTATGCCCGCTCTTGGATAATTACAGTAAATTAAAGCAAAAGAAAACCAAACCCGAATTCCTACATGAGGAGTTCAATTTATATTCAGTGAGACCCCCACTAATCCTACTTGTAGTGAGATGTTACATCACATCAGTTTTGCATCTGGACAAGCCTGATGTTTAGGAAAAAAATTTACATCTGACCTAAAGGGTAATATTACTGTGACGTGAAGACTGAGAAGCAATTTGCATACTTAAAGAAAGGCCCTTTCTTTCCAGGTTTGCAATGGTTTGTATTATGTTCTAAACTAAATACATGCTTCATATTCCTTTTGTCCCACTTGGCTCTCTAAAGCCAGCAAGTCTCCACATACCAGTGGTTTTCTATTACTTGTACCTCCTGGCTCCCTAAAGCCAGCACGACTTCACATTCAGGTGGTTTTCTGTTACCTGCCTCCTCTGGAAAAAGACACTTCCAAAACACCTAAAGGCCAGAAAGCTACATGCAGGTCAAGATTGCTTTACAGTTTTACCAGTGAATACCATTTATTCACAGTGAATTTCAAAACACATAGCATAAAGTCTGTCTTCAAAGGAAATAAAATGTTTGCAATCAAAACTTCAGCAATACTCTGCACAGACTAGAGGCGAGGGTAATTGTAAAGGTAAAACTCAAGGTAAAACTAATTCTAGCATCCATTTTTCACTTCCCTAACAGGTAAAATACAGAGCTCAAGCCCCGATGCCAGCTAAGATACTGTATGAACAGTTTCTCACAAAGAACACTACATCTTTAAGTGCATCAGCCCTACACAGCAAAGGGCAAAACCATCATCATCTCTTTTTCCTAACAGAGAAAGCAAAGATTAATAACATTCAATTTTTCTCCTAATATGCTTGCTGGTGGATACATTCTCATTTCCTTTCAGAAAATGGAGGGCTACATCTAAGCTCTGCTATTTCTTCTGACAAAATATTCAGTTTTTTTATTTGACGCCTGCACTTCTCATCCTACACCAGCAACTTCCTTCTCATCTGACCCAACACCCAGTGATTTCTAATCTATTCAGAATGCTGCAGCTGGGTTAATCATCCTGGACCACTCCTACTAATGGGTCATTCTCCTCCCACTGCCTTCTCTTCCATCAATTATAACTGCATCATAGCCACCTACAGCTCATGCCATTTTCCTAAATCTTTAACTCCTTGAGGTTAAATCTTACCAAAAACATATGCTTTACCTGGACTTATAATCAGCTTCTAAAAATGGACTCTAATTTCATAAATTCTAAAATATCATCCCTCCACTACATAAAAAAAAAAAAAAAAAAAATTAGTGGTGACATGGTATAACTTGGATCACAGAAGTATTTTAGTATCTATTTCTCAAGAAAATTACTGTAGAGTCAGGGGATAAGTGATTTCACACTTTTTAAACCAAGGACATTTTAGAAAAACCATCTAGACACAGCCCTGGACAACTGGCTCTTGATGGCCCTAGGCATGGGGGGATTGGGGCAGACAACCTCCAGGCATCCCTTCCACCCTCAACCCTTCAGTGATTATTTAAAGAGTCTTCATATTAGTTGCATTATTAATAATCATAAAATAAAAAGAGTTGTTTATGCTCTATTTCTCACTACATACATTGCACTATTTTTCATAGAAATTTGTTGCCATCTTATGACAGGGGTTCCATACTGTTGTCTCCTATCACAAAAGTTTCATGCCTTCTTGGTGTTTCCCGTGGGCAGCTCCTCTGAGCACTGACTCTTTCTTCTTCACACAGCAGCCAAGTGACTCCAGTTCCCTTCTCACCCAGCCACCCCACTCTTGTATAGCACTCTTCTTCTCATTGGTCACAGCTGTGGCCTGGTAAAGTCAGGCCTGTTCCTAATCTTTGATAATTGGCCCAGCTGCAACTCCTTAGGGGCAAGATTACTTTCTACACTGTCTTTATTTTCTTATATTCTGTCCCACAACAGAAATTAATAAAAAGTCATCACCTACATACATACAAATCTGCACCTACATACATACAAAAAATGAAGTCTGTCAAGAAGTCTACCTAAGTTTATTCCGTGGAATAGAAGCTGCGGGGAGGAAAAAACACTTTTTTGGTGTGGAAAAAGTTCAGATGACAATAATGCAATATGTTAGCACTATCCCAATGTGCCAGATTTCAAAGAAGAGTATGAAGTGCTGTTTAAGCTACAAAGATTTTGGAAAACTATTGAAGGAAAGGGAAAAACTGGTGTGGATATATAGCATATTTTACATTGCTGCTTGGTTGATAGGGAAGCTGATTAAAATTGCTAAGAAAAAAGAAACTAGGAAAAAAAAAATTAAGTAAGATAACCGCCATTAACTGAGGAAATTTAGATCTTGTAGTGAGCATCTTCACTGGTATGTCACAGAAAAAGTAAACATCCAAGACTGTAGGTGCTGCAGAGGTCACTAGAAGCAAGATGATGCAAAAAAAAAAAAAAGACCTATTTCAATGTATTCTAACTCAGATAAAGCTGTCACTGATAGCTGCATCACAGCTGTTTGCAGCAACACTGACAATACATCTCACGTTATCGGGGTGGGGCTTGAATGATTTATGAATTATAGCAGCAATGAAAGGGAGAAGGTTTAAAGTTCAAGCCAGTAACCACCCACCTAGAAACAGAGTCTTTACAGAAATGTTGCACAACTCACTGTTGAGTTATACAGTAATAGGGAGCAAGGCAGAAAGAATCTGCTAGATGGCTACAGTCATCATGATGGAATATCCAGGTCCTTAATGTTCTTGAACTCCAATTTGACATATGGAAGGTTTTTTTGCAGTTCCTCTAATTCATCCTAACAATCCTTTGGTTAATGTGTTTATTAGCAGGTGGCAGACACTTCTATAACACATTACATTACTTCGTGGAAATTGCATGTCCTAACCGATAAAACAAAACAAAACCCCAAAAAACCCAGAAAAAACCAAATCAATCACAACTTTCTTCACAAAACAAAACAACTCTCACAAAATACTACAGAAAACCTTAATCTGAGAGAGTCTTAAACGGCTTGGCAAAAACATCTTTTACACACGTAAATCATTTTCCTCCTCCTTTCCTTAATTAGAGCTTTTTGAGCATTCTTCGCTCATACAATTTTGCGCTCCGCCGAGCACTTATTTAACCGGATAAATGACAAAACGCCAAAACGCCAGGCAGCCCGAGCGGCTCCATGTATCAAGCGCGTTCGCACATGAGCGCACAAGCGCGCCGGGGAGCGTTAAGGTGGAACCGGAGCGGGCCGAGCCCCGCCGGGTGCGCGCAGGGCTCAGCGGGCACCGCCAGCGCCTGGACTCCGGCACCGGCTCCAACGGGGCATTAAACACAGAACAAACTGTTCCTAGCCCTGAGAACGCTCGTGCACTGGGGAACGTTCCTCTTCTCTCCCCTCTCTCTACGGGCTTTAACACCACCCATTAAAAAGCAACCTGCAGGCTGCCACCCGCGCCGGTGGCAGGGCAGTGCGAAGTCCCCGAGCTTCTCCCTCCCTCCCCGCGGCTCGGCGGGGCTCAGCCGTGCCCGGCCGGCGTTGGGCCGTGCCGCCCGCAGCCTCCGCTCCGGCCGGGAGGCGGCCCCGGCCGGCCCCGCCGCCTCACCTTGTGCCGGAACTCGCGGGCGACGCGGCGCTCCATGGCGCGGCTGCGGGAGCGGGAACGGTGCGGGCGCTGCGCGGCTGCGGGCGCTGCGCGGGAGTGGTGCGGGCGCTGCGCGGGGCGGCTGCGCGGGAGCAGGAGCGGTGCGGGCGCTGCGCGGCTGCGGGCGCTGCGCGGGGCGGCTGCGCGGGCGAGGCCGCGCCCCGGGGCGGTGAGGGGCGCGCCCGCCGCCGCCGCCTCCGGCATCCCCGAGATCGCCGGGCACGAGCAGCCGGGCAGCGCTACCCGGCCTGGGCTTGCGGCCGGAGCGGCCGAGAAAGTAAAAGGAAAATAAACATCCATCCCTACACGGCCCCCGCCCCGCGGTGTGCTGCCCGGGCTGATTTGGACAACTGGTTCTCCTCAAACGGCACTCTGCTCCCATACCAATTTCTCTCCTGTGTTTGTAGGCATGCACGTCAGTAGCACTAACAGTTAAGGAAAGCCCGAAGATGCGAACTTTAAAGCATATAACCTGGTTTAAAAACAAAACAACCAAACAAAAACAATCTAGGCCCAAACAAGCAGAAAAAAAAAAAGCTTCAATAAATTGTAGTATGGCAAATACTCTCAACTTCTTTGTTTTTAGGTAAGCAGAGTGAAGCTAACGCATCATTGTCTAGATCAGACTTCCCCCAGCCTTTCCCACAATGTTGTTGCCTACAAATAGAGCCTCTAAGGTGGCCGCTGCGAGTAACTGCAGAAGAATCAAGCTCGGAGCACCTGAAGAGGAACCTATTTTGGACCAAACTCTTTAATACTCTTTTGTCTTGAGCTGGTTCTTCTCCCACTTTCCCTACTGTGGTTCAAGATCACAGATTTCCTCAAACAGGAGGTAGTGAATGGAGAACACCTGCTCACCCAAGTCTCTTGGTCTCCATGCAGACTCACCTTTAACCACGTAACTCCAGAGAGAGTTTACTTAAGGACAGGTAACTTAGAGCAGGGTTTACTTAAGGACAGGTAACTTAGCTCTCCTCCTTCCAACCAAGTGGAAACTTGTGTGAATACATATAAAAGCGTTATTTAAAAAAAAAAATCCATACTGCCATAAACCCCCCTGTGTTCTATTTTATTATTTCTGTGCGATAACTTTTGTAAGTTATACTGGCTCCTTAGAAACTGCTCTTAGCCCTTTCAGCTGGTTTTGCTGTGTTGGTACATTTAAGCCATGTACAGTACCCATTTATCATATCAGGTGTCAGGAATATAAGATGAGTGCATATTAAGCCTGTATACAAATAAATACAGTTGTTTTCAGAAAACAATTTGCTCTTAAAATTGCAACTACTAATACGTAAATCACTTTTACCCAAGTTCCAGTACCACACAATACCAAAAAGCTAATCTCTCCACGCAGATATAGAAATCAATATAGAGATACAAAATTTCTGCCATGCACATGCAAAACAAAAGTATCTTGTATTTGAAAAGAGAAAGAAGGAAACAAAAAATTTAAAGCACGCATTAGAACCCATGCATGTCGAGCCTTTAAATTGACTTATAGTCTAGAACAATCATTGATTATCTATCAATCATTTCTAGAAGGCTTTACAGGAATAGATCTTATCCAAGCTCAAAGTTACATACATTTGAAATAAAATAATTGGTTTTTATAACACAGGTAAACTTCCCAGGAGTCAGAAACTCTTCCACATAGTAAACAATTGTGGAATTGACTTGGTGATGTGGAAACTGCTCTGAAACATCATGTAAAGGACACGGTGCAGGAAGGATGACAAACTTGGTGGGCTGTTATTCTGCTGTTACATGAATTCCTGTGCTCTACTGTGTGTAAATACAAAGCAAACAAATCCACAAAGCTAACTCATGCTCCAAAACTGGAAGTTGGATAATCATCAATAAATTTATGAAATGGTTTTGAAGTTTTCATTGCTTCAAATGCACCATGTATTAAAAGATGGTACAATTCTGACAGTTTAGTATTTTTAGATAATGCAATTTTTCCTAGCAAGAAATCAAATTGTATCTAAATTGGTTCTAAATTAGCTTAAATTCTTGTTTGCTGCTTGTGGCACAAAGAGACAACGAACAAGGTGAGCAGCTCATTTAGTAGGCAAAGAAATACATTAAAGCATGTGTTGTGTAACGTGATCCCTGTTGCTTTTATCTGCTTTCTCTACTTCCATTAATGTAACTTGGATCAGTGAAAGTGCACCAAAACCAAGCACTTGCTGCCCTCAGAGCAGATATAGGCTGAAGCTAGCACATAGTTCTAAAAATTTGTTTGGGGTTATCTGGAAAAGTCTGTGTCAAAGTTAAAGGATATCTTTTATTCCTCACGTTTTTTCCTCTCGAGCACATTCTCCCTTCAACACTTACAGGAGGGAACAGAATTCTCAGTGAAAACATCACTAGTTTTCCATCATTTCATTAGAAATGAAACACAAGAAACACAATCCACAGGGACAAATTACAAAGGCAGAAAAGAGATCTTTTTAATGACTTACTGTTAACAGACTTCCCAAAGTAGTCAGAAAAGGCCCCTTTTTATCTGAGACAGTTTCTCACCTGGTATGGGCAGCTTCTAAAGCTTCTGTCATAAGATATGCAAACGTGAAGAATGACGGGGAGAGAGACAGCAGCAGATGGGAAAGGGAAAATAACAGGAAAGGTAACAGAAATAGGAGGAGAGAAAAGGGAAAAAACTTAATGGAAAGAAGAAAATTTAATCATAAAGGGTGAAAAAAAGAAAGAAAAAAGAGGAGGAATAAACACGGAAAAGGTTCCAAAGAGAGCTCCAGAGTGTGAATTTATAGTAAAAAAAAAGTTATCAGAAGCTATGGAAACCATCCCTACGTTAGCTCCATGCTGCATTCAGTGTATGTCTCACTTATGCCTGTCGTTATTCAAGCCCTGACACCTCTTTCAGTGGGGCCGCTGCTCCGTGCTGAGCACGGACAAGATTTGCCGCTCCGGGCCGGAGCTGAGCTCTCGGTCCGTGCCCATCCATCCGCAGGAGCTGCGGGAGCAGCCCCGGCTCCGCCGGCCCCGGAGTGGGCGCTTGGAGCGGCGGTCCCGGCTGCTGCTGCCGAGACAGCGGCACACGAGCCTCCCAAACCGGGGAGAGCGAACGTGTGGGAGCGAATGTGCGGAGGCGGCGAGGTCGGCGCCGAACGCGGCCAGGGAGGGAGCGGCGATGGCCGGGCCGGGCCGGGCCCGCTGCCGGCGAGGGGCGGTGTGCGGGGCGGGGGCCGGGGGCGGGCGGTGCATGGCGGATAAACCCCCCGGGCGCCCTGCCCGCCCGGGCGGGATGCGCTCGGGGCGCAGGTAGCGGCCGGAGCTCCGCGGGAAGCCGCTGCCGCCCGCATGGAGACCCGGCTCCTCCTCGGAGCGCTGCTGGGCGCTTGGCTGTCCGCAGGTGAGTGTCCCTCTGGCCGGGGCACGGCACGGCATGGCATAGCCTGGCATGGCATGGTTATGGGAGGGCGGCCAGGGTAGTCTGGCCATCGCTAACCTGCCCCTTGCCTTCCAGCCCTGTCTCCGTGGGGCGCCCGGGCGCAGCTCCCGGCCGATGGGGACCTGCCGCTCCCCAGGTAAGAGCCGGCCGGGGCGCAGCGGGGGCTTCCCGGGCTGGCTGGGTCCCTGCGCTGCCCGGACCCAGCCAACCCTGCTCTGTTCTCCCCCCTCAGCCGAGGCAGCGCCGCGGGAGCCCGGAGCGGGGGCGGCCTGGCCGCGGCGGTGCAGGTGAGGATGCGGCCGGGCTGAGGAGCGCGGAGCCGGGACCGGGTACCACGGCACCTCCTGGGGGGCACCGGGCCGCTGGGATGGGCAGGTTCCCGCCAGGCAGGCCCTGGAAAGCGAGCATCCACCACATTCCATCTAGGGCTTGCGGGGCTGATGAGTTCGGGTGGTGTCCGGCTCCCAGCGCCGCTGCCCGGGCAGACCCCTCTGAGGGGCTGGCGGTGCGGGACAGAGGGTTGCGTGTTCTGCCTGTGATCAGGACAATGTGCTCCAATAACATACCTGTGCATTGCTGTGATCCCATCTGTATTTTGGGTGGATGTTCTGCCCTTGGTATTCAGGACTTGCTCTCGAATGTGTATTTTATCCCAGCCACGAAGACTCAATCCTGAAAAGAAGTTCAGTGTTAGAATAGCGAGAAAAGATTGTGTGATTGTGTCTAAAGCTTTAGCTTGTTCAAGAAGTTATGTGTTGTACAGAGTGTCCTTGCTTGAGGAAAAGCTGAGGTCTGAGGTCAACAATTGCTTTGTGGGAGCCTTTTTGCCTCTCGGTAGAGGTAAACGAGCTGGCAGTATCGAGTCACTACAGCTCAGCGCTCCGGTTTTTGGATGTGGTTTGTCTTGGCAACTCGACTGTGTCACTCGTGGCACGTTGCTGAAATGTAATTAGGGTGTGTGGTTCCTGCTCCCTTGTTCGAGGGTGGGAAAAGGCAGGATTGCTTTGTAGTCCTTGTTCGTGGCTCTGCAGAGGGAGTCACCTTTCTCTCTGCTTTCTCCCTGCTCTTTCTGGGAAAAGCCTAGCAAAGAAAAAATGTCACATAACTGCAAGCAAGTAACCAAATCAACCACCGATAATAGTGAATGCTCCTGGATTTCGGTTCCCTCACCAAGAATGCAAGATAGAGTACTAAACTTTTTGTTTCTTTTTGGGCTAGCCTACTGAGCAGAAATCTTCCTTAAGGAGTATGTTTAGGAGGAAGAAAAAATATTGGAGTCTTGAGTAGAGTATACTTTTTACTTTATAATGGTGTTTTTGGGAACTTTATAGTAAGCCAATACAAAGCAATGATCTAACTAAAAATGGTGATTTTACTCACTGACTGAAGAGATGTTTAGGGGTTTTGTTTATAGCTGCTGATTTCTTTGTTCTTTCTGAAAGGAGTCTGGAATGGCAGTTTATAACACTTCATCTACAGCCATGTCCTTGTCCTGGAACAGGAGAATTCACAGTATGAAATGTGAACCACCCAGTAAGTTATTTATGTTTCTACATAAAGTGACTTCTCTTGTCCCTTATTTTCTGTGTTGTTTAATCATTCCTAGGAAGAAAAAAAAAAATAAAATAGCTAATACAGGCCTTAATGATAATGAGGCTCTCCCTTGTTTGATTTCAAAGGTACGCAGGAGCATGGACATTTGTCGTGGAGTTTCACCTAGCTTTAAGTTTACACCTAGTTCTGATTTGATAATTTGGAAGACCATTCCGAACCAAAGATTTTGTAATAAAGGGTTTTCAGAAAGAAAGTCTTCTCTTATACTGGTGTACCTAAAAATGTGGATTGATGTTCAGACACTGTTAAATTGCTTGTCCTGTACCTTTTTTGTGCTTGGAGATGTTTTTTTTTTTTTCCTTTTTCTGGGGTAACCTGCAGATGATTTTTTTGTGTACCATCTATAGCAGGGTTAGCAGGATAAGGTCCTTTTGGCCACCAGCTTGCAGTAGTGGGTGTTTTCTTGAGGAATGTGCATCTTTGGGTTTTTGATTCATCTTATTTTCAGATGTGAAGTGGACAGGCTTAAAAACCCTTTGCTAAAGGGTGAAGATTTTCTGTGTTAACTCTGAGAAAGGTCTGTGTCATGCTTGTCCTATACAGAGGAGAAGAATGAGGTGAAATAACTCAGAATAATTTTTTGTTAGTTTTGCAAACTCTCTAGTTTCTCTTCAGTCAACCTGCATTGGATGTGATTGCAAGGATCACTACCTTATAGTGAATAGCCTCAATTTGCATCCCATAGCTTTACAGCCCAAAAGGCAAGATCATGTGTGGAATGGACTCATAAATTGTGGCTAGGGTTGTGTCATCTCCAAAAGCTTTTAACGTCTTCAGTACGCAGTATTTTCAGAGGCTTTTGGGAAGAGTGTAGCTGAACATGGAGGAATGATACAAGAGTTTAGGGAAGCATAATATTGCTCAAGTAAAAATGATTACCTATGAATATCTCTTCAGTATATGAAAAAAATCATAGCTATTGTATGATAAAATTGCTTTAGAAACCTAGCACTCTGTACTGATGAAATTTCCTCTGTTGTTTGAGGCTTGCACCATCTTATTGACCAAGAAGTTGTTTTGCTTTTTTTATACTAAATAAAGCAGCTGACAAAGAGAAGATAAGCAGATCATGCTGAGAAATTTGTTGTCATGATAATTGTTTGTTTCCCTGCATTTAGTCTTTGCCTAGTGAAAATTTCTTTAATTAGAACTAGTAGGTTTTATTTTTTGCTTCAGATCTGGAAAAGTTTCTAAGATGTGTTACTCTTCGAGTGTGCAATAAAAACTATGCATATAAACCCTTTGCAAGACTTCTATTAAAGAGTTTTTGTCAAGGGTTTATGTGCATGTTTTTTGTATCTTAAATAGCCCTAATATTTAAAAAATGGAAGAAAAAATGTGGAGCTAGGGAGAATAAAATATTTACAAGTGTCTCATGCTAACTCATCACTTGGCTAAGCTACAAGAGGAGGATGCAGTTATGATGGCAACAATTAGGTTCTATTGCTCTCTGTAGATGTAACAGTATAAAGTTTTTGATTTTGTTCTAATTTGTCTTTCTGTGAGGCAAAACCATTCAGTGTGGGTTTTCCATTTCTGCTGTATTTGTTTTTGAAAGGCAGTGTTGTTGAACATACACTTTAAAAGGAACACACACCTTAAAAATTATCTATGATTGCCCATACTTGAAGGCAAATAAAATCAGCATTATTAAACTCTTTTAAAAACAGTGGAATGCATAGGCTGCGAAGTTTGCTCTTTAAATCACAGTAAAGTGTGTGGCAAATGGAGTCTATTGTTTGTGGGTGAAACATGTATTAAAACCAAAACAAAATAATAACCTGATCTGTTTTGTACAGTGCTCCTAATACTTAGAAAAATAGTTTTCCTTTCGGTCTCTCCAATTTCAAGAGAGATGCAAGCTGTGATAACTCTGCCCATGGAGTGGGATTTGCAAACATCTGGGGATTTATGAAATAATAAACCTTCTTTGTTTACAAACCTGAGCAAATGGAAACCCAAATCAATGACAAAAAACCCAAACGGCAAGATAGTCTGTCAGCTGCTTTCTCTGCTTTAGCAGTGTCTCTAAGAAAATTATTCCTTGAAATACTTGCAGAGCTAGGATTATAATGAAACTATATTGCAGTCAATTCTTCCTGCAATACCAGTTTTTCTTGCGTTCTGTGACTATGAAAAGGTAAACCAACGTGTTTTATGTGGAATGAGTGCATGACTTTTGCCAAAAGATCTCTTTGCTTTTGTGTTATGTTAGTCAATTGAAAGCATTTCAGAAAGTGATGATGTGTCTTATTTGTCAATGGAACAAAAAATTTGCCGTAGCACAACTAAATGCCAAAAGTTGTGTGTTAGTTTCTTGTAGCCAGGGAACATAGGATTTGAAATGTGTATCAGAATAGTTGAAGTTAACATGCAGTTTATGTAGCTGTTCAACTTTTAACTTCCTTCCACACAAATCTTACTCATGCAAAATTTAAGAAATAACAAACAATTTTTTTTTGTAAAAAGCCCCAAGTCCCAAACAGGAAACTCCTGAGCTAAAGCATATTAAGAACCTGGAACAGGCAAACCAAATTATTTCTGGAAGTATTCAGGCTACTGCTGAGAGAATTTCTAACATTCTAAGTGCTACAGATTTTCTTGTGTTGAAATGCTGTAGCAGGCATCCCAGAAGATGTTTATCCCTTACAACGTGTGCTTGAGAACTGATTTCAGGAGGTGTACCAGAACAGAAAATATGCAGCTACCTGGAAGGCTCTTAAAATTGAAGAGTTAAAATCTCATTCACCTCAGAATTCTGGAGAGGAAAATTTTGTCCTGTAAAATTGCATCCTGCCGAAGCCTGTGTGCCAGGGAAAACCCGTGCCACTGCAGGCAGGTGCTCTCAAAGACTATCAAGTTAAGGGGAAAAAAGAATGCAGGAAATACTTGTTGTATTAATTCTCCCATAGCTGAAGGAGCAACTGAAAACTTGCACCTAGAGGAACATTCAGTGGAAATTATGCAGAGTTACAAAATTTAAGAATTTCAAGGAAGTTGACTGCAAAAATTCAAGTATTACATTTTAAGTAGATATTCTACTCTTTTGTGTGGCTCTAGAACTAATTTAGGTTTCTTGCAATTTCTTATCCTTATCTGCTTTGATTTTTCACCTTTCCATTCAAGAATAAAATTTGTTGATTTTTAAATAGTTATTTTAGTACTGTGATTATCTTCAGACTCTTCAACTGAACTACTCTTCAAATCTTGCATAGATACTTCAAAAATGTAGAATTTTTAAACAATTCTGAAAAATATAATTCCTCTGTTTCTGTAAATGACTTCAGTTTTCTAAAGCTGTTTGGGTCAAAGTTGATGTCTAGGCAGAATCATGAGAACTGAAGGAATAGACTCTGTTTTGTATCTATCTTGCTTCAGCAACTTTATCACTTCAGATCTCAAAATTAATCTTTCATACTTAGTTTTCTTTCTATCTGAATCTAGTAATGAATACCCTGGAAGGAAACCTGTGTCTACTATTTTGCATTGAGCAATTTTTTTCATGCTTTGTCTTAAATAGTAGAAAAATAGTAGCACTAGGAAGTTTATGCTCTGTAAAACTTAATGATTTACAGAAAAATACTCATCGGATGGTACAAATCAGGCACAAATCTTCAAGAATTAGTAGTATACTGGTGATAATGGTGTATTATTCTGAGGTCAGACTTGAGCTCAAGCATTTTTATTCATGTGATAGTTAAAGCAAAAACCAAGTATTTCAAAATGGATGTTTTCTTAAATGAAACTGAGTAAATTTTATTTTAGATGTCTCTTTTATTTAGTATCTTATTTTTTGTGTGGAATAAATAGAAAAGATTTCTTTGCAGTTACGTCCTTGTGCTCCAAGAGGAGAGCATTTCTTTAGTGACTCTATGGCAGTTCATGCTGAAGGGCTCCACGCTGTATAAATTAATTATTTTATTCCTAATGAGTGTGTTGGATCAGGAGACCAAATAATGGATGAGCAAGTCAGGACATGGAGTTCAACTGGAACTGAAATAAATTCAAGAGATTTTAAGTATTCATTTGAGAAGAAGAAATGTAAGAAAGCAGATAAAGCTAAGTGTGCACCATATCAGAGATGCAAAACCACAAAATGCATTGCATCAATAATAATATTTCAAAATAAATGTGTATTTTGGTGAAGATGCAAGGTGCCTTTGAGCAGCTATCATGATGCTGCTAAGGAATTTCTCTGTGGAGCTTGGATGGTGCCCTGCAGAACCCCTTGCAGTGATGTGGCTGGATTACAGTCACGCTTTTTCAAAGGCTCTGATGAGTAATGGGCTCAAGGTTCTGCTACTGCTCATACAAGAATTCAAAAGTGGGATGAACTGAAAAGGACGTCTGTGTGCTCAAGGGACTAAAATGACCCTGCCCATGGGGCTGCAGCCTAGCCAGTAATTACAGGGGGTTAGAATATTTAGGCTGAGAACAGCAGAGAAGAATTCGGACCTGTGTTACCAGAATCCCAAGTCTTCACCTTATTTGATCAGGAATTTGAGGCTGGTGGCTTCACCACAGCAATGGTGGAACTATCAGGGTGATTTTCAGGTTCTAGTGGCATTATTACCCATTCTTACTTATGTGAGTGAAATGATGCCACTTAGGCCTACTATTTTCTGCTAGAAAATTCTCACCAGTTTTCAGTTTCAGATTCCAACCCAGTGCACTCAACTGGCATAATGTCAAAGGGGAAAGAGGAGCTGAGGAGTTTTTAATAGGTGTTGCTTTCAGGTTAATGGAGGATAAAATCTTCTTCTGTAAGTTTTCCTAATTTTGACTTTCATTAGTCTTGATGTCTTTTCCCTTTCTGCAAGTATGAAAATGTTTCTCACTTTTCTAGGGCAGAGATAAACTTTTGATGTGGTCATATGGGTTAGCTTATTTGGAGAGCTCATATTCCTTCAATGACAAAGATGAGAATGAACCCCTTGTTACAGAGTATTTATTCTGAATAGTTTGGGAAGTATTTCTGTGTTAATGGATCAGAATGGGATGATTAAAGGGGGCCATATTTACAGCAGTAGGAGCACTAAATGTGATCTGAAACAATGCTGCTTTCCTCATTACCTGCTTAATGATAACTAATGTTTGCACACACAGGTGTTCTGTGGAGTGTAGGGAAAGACACTTAACAGAGATGTAAAAAGGGATGTAAACAAACTCAACATCTGTGATCATCGTGTTTTCTTAGAATCACACATAGACAAGAGATCTTTGTATAGAAGATGCTCATGACTGAGTAATTTGATTTTTTGATTCAGGTTTGAATAACACCGTTCCTCTCAAAAAGAGAGCCAGGGAGATGCTTCACAGTGACAGCAAGGGTCCCCAGGTCAGCTGACTGTTTGCACAATCTGAACAAACATGTCTTGGAGCAGGTTACCTGAGCCATGCTTAGAGAGCAATCATTCAACCTGAAACATCAAAAGGGGGCTAACTTCCTCTACAGCTCAGAGGAGCATGACTTGCAGCCTAATTGCACATTATTGTAACCAGGCAGGCAAGAGGGCACAATCTTAGAGAAGCAAAGAACAGAGACCAGAGCTCTGGTTACACAGGTCTCACAACACTCAAGATGAAAGAGATCAATGTCTGCCTCTCTTGACAAGAGGAACAGGCTTTTGCATTATTGACAAGATTGGTCACTGTGAGCATGTAAATGAGATGGCTCAGTCAGGGTAACCTTTCTGCATGGTGCTTGCATTATTTTTTATTGACCTGACACTGGCCAGGCAGGGAAAGGAGCAGGATATTTGGGCTAGCAGGCAAAGAAGCACTGCCTTTTACTTTACCTGCCTGCCTTGTTCTTTTGAGCATGGCTTTTTTTTTTTTTTTTTTTTTTTTTTTTTTTTGGTTGAAGGGTGGGAGGCTGCTTCTTGTTGAAAGCAAGGGCATCAAAATTATTTGTTTGGACATTTTGAAAAATCTTCAAATAATTACTCAGTGTTTATAATGTGATTGCAAATGAAAATGGCTTGAAGTTAAAAGGGAGTCAGTTTAGTTGAGCTATTAGTAAGAAATTTACTGTAAGGGTGTTGAGACATTAGAATAGGTTGCTTAGAGGTGTGGATGCCGATCCTTGGAAGTGTTCAAGGCCAGGTGGGATGGGGCTTTGAGAGACCAGGTCCAGTGGGGTTTGGAACAAGATGATCTTTAAGGTCCCTTCCAACCCAAACCATTCTAGGATTATTGTTCAAGAAAAATGTATTTGTAAAGATAAAGACAAGAAAGCCGAGTCTTCAGTTTGTATCTTCCTGAAACAGTTTCTTCTGAGCAACTTATCTGCTTTCTGCAACAAAAGCAATCTCAGTTTGTATTCTAAAAAAACTTCTATGATTGTATAATAGCAGGTTATTAAAATCAAAATCCTTTCCTAAACAAACTTTATAGGAGCAAATACTAGCAAAATAAGTAAATGGATCACAATTTTTTAGAAGATTTAAGAATCATATTTAAATTTAGTAACAGGAAACTTTGTTTCTGCTTGTGCATATTTTTCTTTAGACTGTGAAAAAATTTGTCATATTTTGGTAGGGATCTTCACAAGGAAAATCGAAAAAAAAAACCAAACCAAAGCAACACCTCCCTCCCCCAAGCCCAAACCCAAACCTGTCATTGCAAGTCTGTGTGTTTGTGGAAAGTGCTTGTGGTTGGTGTACTTGGAAGCTGTGAGATGGAAGGAGGGCAGGCAGGTGGAGACACACAGCTGGGATCAGAACGTGTGTAGTTGTAGGCTTGCTCTCCTCCTGGCAGAGCTTACCCACAGGGTGTCTCTTGTGTGTGGATGTGGGCTCTGTGCTTCCTTGTGGTGCAGTACTTGTTCACTTCCTCTAGTCATGGCTTAGGGGACTGAAACATGTCAGACTAACAGATGTCACAGACATTTTGATTTGGCTTCTCTAAAGGTGCAATAGATTGATTAATCTGACTGTGTAACTTGGGTTGAAGCCTTCACATTGTTTTATTTTTGTGGGCCTGGTTAGGTTCTCCAGGAAACTTTATTGCTAAGCTAGCAACTCCTGTCATCCTCAGAGTTATATTCATTGAGAGAACTGGGTCTTTAAGAAAGAAAACTATCAGACTTTATTTTTGGCATGCTTTTTTTGTTTCCATTCAGATTCACTTGCATGTTTTAATGGAGGTGAGTGTGTGTACGGGGAGCTGTGCAACTGCAGTCGGTTTAATGCGACGGGGCCACGATGCCAGACAGGTGTGTAAAGAGAGAAATCTGACTGGGTTTCTGGGCTTGCACTCGTGTTCTACTCTCTGCATAAAGCTTCCCTTCATGCTGTAGCATTTTTTCTCCCTCCTTTCTTTTATGTCATGATATTTCACAGCATATGTTGCATGCACTGCCCCACCTCAGCTCCTGTTTGTATCAAAAAACCAGTGCTGTGTCTCAAGTGACTCTCCTTTTGTTAGTGCATAACACAGGTGCTGAAAGAGATCACATATGCAGGACGTGGGGCCAGTATAACTTTGAAACTTTTGATGGACTCTATTATTACTTTTCTGGGAAATCCACGTATGCCCTTGTGAGACACACTGAATTAGATGAGCAGAGCTTTTCCATACAGGTAGGGAATGGCACTTCTACCTTCTTTTGAACTGTTGTTGAACATGCTAATTATGTATTAATTTTAGGAGATAAAAAATAACTCGAGATTATAATAGGGGATTGTAAAATGTAATTGAGATGTGATTTAACATGATGTGGGCTATGTGTTATGATACCATAGAATGTGAACAGCTGGAATTAGACTGATGTGTGCCCTTCCAAAGCCTGCTTTGTTCACTCAAAGCTGTGAAAAGACCACTCCATGACCATGGCTATGAAAACACTGCTCAGTTTTTTCCACAAGAGGGGGACCAAACTTCTTGTTCCCATGCTGAGTGCAGATTTGGGGGTATTAGTTCTGTTACATGTTTATTTCAAAGAATTTAATTAAAACATTGAATTTTATTTATTTGGCAGGTGAATAATGATCCTGAATGCCATTCTTCTCCTTATTCCTGCAAAAGATCCATTAGTTTATTCTTTTCTGGAGATGAACAGATAAAGATGAGCAGCGAAGTCACCTATAAAGGATTTGGGTAATTGCAGTCATGTTTCTAATGCTGTAGTTACACTGGATTTAATATCATGGTACCATTTTGATAACAGAGATGTAAAGTTATTCCTTGGTAGGCTGAAAAAGCATCCAGGCCACAGCTGCAATAATTACTCTCCATTTACAGAGTAGTGTCTGAGAAAGGTGATAACTAAATTAGTGGTATATAGAATTAAGTATAATCATTGGCATTCATGATTTTTGCTGTTATTTGCAAATTCATCTGGTTTAGTGGAGTTACTCAATATTTACATCAGGGATTTTCAGCTGCATGAGCAGGCATCAGCAGGTAATTTACTTTTAATGGTTATGTTTCCTAACGTACTATTTCCAGTTCTGTGTGTAAATATTTAGTTTTAGTTTAAACAAAAGGTAAATATAATAGATATAAAATATTTTATATTTATTTTTATTTATTTTATTTTTAATGTTTACATTTCCTAACATAATATTTTTGGTTCCAGAGTAAAATTACCTTATGTTATTGGGAACTTACACATCCAGAAACTAGCTGGATACTTCCTGGTCAGGCACCAGTATGCCTTTACCCTGGCTTGGGATGGTACATCTGCAGTGTACATCAAAATGGCACCAGAGTACCTGGGCAAAACCCATGGGCTGTGTGGAAACAATAACGCTATTCTGCAGGATGATCTGGAAACTAGTTATGGTGAGTATTTATTATACTTGTTGTTGTGTAATGTGTTGGTTTCTGTTTTTTTTTCCTGGTGAAATAAATGTTACTTAGTTTTCAGTTGTAATGCTGATTGAATTTAAGATGGGTGGCTTTTGAAATGGAAAATATGAATTGGAAATACTTCTGCTAAATGATATTTAGTGAAGAGGACCAGTTTCAATGTAGGTGGAGATCTAGGGAGGAAGATCTTAAAGCTGTCATACTCAATTAACTACAATGGTATTTGTTCTTCAGTTTCCTGGGACCTGAAAGGTAAAATCTATTTTTAGGTGTTCACTGCCCTTTTAGAAATTTTGAGGCCTGTGGAAGCCTGAGGTATTGCAATTGGAAATAAATTGATAAGTGGTTGATAAGTAATAAATCAATAATAGTAAATCAAATTAATGAAAACTGTCATATCTTGTTTAATCTTGCGTTTCATATGTGCTAACACTTTCAGAAATAAACAGTGATCTTTCAATGTCAATTTCAGACACTTCCAAAAGACTTGGCTTTCAGTAAATAGTGAGTAAAGGTGTCTATATAATGAGGAAAAAAAAAAAAGGGGGGAAAAGATCAGGTCCCTTGAAAAGTATCCTAAGTGAGGCCATAAAAACTTCTGGAGATCATTGCTTTGGGCTGTTTAACTGTTGCTCCTTCTCTTTAACCTGAGGATATTTCTGTAGAGCACTCCTTCAAAGCTCAGAGTGGATGTGGTCTCCTCTGTTGTCTGTGCATTAGTTTTAGTTTAGAAAACCCTGAGTTTCAGAGAGCAGCAGCCCTTCCCTGTTAACAGTCATTGCCCCCCCTAATACTTTACTCACTAAATCAAGGTGTTTATACTAATACCAAGAGGAAGGAGTCATTTCCCCAGAAACCTTTCTCTCTCCTCTCACCTTTCTCAGTGTCTCCATCCCTTAATTCTGCATTTGTAGCACAAGTGAGTGAATTCACTGTGTATGAGCTTCATCCACTTGGCCTGGGGAGCAGTACTAGTAAAGATCTGGTGAGATATGCATTTGTTGTGAGTAATCCAAGCAGTAATCAATGTCACCACCTGCCCAAGGTGAAGAAGAATAATGATGGATTTGTTGGTTTAACCCTAGCATGGGCATTGCTACTTAAGAGTTGCATCTGTATTTGAGTAATGCAGACAATAATTTTGTACCATTGCACTGACCCAGGAATGCATCATATTTCTTGTGTTTTGGACTCCCTGTTGGGCATTCTATTATGAAGTAGCAGCATCAGTAGCAGTATGATTAATTTATTTAAGCTTTTTATTAAACTTTTTTTTCCTTTATTCCATGCCTACCTTAGATGGACTAAGGTAGGCATGGTCCTTCTCCCTTAAATCCCTTCCTTGCCAAGTTGCTTAAGCTGCTTTCTGCCACCTGAAAGCCCACTTCTCTAGTTCCTTTTAGAAGCATTTTTTGCTTCTTGAAAGGACCAGATTGATTTCAGCTGATTCACTTAGCAGAGGGAAGGGTTGGGTGTTCTGTTCTTGGTGTGCTTTGATTATTGAAACGTTTCCCTGGGAAATCCTATAGAAACACTGTTGTTCTTTGAAGCCAGTGTGTGACTCTGTGTGTGTTTTGCCCAGGAAAACTGACAGATGATGTAACAGAATTCGCAGAGAGCTGGCAGGAAAATCCTCCAGAAGGAACACCCGACTGGGACAAATCTCTTCTCAGTGAGCCCCCGTGCCTGACACAAAGCCATGACTCTCTGCAGGTTTGGGTCAACACAAAAGGATTATTGACATAGCTGGTGATTTTAATTGGAGCAAGAATTTGACTTAATTTGAATTTTCAATGAATAATTTGCCAACTCTTAAAGCGTTGAAGGAGACAGGAAGTATTTGCATCTTTTTTGGGAGAGATTAATTAAAATGCTTGCTGCAACAGGTCTTCCTTTGTCCTCTCATCACCCCACTGCCCTCCTGTTCTGCTGTATTTAATTCTTGTTTTGTTCAAATATTTTTCTGTCTGCATAGCAGCCAATAGAACTGCTTGACTATGAAGCTGAATGAGTCACAAGTTGTAAAATACAGGATTCTTCTAGAACTTATCCATAGGAAAGAAGCAGGGAAGCAAAACCACAGTCAGAGCATTATTTGCTCTGTCCTTATTTGCCAATGTTTAAAAAGAGAATTATTTTTTTTTTTCCATGACTTTGAAGTACTTTTTCCTTTTAATTAGTATTTTCAGGATATAACACTTAAATTAAAGTGCTTTGAAACTGAAGCTGGTGCCAGCTATGGTTTATTTCTCTTGCCTTTTACTGTGTAATTCAATTAAAATGAAGGCTTTTTTCAGGTTGTCTTGGCTTAGTTGCAAAATTCTGTGCCCTTTTTGGGCACTGCTATGACATTGGGTGAAAGATTCAACGTTATGGAAACTCTGACATGGAGAGCCATGTATTGCTAAACTCTGCTTCTGTTTGGTGTAAGGAAAGTGATTCCTAGACACAGCAGATATCTATTCTGATTTTCCACAGCATTCTATTTTATTCTGCTTATGTTTATTTTTGCAAACCTTCTTATAACAGCTGTCTCCTTCATTTCAGAGGGCATATGCTCTGTGTAATATCCTGTTACAGTCTCCATTTAAACAATGCCATGAGTATGTGAGTCCTCTTTCTTTTATGGCAAGCTGCACGAATGACCTCTGCATGTAAGTGAATGTTTTTGGCTAATTCCAAAGCTATTATAAAAACCCATCATCCTTTTATCATAAGAATGAATTGTAAATGTTAAATGAACTGATTTGTGGCTTTCTCTGCATGTAAGTTTTTATGTAACACTGTTCTGTTGTCTTAATTTTCTCCCTTGTTCTGGTTTTGCCTATGTGGAATGAATGCTGTGGAGTTTTTCCTGTTTTCTTTGGTATAGGAATGATCAAATTTAGGCCCAGATATTTTCCAGTTGCGTTAGTGTACCTTCCTCAAATATACCATCTGTTTTGATTCAGAGTGTGCAACATCCTTAGGTGCTTTCTGCCATTCTAAAGCCTATAGTGAAGTGTCATAGTCGATCGGTCAGTTTGGCTTCTGCAAGCTGTATGGTAATCCATTAAAAAGAGCAATTTGGTAACTGTTTGAATTTATGCTGACATTTCATAACCTGCTTTAGTCCTGGTCTGAACAGTTTTGACCAGTTAAATTAAAAAAATAAGGCAGGTCAGAAGATTAATTTCCATTTCTTATACCCTGGTGGCTCACTGGTAGAAATTTTATACTTCCTACTTGTGAGTTTTCTGCAAGATATTACTTCTGTAAAAACTAAGAGCTTTTCTGAAGTCTCCTTATACTGCTCTATTTCTACCTTTTGTGGGATTTACTCAGGAAAATAGTGTCAGGTCTCAGTGTATTGATAGGTACACTGATGACCTCTCTTTGTGGGGGGAAGAAAGTTTTTATCCTTTAAGACTTTTAATCTAGTCCAACAGCACAGTACCTTAGAACACTGTTCAAGTAGATTCAAGCAGCAAGGCAGGATGCAGTGCAGGAGTACTTACGAGGTTATGAGCATGTGCTTGAATGGAAGTACAAAATAATATGTCACCTTTTATTTGTGTAAGGTCAGCAGCTGATGATGCAACCTGGTGTCGAGCGCTCACTGAGTACGCCAGGGCGTGCGCCCAGGCAGGGAAGCCACTCCTTGGATGGCGTGTGCACTTCCAGCAGTGTGGTAAGGCCTGTGCTCCTCTACTTGGAAATGCTGCTTGCTCCTTGTGTTTTGAAAAGGCTGCCCTCCATAGTGTCAGTTCTTCGCCTTTCTCCAATTTTGGACTCATATAATTGTTAATGTAGTGATTAAGTGAGTCAGACTCACTTCAAGGCTACATAAATGCCATGGATTTTCTCTTTAATATGTGCAATTTGTACTGAATTTTTTTAAAGCACTAAGCTTATTACAATGTGGTACTTTAAGGTGATTAACAGTTTTTATTTTCATGGAGCTACGCTTTTAAATATTTCCCAAGTCTTCATGGCTTTGTGATATATAAAATGCATGTCACAAGTGTTAAAAATAAATTTAAATTGTATTTGCATAAGACTTCAACTTACAAGTCACGTAATGTAAGTTTGAAAGAGGTTGTCTAATTTGGTTGCCTGCCTGGACCACAGGACCAAAACTGTTTTGTCATCCATGACAGAAGATTTCCACTGTGGTTCCGAAAAATCTGTCAATGGGTGTCCTGACTGCTGCTGCTGCTGATCTGAGAATCTAAATAGCTCTGCTGTGAGAAAGCATGATTTAAGATTATTCCTTCTTAATGCACCTTTAATGGAGAGAACATGAATATGCACCAATTCTGTGTTTTAGGAAGCCATTGTTTTAGACAGCGTTTATCTAGAGAGAACTGACATGTCAGAAAAGAGATTCCTGAAAGGAACATGTGCCTTTGACATTGATGCCCTGTGACAGTAGCTGTACACCTTTTCATTTCTCTGTCTGTTTCTGTATTTCAGTCATCACCTGCGCTGAACCCTTGACCTACAGTGAATGCATCAACTGCTGCCCTGTTTCGTGTCACCAGCAATCCCTGTGCATTGGCAGTGAGCTCCACTGCATTGATGGCTGCTACTGCCCAGAAGGTGAGTTCTGCTTCTCAGGGACACACCTGGTTCCACACAACATGCAGATTGTTCCTCCCCAGATTTACATCTCTCTCTGACCTGCCTAGATTAAAAGCAGGAGCTCTTTATAAACTGAGTGCCAGCAGTGTGGGTAACTGACCTTGTTTTCCTTACTGACAGGAGCCTTTTCCTCCCTATAAAAAGTTTCAGCTCAGATCCACATTCTACCTGTAAAACTACACAATTTCAGTGAAAAATAGGGTTTGCTCTGTGGTCATAAGGCAGGCATCCTCCTGATTATGGTGGTTGCTGATTGATTCTTGTTGGTTGGGGAGGATTATTTTGGTAGCTTGCGTTTTTTTGTTTCATTTTTTTTTCTGGTTAGGGTCCTTAGAAAAGTTCAAAACCATGACATAAATAAAACTCATTCCTGTGGCCAGAAACAGGTTTTGATATTGAGGTTCTTAGGTTGTTGTATCATTCTGGCAAGTGAGGTATTTAGCAGCGTGGTCTGTAGCAAAACTTTGCCCTCATCACCAAAGTAGATTGTTGATATACAGTTTTCCCCTAGTTATTGGCTTCTGTTGAGTACTGAATTCTATCTAAAAGAAGACAGAGAAAGTTATGATGGATCTTTAAGTCCTGCCTCTTATGTCTGCCTTTATTGTTTATAAGTTTAATAATATTTATCATAAATTGTGTTTTATGGTTTGATAAAGTCTTTTTTTCTGGTCCTCTGGTAAGAAAATAGTAATCATTTTAACAATAAGGAAAAAAAGGCAAAAAAAAATCAGTAAAATGAGGATCATAGAGGCAAAGATTTGTAAGTGTGTTAGAAAATAAGCCAAAGGTACTCACAGCAGCATGGCCTGTATATTTGTGTTTGTTTTTTTGTGTGTGTGGTTTCCTCTCTCTCTCACCCAGTAATTAAATATTTGGTTTTTTCACTATATTTACTGTATCTCAAGAAATTTAGTGACTTGATCCTTCTAATATAATTTACTTAATATAATTCAAATGCACTTCTTTTTGTCAAAATGACTAATAAATAGTCTAAAGATTTCTTATCATACAGAAATGACCATTGGTGGTGTTTTTGAATATAATTGTCAGCCATTGTCATGGATATTTCACTTTTTTCTTGTTATTTTATTTATTCTAGGCTTAATTTATGAAAATGGATCATGTGTCAAGCCTATGGACTGTCCTTGTGACTACCATGGAAGTTTCTTTGAAATGGGTTCAGTGGTTTATGAAGAATGTAATAACTGGTGAATAAATTTTCTTACTACATTGTGAACCAAATCCTTTAATGATGTTAAGAAACAGCTTCTTCAAGGCCTATTTCACTTAGAAATTGGGTAAACTTGAGAAATGCTCCCTGTATCTACCTAAAAAAATTGCTGTTCTCTGCATGTTTTGCAATTAAGGAAAAGATAAACTATTAAGCTATTAAAATATTGCAGAGAATGTTGTAATATTTAGTTCTGTTTTTCACTTTGGACTCTCCCTTAAAAATAAAAAGAATCTAGAATTCAAAATCTTAACAGGAAAACTGTACTGACTTTTTCTCCTGTTTGCATTGTCTCACTTGGACATAAAGAGCCTAATGTAATTGTCACATTAAGCTGCTGTTCTGGAATTTAAAAGTCAATTTTATGAACTGGAAAGAAAAACTTGTAGGAAGAGAGTGACTTTTATTGGATCACCTTAACTGAAGAAAATGGATGAACTTGCAGATGAGCAACTTCTTTTCCCCCAACAATTCTTACCTTGAAAAGTCTTAAGATTCAAGTTACTTGTATTTATTATTCTCAATATTATTAATATATTATTAATCCTTAACTTTTTAAATGGTTATTAAGGAGCTAAAAAGAAATGATAGTGACACTGGGTGCATGGGTGGAATTTCACATGATCATGTCCTCCTGACAAGCTTCCAGCCATGAAGACAGTGCTAATTAACTCTGTGGTACCCTTCTGTAAGACTCAGGACACTTGGTGCTCATTCCATAGAGAAGGGATGCAGGAAGAACAACTGAGGGACAGCTGTGTATAATTCACAGCATCAAAGTATGAAAACTGTTATTTTATACTCTTGATTTCAGCACCTGCATTGGAGGAAAGTGGATCTGTACAAATTTTACATGTCCAGGTATGTTTAAGTCTTGAATACTGTTTGATAAGTCAATTCTTACTTCAGTAAATATTACTTTTAGATGTGAATATGATGTTTCATTATGTAATTTGCATTTTTATTTCAACTTACACATTCAGTAGATGAAATATTAAAATGGCCTGGTTTATCAGTTAAATGTGTTAATGTTCCTGAAAATAATTTTTAAAAGCCAGAAATCCAATACCTATATTATAAGGATGACAGATATTTTTGCCTCCTTCTGGGGGAGGAGCTCTTCAGGTATCCTGGCTGGGCATCAGGTAGGAGCTCCATAACAAAAGCAAGGACAAGTTTCGGTTCCTAATACCTGGTTGTAATAGAAATACAATTTTATGAGTTATAGAATGTATTGGAGTGTATGAACTCTACAGCAGCAAAAACTGTGAGGAATATGCTGTCTTGACTGCAGATTTAGGTGCATTATTTATGGTGTTTTTCAGCTGAATGCTCAGTTTCAGGAGACGCTCACTTCATGACCTTTGATGGGCGCAAATACACTTTCCAAGCCACCTGCCAGTACATCCTGGCCAAGAGCCGCACGTCTGGGACGTTCACTGTGTCCTTGCAGAATGCTCCTTGTGGGCAGGTAGGACTTGCAGCCTTCTTCTGACCTTCATGTCCTGAAGGGTCTATTGAGGGGGGGGAAAAAAGCATTTAAGAAGAAAAACAAGCGACAAGCCTGTGCATGTGAATTATAGCTGATATTAATGGTGCTATTAAAGGTAATTCAAAGGGTGGGCTTATATTTTAAAGCTTCTGAAGCTGTGCACAGGCATCACCAAATATTTTGCCTGCCTTATGTCTAAGACCCATTCTTTCCTTCATTTTGTATGCGTGTTTCTGAGCGTGTGTTATAAAACTATGTGTGAAGTGTGGAGCACTGGTGAGGTTTTTGACTGCAGAGTTTTTTTTTTTCGGTCTTGATGGGTGTATAATTTTCAGGAAGTTAGGTCAAGGTGGAACAGGTCTTAGAAATACATACATGGTATGGGAAGTGCAGGTGACAGAGCTTTGCTGTTTTCTGGAATCAGGCTTTTCTCACTGTTAGTGTTCTAAATGTGCATGTAAGGGCAGGATTTGGCCCACATTTATTATAAAGTTATGATTACCAAGCTGCTGGACTTGCAGTTGGAGAGAGTTTGTATCTTGGCCAGCATTATGTTCTGTCCCCAATGGCCTTCTGTAATAATTTTTATTTAGAAGCAACTGTACAGGCATTTGAAGTGTATATAGCCTTAAGTATGATTTTGCTGTAATTCTAGACCATCTATATATGTTAGGCCCACATTATTACATAATTCCCATAAAATCAGATCTAGTGCTTTTGCTTTGTACTTCTGTGGAGGTAACTACATTAGTTTTCTTTTGTGTTCTAGGTAAATGTATGATTCTATAAGTCCTTTTGCATTAATGATTGCAGTCACTCTTCTCTGCAGTTTCCATTGTTCATGCACTTGAGATTTCCTTGGGGAGATGAAATGGTTATATAAGTTGTCATGCTACACTATCTAAAGGTCTATTTCAGTAGTCATTTTCTATTTCTGCATTTTAACCTACTTCTCTGGAGGACAGAAAAGACTTATTAGCAAGTTAGAATAAAGTTGCAGTGACAAGTTTATTATAATAGAAATTATTTATTTTCAGTCCAGGTGAGAGATAGGAGACTGAGTGCAGGGAGTCCCCTGATCTCAGTGGTACAAGTTGGGAAGTAAGAAAAATAGTTTAGCTTGATGGAAACCAAATATATTTGGAAATTTGATGATCCAGAAATAAATGTCTTCTGTGGCTCCTAGGAGAACCATATCACGATACTAGGTGAGATATATGACAGGGCCTAGAAGTTACCACTACTGAAAAAGTGGATTCCTGAGTAGCAAATGAAATTGCTGTATAACACTCTAACAGCCTTTAGCTCCTTGAGATGGAAGTGTTACAGTGAAGGCTGTGAGATGAAATGTTGGCAAGGACATGGGCATTTAAAAAAACTTCTAGGCTTTAACCTCTGTGTGCATTATTCTTGTGATCCTGCTAGTATTTCCAGTTTATAGGAAGATAGAGGCTGTTTCAAGATGTATTTGGGGGTTGTTACGGTTTCCCACTTCAAGCGCATATTTGAGTTAGCTTGGTTTTGTTTTAACAAGTTGGGCTGGCTTTGTTCTGGGCTAACCTTGGAATCCCGAGGAGCTGATTAAGTTAGTGTCATCTCAATTTAAAAAAAAATTAAAAAGAATAGCTGTGAAACAAAATACAAGCATAAGCGTGCATCCATTCAGTCAGTGTCTCGTAGTCTTAGAATTTTGCAGAGTCCAAGAAGATGGAGAAAGGTGGTTGTGTGTGGTGCAGCTGTACTATATCATGGAAGAAAAGCAAAGAAAATGCCCAGAGAAACTGTCTAGGCAACTTTTTTATTAAAGGAGAGTTGAGGCCAAAGTGACTCCTTGCAGAAGCTCACAGCAGGTTTTTATTGGAAAGGCTTTTATTGGAAAGCCCATCAATAGAGCAGATACCTCATGTGGTAATGGGCAGGGTATCTATGTGTGTCTCAGTCCCTTGTGTTAGAAACACTTCTCTCTCTGTACAAAACAGACAGAATTGTGCTTTTTGGTTTAGTTGTTGTGGCTAATTTTTGTTGGGGAAAGTGATAACCAAACTAGTTGGCTTTCTGCCTCACTCCTGAGACTGTGCAGTTCCTTGCAGTAACTCTTGCCTTCTTCTTCAGCCTTAGTGACTTTGCTTAATGTATCTCTGTGTCCAGGTGGTTTGCAGGCTAAAAAAACCAGATTCTCTTGGCTTTTACTGCATGTTCAGCTTCATACTTCACCTAGCCTTTGACAAAGGTAACCCAATCAGTCCTAACAGGTGTAGATTTTACAGAGGTCTGAGTAAAGCATTCTGGAGGTTAGCAATCAGGTGGGTAATCAGAGGATTTTTGGGATATGTCCAGGGCTATGTGCTGCTAATTTAATTATCAGTGTACAGGTGGTAAGAAGGTAGTGAGAACAGTTTTTGTAGTAGAGTGCAAGAATGTGGGGCTTCAGAGCAGCTATTCAAGGGTCTAATTATCAACCAGCTGGTACCACTTGGCAGAGGAGCTGCTTTTCAGTTCCCCAGGCACCCTGCATTATCTTTTTTACCCATTTATTAAAATTAATGAATTGAAATGGGAAGCTAAAACATTTGTAATGTGGAATCTCATATTTCTTGATGGTTTGAGATTTTATGTTCTTCTTTAAAAAAGCCTTATCACTCCCATCTCATTCAAGCAGACTAGAAAATGTGGAAAGAAAATACCTGGGGAGATTTTAGCTTTCTGAATCACAAAGAATCCAGTCATCCTGAGCCGTGGAGTTGGTGACATAAACAGTCATCAGGCAACAAGTTATTTCAAAACGATGTGAAATTTTGTTTAAGCACTTTCTGGAAGGAGAATCAGTCAAGTGATCAGCACAGCTTAACCTTATCTGGGTTTCAGGTGACAGCCTCACTGGCTTTGTAGTCTGTACGATGAGAAGGTCTTCTGAATATAGATTTTTTTTTTTAAAGTATCTAGTGAGAGAAATGGCCATTCCTGTGAAAACACCTGCCAAAAGCTGGCAGGGACAGTGCTGTGAAAGAAACAGTCTATTGGAACAGAGATCAATTGTCAGGCAGAATTTCTCCTTCAGTTTAAGCCTGAAGGAATAATAAACCTTTTGTCAATACTGTGCAGTAATGTATATTTGTACTATGGAGGGTTTTTTTTTGGTTCTCCTCTGCTCCTCATGCCACCTGCCATTCTTTAAATTTTAGCTTCTTAAAAGGCCAACAATCTGTAGCTAGGGTTGCTGAATGAAATGCACAGAAACCTAATTTCTTGGTAAAGAGGCAAGACAGCAAGATAAGCTGCAAGCACATGGTTCCCTGAGGCAGATGTCTGTCTTCACTGTCACTCCAGAAGAGCTGGTTGAGCTGATGAAATATCTCCAGCTGTTTTTATAATTTCCCATTTTTAAGTTGCATTTTATCATTTCATCTACTGGTGAAAGATCACTGTTGCATTGTTATCTAGAGACAGGCAAATTCTGCATCTATTTCTTTATCTTTACACATCATTGTGTGAACTTGTGTCCATGGTATTTGAAGAGCTGTGAGGTGATCTGCTCTGCTGCTAGTTCAGCGTCTGTCAGAGCTACATGGTACAGTCCTGAGATCCTTGCAGTTCTAGGAATGGTTTTCAACAAACAGGGCAACATTTGCCCTGCATTAGACAAGTCCCAGTGAAAGTCAGAGAGCTGAATAAAAGTGTAAATCTTTGAGCTGAGCATGCTGATCTCTTTACACCATGAATGGTGCTATTCACGGTATAATTTTGATGTTTGTGCAACTGTCCAGAAGTTATCTTTTATCTTTTCCTCTGCCTCTTTCAGCACTGAAAATGCTTAAAACTTTACTGTTTTGTCATTAGTCATTCCTTCACTGGAGGCAGAGGGACTGAACAATGGAGCCTCCAACATCTCTGCTGGTTATTCTTTGGCTGCAGCACAGTTCCAGATCCAATCAGTGTGGAATGTTCTGCAGGGAGACCTAGACAGCTCTTTGACCAAGTGATTTCAGACATGTCTCTATGTGTTCTGGTATATAAGGCTGTTCTGAATTTGTGCTCAAAATGGTGTTGATAAGAGATGCTTTTGTTACAGTATTGAGACATGGAAGACCCATAATCGAGATGAGAGGAAAATGAACAAATAGTGTGACAAGAGTGGACCCAATTTTTGTCATTGTTCTGGAATAGCTGTTAAATGGTTACAAGGCCTGGCAGTGAAGGAGGCTGAACAGAAGAAACAGGAGCTGGGTGCTTCCCCCTTTCATCTGTAAATGGCAGGGAATGGACAGTTTCTTAACTTTATCCAGCCACACCAAGCCAGTGGAAATAAGTTTGGTGTCTCAAGTGATGGTGAAGAGATTTGAGTAGTTGGAGTGTCAGAAAACCAAATTCCTTCTAGAGCAATGTGAGAGTAAAATGTAGGCTGGGGTTATTATGTCTTTTAGCATGTAGCAAGGTCAATGCTGACATGGGGAAGTTTGAGTCATCTCTTGATCCACCATTGCACCAGATTCTCTTTGATAGAGCATTTTTCTTTAAAAAATTTATATAGTGATCAAATTCATCCTGTTAAGAAAAATCTGTTAATCTGCTGTAATTAATGTATGTGCTTTATCCTTCTTTCCATACTGACACTGGAAGCCTAAGTACTTGTAGTTACTCTGGAAAGTGGATGTCCTGTCCTGAAAATTTTCATTGTAACTGAATTCTGTTAATCACCTCTCTGATTAATTTCCATGTTACTTAAGAGATGTGTAGAATTTCATTTAGTTAGTTGCTTTTGGTACTGTTGAAAATTAAGATTCACGGAAGAGTGTGGGTGTAAAAAAAAGCAAATAGGATTGGTCCAGGATTTTTTTCTTAATAATGTTTCATCCAGTCTGCAATGCAATATTCCTACTCATGTGTTTTTCTATGTGACATTTTGACTTGGAGAAGTGAAATGCAAATAAGAATAAGCAATGGTGGCAGCAATAAGCAAGCTGGGTCAGTTGGATGTTGTGATATTATATGTTGGCACGATGCTGCCTTTTATATCAATATTCATCTACAGAGCATATGAACATGCTCTATTCTACAACTCCTCTTAAAGATAATGAACTTAAGTGCTGTTTTAAATAATGGTTCAGTAGCTGTTTCTGTCTCTCCCATTAAAGTTTGTCTTTAAAAGAATTTGATATCTTAAAATATGCTTGAAAAGAACCGGGGTATATCAGAACACATTAAAGTACAAATCTGGTGTTTGCAGCACTGCTCTGTAGGTAGTGCAGTATTGTTAATGAGCATCAACTCAGCCTCAGTGGGTCTGTAATCAGGTGCTTCACGGTGTGTGTCTTGGTGCTGAGCTATGTGAGAATTGTTTGAATTTCTCTTTCCAAATCCCACTTCTGTGCTGTATTTGCGTAGCATGTTAATGTCATTATTAAACCCATATGGGAAATCAGGATACTGATTTTTCGTACTTACCTATAAGGCTGCATGTTTAAGTGCACTCTGCTAAGACACAGGGTGTATCTTAAAATTTTCAGTGCCCACTAAGTGTAACTTTTTTTGTTTGCTCTGCTCTCACTTGCAGAACCAGGATGGATCATGTATCCAATCTGTCAGCCTTGTTCTTAAGCAGGACCCCAAGAGGCAAGTGACCCTGACTCATTCAGGAGATGTTTTGATCTATGACCAGTACAAAATTAACCTGCCTTATGCAGATGGTAAGGAGTAATAAATAACCATATAATTCTTATCAAATACTAGAGCAGTATTTCAATGGCATTTGTGCATGTTGTGGTACTGTCAGTATTGCTAACATACTGAAATTAAACGGCATGTTTTAGTGTCAATATTATTTCTTATTAAATGCTTCCCAAATTAACTTTTGATGTACTTTTTATAGTGATGGTAGGTTGTCTCTTAGATTTAGATTTTGGTTATTTTAACAAGTCCAATGGCCATCCCTCACATCTGCAAGGTTTTCTAGTTCTTGCTTGAGGGGAAATTTTTTCCTCTGGTTTTTAAATTGAATATTTTCTTCTCCTGTTTTTGTAAGCAACTCATGTAAATTTAAGCAGAATGGACCCTACTGCCCCTTAGAGATGAACTACAGATTTTCAGACAAAAAATTTATTTTGTTTCTTTTGGCTTTGAGTTTTTAAATGTCTCTGTCCTGAAGATGTCTGGCATTCTGCAGAGTATATATGACTGTGAGATTTAGTGTTATCTTTAACGAGATTTTTATATGCAAATCATTAGTACAGTTGGTGTCTACAAGGCCTTGGCTCTTTAGGAATTACATCAAAAAGGGTTTTAAAACAGGAATCATGTTCCTGGTTTTAGGATTAGTTTGTCTACAAAAGTGTTCTGCCATGTTTATATATTTACATTGATTTAATTTGGTTTACCTTTGTGGATGTTCCAGTGAACTCTCAATGCATTTTAAACAAGTGTGGTGAGTCTTACAGGTTTCTTGGTTTGCTCCTAAAGTTTGAATCAGTATAACCTTTCACAAGAAATCAATGTTTAGAGGAAATTAGGGTCTTAATAGGAAAAAAACTTAGACAAGAGTGATATAAACCAACACAAGTGAAATGACAAGAAACAAAATGTAAATTTCAAGCAGGTTTCCTTTTCCTTTCAACAATCTCTGTTTTTGCTCCCCAGAGTTATTTGAAATACGGGAACTGTCCTCTGTATTTCTGCAAGTCCAGACCCAGATTGGGTTACAGATCCTCTACGACAGAGAAGGACTGAGGCTTTACCTTCAGGTGGATGAACGGTGGAAGGACGACACCGTGGGCCTTTGTGGAACCTTCAATGGAAACACAGAGGATGATTTTCTGTATGCAGAGCTGCAAGATTTCTATCTGCCAGTATATGAATATCTGTAGTTAGAGTGGTGGGTCTAGTGTGTACTGAGGCTGAAAGGATCGATACCAAGAATAATTTATTTTGAACTTTTCATTAGTGAGATAGATAGTAGGGTTTAGTTTGCTAACAGAAAATCTGTAGCTTCAGCTACAGGACATCAAGCCTGATTTTGCTAGAAATGTTTTAATTTAAAATTCTGTTGAAATATATCTGATCCACAGGAGCTATTTTACCAGAAAAAAACGTTGTCCATAATCCAGAGTGGCCTATATACAGAACTTTCTGCCTCTCTGCAAGGCTCGATCTCTTTCCAGCTCCTGTTTTCTCCTGCGAGCCCTAATCTGTTGTCTCTGACAGAGCTTCCATTGTTCAGTGCCTCAGACCAGCAAGAGGAACTTGTGCTGCAGGGAGGAGTGCTCAGAGCTGCCCAAGCACCACAGCCAAGGCAGCTGCTTGCCCAGCTTCTCTGCAGCATGTGTCTCACAGACACTCGAGAACAAATTGGCTTCCAGTGGATTAGCGTAGCCTAATGGAGCTGGGAGAAGAACACAAATTTAGGACACAACAGGGTAAAAAAAAAAAAAGGAAATAATTGAAGAATTTTGTGCTCTCAGAACAGCTGGAATTTTTCTAATGCAAAACTAATAGGAAATGGAAAAGTTTTCTGTTGTAGTTCCCATTTGAAAAGACATAAATATATCAGTGGAGTTCTGAACAGTTTCTATGTTGCAGATTTAAAAGCATTATCAGACTCTCATTCATAATGAGACTTGGAAATACATAGAGAGCATCTAAATGAAGAGATTTATTAATGTAAAGCTACTTAAAATATTTGTTTGACAGATACAGATAGTTTTGTAGTGTATTTTTGATGACAGTCTTTGGATTGCTCTCATGCAAATGAGAAGCTGTACAGTAGTTGATATTTGTAAAAAATCAGCCCTTAAACCTGGGGTCTTAAAAATTGTGCTCAGACATGACACAGACTATGGTATCAAAGCATCTTGACTCAAACACAAACAGCCTGATCCACAGCAGATTTGGTCTTTGCAACACCTTCACTCCCAGCTGCTTTAGCAGTGGCAATGCTCTTGACTGTGTGCCTAATGCTACCTTTTCCCCCAGGTATAACATTCTGAATTTAAATGCACAGTTTTGATCATTCTCTCTGTACAACATTACTGTGCCTTGGTTATTTTGATCAAAGTCTTTATTGTTCAGCTTCTATTACCTAGGCCTCACAGGTATCAGTTCAATTGCTTTTGCAGTTATATTTCTAGAAGCTTGGGTTTCTTTTCTTTTCTCTTTCCTACAAGGAATAAAGAGCCTGGGAAGTCAGCAGCAGACAGGAAACTATAGGTAGAGGAGAGATTAAGAATGGATCAGATGTCACAAAGGAACCAAAAGGACAAATAAGGGAGTTCAAACTATCAGGACAGTGATGCTTCCTGCTTTCTTAAAAAAAATGGAATTTTTACAAGAATGGTCTTTCCTTCCTTTAAAAGTCTCTAGAGGATATATTTTGCTTTTTTTTTTTCTGGGCCTCTACCTGCAAACAAAGGAGTCCTGAAACTTATGATTGTAGTTTTATAGATGAGTGAACGAGAATATGAAATAGCGAAAGAAGGGCTTGAATCGGAGGGTGTAAGAACTCAGATCATTCTGCAAATTCACTATACCTTTTCTGACTGACTTCTGCTTTGTGCAAGATCTCCAGTTGGAGTGACAGAAAGCACTCCAGAGTTGTTTGGAAACACGTGGAAGACGTCATCGGCGTGTGTTCTTGCGCAGGACAGCTCACAGGTGGATCCGTGTGATGTTCATCTGCAGGCAGGTGGGCAGCCAGGGCAGCTTCTTACTGACAAATGCATTTCTGCTTAGTACACCTGTGCCTGTTTTCCCAGTTGGATCAGGTACAGTAATAAGCAGTCCTACCCATTAAAGAAATTAGTGCCTAGGGGTAGTATAGAGGCAGCTGAGTTCAATCCCTTAAAAAATTGTTTGAGGATTTTGTTATACTTGCAGAGGTGTTGGAAATAGCTCGTTTTTGTTTCTGGTTTGCAGTTATGCTGTGTTAAGTTAGACATGCATTAAAATTTGGTAGAATGTCTTGTATTGGTGATGCTGTTAGTTAAGATGGAGACTCAAAACTATTGCAGTATTCATTTTTGAGAATGCTGAAAACAACGAAATAATTGATTTAATTGTCTGCTATGGAAGAGAATGAGAAGGAGAAATATGCTTACACACTGCCAGACTATAGATTTAGCTGAAAGGGAATATCCAGCTGAGTTAACATGTAGGTGGCTGATGCTATGAGGACAACAGATGGTCACAAAGTCATCAGTTGTATCTATTTTGCAGTTTCTACCACTTCTTGTATTGACACTAAACACTTTTAAGGACACAGAGGTAGAATATTAAGGTTTTCCCAATAATTTCAGTAGTGCTAGGGAATTGTCATGTTTCCTGCTACATCACTTGTCTTTTGAGTACTCACACAATGTGCAGTGCTAAAAAGCTGCATTGTTGGTGACAGATTGGGACATGAATGTTAGTCCTTCTGTACAGCTGTATAGATAACAAAGATAAAAAGACTTATGTGGTGATAGTATATAACCATGATTGGTTGCATTGTGTAGAAGACTCTTTTTGTTCCAAGTCTTTTTAAACTCCCTCACTGAAACAGTTTTTAATCTGTTATTTGTGTAGCCTCTTATGCAGCGGAAGCTTGTAGCATCCTTACGAAAGATCTTTTTGCTCCATGCTACCCCTATTTGAGTCCTGTTCCCTATTTTGAGCAGTGCAGAAGAGACACTTGCAAATGTGGACAGACTTGTTTTTGCTCTGCTCTGGCCCATTACGCTCATCACTGCCGAAGGTTTGGAATTGTAATAGATTTCAGAGGAGCTGTCCCAGATTGTGGTGAGTTTCCTGTCACTTCTAGACTTAAATAATTGCTGCCTGGGGACTTCAGGGACAATCAGCAAATAAAATTTAATCAATACTATCTTTTAAATGAGAAAAGGATTAATTTTAACACAACCTTTTGCACACAGGGCGAGGTTCTTTTTTTTAAAAGAATTTTCTGTCAAGACAGAATTTGTATACCAGTGTGTTTAGAGGATTCTTCCTTTATCATTTCCTTTCTGTAGTTCTTTGATTTATGAAATATTGCAAATTTTTTAAAGTAGTCAGAGGGCTTCAAATGTATACAGAATTCAAAATGTCAGTCCTTATTATATGGCATTGCATATCTCATACCATATAGATATTATTCATGAACTGCATAAATAGATTTATTTTCTTTGTAGGTGCTAGGTTTATCTAATTCTTTAAATGAACAAGATGAAGAATTAAGTATTAAGAATTAAATATTAAGCAGTTTTAGTTGGATAATTGTCTGCTTCTGCTGTCTGACAATCTCTTGACTTATTCTCTTACTGTCAGTGACACTGAAATGGACAAAGTGCAGAAGCAAGTGTTGAAACTTGGTATTGTTGTTTAGTTCAAAATGAATAGAACATTATAGAATATATGTATCTTTATCTATAAAGGTGAGGTCTGTTAACTGCTCCATAAATCCTCCCAAGCAAAGGATAATAATCTGTAGTTTATATTTAATTTTAGTGATGAAAAAGATATTGATAGGGAATGTTGGGCCCTCACATACATTTAAAAAAAATGTATAGCATTGGAAACCCTATCAAACAACCTGCAATTGACACCCCTGATATAGGTCTGACTCTATTAACAAATCTGAGAATCTTTTCTAGGGAGCATTCAAGAGCTTAACATTCAGCAGTTTTCATCACATCAAGTAATCGTGTTTTAATGCACGATAAAGAGAATTAATTTAGTCCAGCTTAACCATATTAAGCTGAAATATCTGTATGTATATCTGACAAGACTGCCTTGTTTGCAATTATTAGGGCATGAATGGCTGTGGCCAGTTAGATTGAATGAGTCACTCAAGGCATTTGATTTTATTTTACTTTTCTGGAAACAAGTATAGTTTTCTTACAGGACATTTAAAAAGTCATGCTTGTAGCATTGAAAAAATGTTCCTCTGTTAGTATTTCAAGAGCTTCAGTGCTTTTTTAGTAGAGTTTTGTAATGGACAGAAATATCAATGTGTATGTAGGTAAAAGAAAATTTAATATGGTATTGTACAACATCTGTTAAGTACTTGTGTTTTATTTAAATGTTTAAGGTTTTATTTTAAGGTCCTGTGCATTTCCAAAAACCTCTGCACAAATGGCAAGTACTTTCAGAGTTAGAGGCAAAAAGGCTTCAGCTCTTTGGTTTCCACGGTGTAAATCTGGATTAACTGCACAGACTCATTGCGCTTGTTATTACTGTGGATTTACATCTGTGTAGTTTACACAGCATAGTGCCAAGATAGCAATTTTAGTGGAATTTAATGTGGTTGGGAACAAAAGAATGGAGATGTTTATCAGAAAACTGTTGGGAGGTCCTTGAGTCTCTTGCAGCATAATTTGAGAGATTTGTTTCGTTTGGGCAGCTCTTTCATGTGAAGACACAAAGGAGTACAGTACTTGTGTATCTACCTGTGGCAGGACCTGCCAAGCACTGTCTGTGCCAGAGACATGCAGCAGTGACTGCGTTGAAGGCTGCGCTTGTCCCTCTGGAATGTATTTGGATACCAGGACTGAGCGATGCGTGCAGCGGTGGGTAAAGTTGCAGTTCTGGTGACCACACTCACTGTGTGGTTTCAGACCACCACATTTGCAAGTCAGAGTGGAAAACTAATTAACTTGTACCCTTTTAGATGATAGGCATCTGTAAACCTGACAGGGTCTCTTAGAATTTTACAGAAGTGATGCCTGTGTGATCAGAAATAGCTTTTCTATAGCATGGCCACTCATCCAACATCATCAGCACTAGTTGTTACTTTTTGTCTGGTTTTTGGCACATAAGAGATACAAAACATAAGCTTCCATTTTCCTACTGATTTGGTTTGAAATGTGCTTGAGTTATACAGCAGTATTGAGATCAATTGCTTGCACTTTAAAAAAAAAAACCCTGAACAACCACAAAACCCCCTGCTAACCAAAAAAAACACACAAAAAAACACAGCAACTGAAATTTGAACAGCAATTTAAGGGGAATTTTATCTTATTTTTTCAGTTTGGTTAATCGTGTTTTTCCTCTATTCCAGAAATGAATGCCCATGTTATTTTCAAGGAATTGACTATCCCCCAGGAGAAAATGTCATGACATCTTTAGGCAAATGGTGAGATACAAAATTGTGTTTTCACATAACTAAATTATATCATTTTTGTAAGAGCTCTACCAAATCATTTTGGCTAGCTTGTTGGGTTCTATTTTTGTTGTTTCAATTATTTTTAAATGAAACTTACAGAATAAACCTGCATCAGTTTCCTGTGTTGGACAAAAGTCCTTTAGAACTTAAGCTTTCCTGGCTGCTCTTCTTTGTAATGCAATATATTGAAGTGCAAACAGAAAGGAAAGCCACAATAATTTCTTATATCATACTGATGTGGAGAGCTCCAGAACAGCACAGACATTTCCTGACTGTCCACAGATCTGTATTGCTATTCTCCTTCCCTTTACCAGATTCTAAACCCATTTATGAAGAATTATTAAGAATGTCTTCTGCTGGTATAGAATCATTGTAAAAGAGCAATGTGGCTTTTATCAATTAACAAAAAAACAAAAAATGGTCAACTGCAGCCAATGGTAAATAAGCATCTCTGTTATTCTTCCTTACATTTGGCATTTGTTCTTGTCCTCTTGCTCTTCCATTTGCATCATTGCAATCCTGACATTAAAGAAGAAAGTTTGTTAGGTGATCCTGGCTCCTGCCAGCTGCATCCTTTTCAACAGTTATTTCTGTCTGCAGAAGGTTAAGTAATGTGGACGACAAGCTCTGTAAATAACAAGATTTCAGAAGTAGTATCTGAAATCTGCCTGTATCAGTTGTTACAGCACTTATTTAAAAGCATAGCAGACCAAATTGTCTGTGACAGATCAGTGTGGTACTTTAGCTTGTTAGAAAGGCCACATTAGAGATTGGGGTTGTCGGACTCCTGTTGCAATGTGGGCACTTAGTGAGCACACAAAAATTCCTTCTCATTCTTGTCAGCAGTCCATAAATACTGACTATTATCAATTGATATCCTACTCATCAAGTTAGCTTATTTTTTTACCTTAGGGCTGATTCCGTGGAGTGTGTCAGGCAGCCCATCATGCATATGAGGCCCTGCAAAGGCTGGGTGCACTGTTGCCTGCCCTCCCAAGGTGTTTTTGTTTAAGGAATGTGCCAAACAGCCCTGGCACCCAAGAAAAGAGGCTTCTCCCAGTGAATCTTTAATCCTCCTCCTCAAAGGTCTAGTTCAGCTAATTTTGCTGACCCATGTGATGGACATATGGTTGAATCATGTGATGGTCCACAAATGTAGTTTTTTTAAAAGTGCTGTAGACAAAAATCCTCTTCATGTTGATTTCAGTGAAATTGCTTGGGATCTGGCAGCTTGTTAGTTAATGAAATTAGTCTACTGGTTTGTAACTACTAGGATTTTAGCTGGAATTAGAGATCTGCGTCTCCCATCCAGTCACAATTTTTACTTGAGGTGTTTTTTTAATAAGGCTATATACAGATCTGTTGAGAGGAAAGGCTTTCAAATGCAGAAGCACATGTAGGGGGATAGAATATAAGAAAATAGTGTAGAAAGTAATCTTGCCCCTAAGGAGTTGCAGCTGGGCCAATTATCAAAGATTAGGAACAGGCCTGACTTTACCAGGCCACAGCTGTGACCAGTGAGAAGAAGAGTGCTATACAGGAGTGGGGTGGCTGGGTGAGAAGGGAACTGGAGTCACTTGGCTGCTTTGTGAAGAAGAGTCAGTGCTCAGAGGAGCTGCCCATGGGAAACACCAAGAAGGCATGAAACTTTTGTGATAGGAGACAACAGTATGGAACCCCTGTGATAAGATGACAACAAGTACAGACTGTCAGCTCCTGTGAATTGCCTTATGCTAAGTAATGTATTAGGAATCATGTAGGAATAAATGTGTGGATGAACTGAAAAAATTGCTATGTGTTCATTTTATCTGTCACTTTCTATTAGAAACAATTATGATCTTTATTTCATTCTCCCCATCCTTTATTCCTCTCAATTGCTTCCTATTTGGGACTTCCCATTTTCAAACTGGAATTTCTAGTCTATGGAATAGCTTTTCTGCTCTGTTGCTTTCAACAAGTTCTTTAAAATATTTTCTTTCATGTTATGTTGGCCTTTGAGTTGCCTCCCTCTCAGTTCCCTTTGATGCTCCTTTTCTTCCTGCCTGAGTGATACTGTGCAGTCCATGAGTGCTGTTCCTGCAGGGCTTTGGGGTCCATGCACAACTCCAGATGTGTTCACAGGGCGCCTGTAGCACACACACAGAATATGATTCTGAGTCTGCTGACCAGCCAGAGGAGGCCTGGGGATCCTGATTCTTTTAGCCATTGCAAAAGGAGGGGGAAATAGTGCTGGATTTCATGGCCTCAGGTCCTTTAGTGATGACCAGGACCTGAAACTCAGCCAGCACTGCCACAGATTTCCCTGACAGTGAGCTGCAATAGGAGCTGCTACCTTTTTCAAAAAGTACAGGACTATTTTGGCTCAATTTAGGAAGGAGCAGACAGTGTTAGTTTTCTCAGCGCCTCCCTGCACACAGTATCCTGTTAGGTTGAGTTTTATGCAGCTTTGAACTGTTTCATGCGGGGGAAATGTTTTGGGGAGCAGTGTGGGGGCATGTTCATGTACCTATTTTTTTGTCAGCCCATGCATCTGAACTCTTAATAACATTATACATAAGGCAAAAGTTTGGAGTTCAACTAATGCTCTGCATGGGTTAAGGCAATGCTTTATCCACAGTTATAATGTTCAGTACAAACATTTATAAAATTATTTTCTATTGATTTATTCTGTGTTGTAAAATAGAATATATTCGTATATTTTAGCTCTTCCTGGCTCTCAGTACATCTTTGTGTATTTCTATTGCAGCCACTGCAGGGATGGAGTAATGAACTGTGATAACGACATAATAGGTGAGTGAAGAGAGAAAGAAAAGATGCTTCAAGGCCGATGAATATATTTCTTCCTGTCTTGGTGGAACCCCTTGTCTGAACTAGAAGATAATTTGTAGACATTGCACTAATTTCTGCGAGGGGATCCTATTTGTGTGTTTAGTAGTAATGCTCCTGCTTTGTACCAGCCTAAGTGTTCAAAATACTGTTAAATCTGAAAAAGTGTTTTCCCCCCAGTACTTGCAAATACTGTTTTTTTTGCTTGCTAATGCAGATAAGCTTAGCTGCATGATAAGCAGCAGACCTTCAGTAGGGAAAACAAATGCTAGCTTTGCCCCAAATAACGAGGAGAGGCAACTGAATGTTACTAGTATTGCTGAATGTTATTATAATCTCTGTGTTACAAATCCTTATTGCACACATTCACAGAACACAGAATTTTAGGTGTGAAGACTAAAGCATTTGTCCATTTTCCCCCAGCACACAGCTGCCCAGTTGGACAGATTTATGTTAACTGCAGTAATCCACACGTGGATCCTGAGCTCAGCAGAGAGAGGACTTGTGAGAATCAGCTGCTAAACCTCACTTTCTCAGCCCACCTTCCTTGTGTGTCAGGCTGTGTCTGCCCACCAGGGTGAGTACAGACAGATTTGCATCTTTTGCTGCACAAACATGATTGAGTAATTAATTCTGCTTGGACCATTTCACTTCTCAAAGGCTGAGCACCAAACTTGTGAAGACTTACCCCACAATACTGGCTGTTCAAGTCATGATAAATGCTAAACCAAGAGACAAGTGGAGTTAAATGCATCATAATAATATGATCAAAAACCAAGAATGTAGAAATGGCATTGAAATAATTTTATTCCATCTGTGTTGCTATAGTCGAATCATGTTTATCTAGATTTTTTCAAATATTTAACATCTTATTTCAATATTTGGCTGGGGGAGATAAGTTTGTTTATTCATAGGCATTATTTTTAGTATTTTTTCCCTCAAAAGAATCTCAAGTCTTGGGGATTTATGCTTATAATATACAGATGAGCTGTTGTGCAATCAAGCCCTGTATTGTTGAGAGAATTTCAATTATAAAAATAACAATAATGTGTTTAAGTTATGCTAGTCTTGATGGAATTTAATTTCTTAAGCACATAGCCTTAGGAGTTTTTTGGTGCTATAACTCTGAAACAATTTTAACTGTTGAAATAGCTCAGCTGAAGTCCGTGCACTCATACTGAGTGATGTGAAGATGTTTCCATCTCATGATAAAATATTGCTACTCGGGATTTTGGGATTTTACTTTAATACTCAGAAACATGAAATGCGAAATGGTTGATATGAAATGGAGCCTATAATTAATGGAACTCACAGTATGGTACCGTATTGAAAAGTGCTAAGGTAGACTGTGAAACTAACTGGAGGCAGATGCTTTCAGAATTGCAAAAATTCACCCTCTTGCACCAGGCTGGCATACTTCAAGGCTACCTTCAGCAGCCCATGTGGCTGGCAGCTCAGATCATATAACAAGTTTATTCTCTGCTCTTTTGCTGTGCATAACCTCTGAGCTTGTGATCTCTACTGCTTCCTGGTGGAATTTAGGTCTAGAATGTAAGCAATTAGTTTGGGGTTTTTTTTTGTCATTGCAAGACTCAATGTCAAGCATTGGGGATCCCAAAATGATAATATGGTTTTATGGTTGTAAGAGGCAAAGTGTTATGATTTCCTAGGGACAAAAATACAAAACTAAGATAATTTGTCTTTATTGTAACTTCTGCCAACTTTATTCTTTTCTACAGCATATTGCCTGTAGAGATACTAGAGCAAAATTATTTGGTTTTGTTTTGTTGGTTGTGTTGTTTGTTTGGGTTGGTTTCTTTTTGAGGACATGCAAAGAGACTTTTTTGTGTTTCAGGACTTTACCCTTGGTGCTGCTTAAGGCAGAACTAGGAAGCAGTGTTACAAGCCTAAGATTTGAATAACAAATGTCAGTCTGTGCTGATGAAGTATAAGTTCAAGTCACTTACAAACTTGTCAAAACTGATGTCTTTTAAATATTTGACAATGGGTGTCCTATATTCCTTATATATTTGTTTTTATTTGAGATTGCTTTAGGAAAAATTAAGATAATCCTAAAGTTGTGTGTTTTTCTGGTGTGCTTTTGGAAAGGTGAAAGACTTATACTATGTATTAACTATGCAGTTTTATTATTTAGATAATGAATCGTATTTGTTTAGGATTTTTAGTAAGATGTTTGATAGAAGTGGGATATAAAGAGCCATAATGTTTTAAGCCATTCACTGAATTCACACTACAATGATTCATGCTGCAGACTGAGCAGCTTAGAGTCAGGGCCAGTACAGCACAGTAATGACAAATTTTTAATTAAATTTTTGGAAGAGAAAAACAGGTGAAATACCTCACCTTTATACAGAAACTCACTCTGTGTTCATGTCCTTTCAAGCAGTGCAGGATTCAAAAGCACTGTGAATTTATGCAGCTTGGAAATCCCTTTTCTAGGCTATCAGTTCTTAGTGGTGAAATAGAAAACTGGGGTGACATTGTCCACTTTAAAAGGGTAAAACAGCCATGGAATTTCTTTGATCTTAACATTAGTTCTTTACCTGAAATAATAAGTTTCATTCCTTTATTCATGCTTTTGTTCCTGTTTGAGATCTTGTACCAGTTTATCTTGATTCGTTCTATGTAAGCTAAGCTGATTTAAGTAGCAATGGAATCAGTTTAATGTGTTTGATTAGGTGATTTAGGTAAAATAATGTTAAAAGTGAGTGAAGTAAAGCAAGTGTCACAGCTAAGAAACCTGTTTGTAGGAATGCAGGAGGGTGCAGTTTTTTGAGGCAGAAGGACCTTCCTGATTGGTTTAGTGGGATGATTATTCTGCAGTGATACCCTGAAATGAAAGGTACTTAACAAAAGGAACCTCTTTTCACAGAAGAGGTATTAAGATTTTGAGGGGGCAATATTTTTGTTTTGCAGTGCGTTTTCCTAATATCTGAAAGCTGAAATATTCATTCAAATACTTTACTACTTTTAGTATTCCTCCTTTTTTTGTGTTTCAGTGCAGCTGTGCTTCATTCTTTCCTCTACAGCGGGTAAATCAGATGCAAGTGACCATGCTTAAGTAAATATCTAAATTTACAGGAGATCATTCTATGGCTTACAGTTTTTATGGTACAAAAATTGATGATATACATTACATCTATTTTAGAAGCTGTTGAAATTAAACATTAATTCTCCTGGAACTCACTTCCTAATATTGATTCACCCTACTTTGCCTGACATATTAAGTAATTTTTAAGACTTCATTTATAATTTTTCTTACTGGTTTTCATCTGTCACCATTTAAAGGGAAATGTTCTATGTTTATATGTTGCATTTCAAAAAGATAAGTAATACACTTTCAATGTATATTTTTTCAAGTACAATACTTAAATTACATTTTCTGCTTCAGAATTTCTATGAATCTAATTATTTTTCCTCATTGAATATACCAAATGTGCATGGCTTGACGTGGAGACAGGATCCTTAATCAGACTGCAGAAGAAACAAGGAGAAAAGACAGTAAAGGAAAAAGTGGTGGGGAATAAACGTAGTGCCTTCCTACATTTCTGGATGCTGTGTGAGATGCTTGCTCCAAATGGACATATGCTGGTTTGTGCCTGTCCTCTTCCATAGGTTTTCCCTGGTCTCCAGTCAGACCAGTAGTGATCTCTGAAACAGCTTCTGTTCATTGTTGCTTACAGCCTGCCCCTGGTGTTGCTGTCAAGACAAGCAGCCACTTCCCTGAAGGAATTACTTGTGTTTGCCCACTTCCCTCTTTGACAGGATTTTGCCCTTTGCAGCATAGATTGGATTTAACTGCTCTGTACTTTGTGGCATGTACAGCTTAAAACTTGTGCTGTATTTGCAGTATATATAGTTTTGTGGAGGTATTACAGTGGTTGAAGTTAATTAGCTTAGAGGTATTCTCCAATCTAAATGGTTTAATGATTCTAACAAGAGCCCTGTCAGATTTTTGAGTACAGTTGCCTTCATGTGGGCTGACTCAGATTGATTAATGACACATCAGTATTTATTTTAGACCATGTTATCCATTCCTATTTCCATTAGCTGAAATACTTAGCAATTCCCATGCCTATTTCATAATAATTCCATCTTGCTGGAAAAACCAAGGCCCACCAGCCTCTAAATACGAATAATAAATACAAATTCTGAGAATTATGTCAATAGCTTGAAATACATATTGTCCCAAATGCAATTGGTATTTTTTGCTTCTGTTACATCTGCCTATTAGATCTTCCTAATTTTTTCCCTTTTATATTTTAGTTCCCTCTATAAAGCTATGTTAAACCAATCACTGTACAATTAACCTAGATCAAGCAGTCTCTGCTAACTTTGCAGTATTTCAAAACTTCATTTGCAAAATTTTCATAACTTTCATTTGAACTCTAAATCACAGCCAAACTTCTCTTCCTAATCATGCTTATAAAACTGGCTGTAATTTTGTCCTTGTTTCAGTGACTTTTTAACAACTTCCCTTTCAGTGTTAGTTCTGCAAGGGAATAAAAAGTTAATTCTCAGCTGGCTTCTAGCAGTGGTTATCTGTACATCCAGATCACTCAATTTCTCACTGTTCAGCAACATCCAATACCCAACTCAATATTTTGTTTAGGGTGAACAGACTGATCTTAAAAAGGAAGCAACACCACTCTAGAATAACTAGTACCATAGCGAGTTCCTTAATTCCAGGTATGTGTATTTATTTTTATGGCCTGTGGGTGTTTGAATCTCAAGAACACAATGCAACTGTAGTGAAGTTTTCTTTTTTCCTTGCACTATATGTTTGTTTACAACTATGTGGGCCACCTTTTTAAGCAAAATGCCTGACAAATTTTTTTTAACGTACATTTAGGGAAAAAAAAACCTTTCTCCCAACCCCACACTCCAGAGGCAACTTATTATTTATGACACAGATTAATATCTTTTGTACTAAAAACTTGACTTTACTGAATTTGAGGAAATTTAACATAATTAGAATTTGTATGGCTTTCTCTTTTTTCATCACTTATTGCTCCCATAAAATAGATTAATAAATTGCTCAATTCAAAGCTGTATTATCCTACAATTGTAATCAAGTTTTGTAACTAAGGAATATCATACCAGATTTTCCTTCTAAAACTTCCTCCATTCTCATTGTATTTCTGTGGTATGTATCAAGTGACACATAACAAGCTGAAACACTTTCTTGGGAGGTTTTATTAAAAAAAGAAAACTCAAAACTCTAGTTTTCAGAAAGAAAAAAATGTTGTTGTCTTATAAATGTGCCTATGGACAAACAACTATATTAATGAAGAATTAAGATGGGAAGAATACAGATGAGTTTCAAATATTTTTAGGAAACTGCTCTTTATTAATGTGATTACATTTACCATGTTATGTCTTAAAATAAGTCTCAGATTAAATAAAAATCCTGTGCTTTTGTGTGTGTCTAGTATAATTTTTCAGAAGACCTACTGTTCCTCAGTTTAAACTCAGAATTTACTGTTATTAGTGTGAAAATAGAACCTGTTTTCTGTCCAAACCTCACTCTTCTGGATGGCCCTGCCTCTGTTATCAGGCTAAGCATTTTTCATCTTTTTTAGGCAGGGCTTTGGAGAGGTCTGTTGAGATTTAATGTTTTCCAGGCAAATAAGGATTAACCCCATGGGGGTACCATCATGGCTATGCACTCGAATATTTCCCCAGAAAAATACAGTTCTCTTACAAGGACTGCATCAATGTTCCTGTGTTTGGGTGTTTCAGGAACCAGTGCTTATCCACACCAGACTTTATGCTGGTTTCTCCTTCTGATGGCAATAGACACAGCATGCTAAAGGTGCAGGAGCTCATTTCCAAACATCTATTGCAGTGCCCTTGCAGGACAGTCCAGTTCTTTTCCATCCTTTTCTGCTTTGCAGACTTGCAAGTTTCCTTGATATATTTTTGAGTCCCTTATTTTCTCTTGGAATTCTTACAAACCTTCTTGGTTTCCCCCTTTCTAGTTTATACCAGCTGCAAATAAATCTCTAATTTTTTCCCTGTATTTGTGTTAATTGACAGTAAAACTTCACCAGTACCATTCAGGTTCTGGAGCACCTTTTCATATGGCCTTCTGCTTTCTGACTTTTTTTTGAGAGAAATATTGAACTCTGTCACTTAGTTCAAAGGAAGACTTCAGAGTTACTTTCTGAAATTCTGGTGCTGGTGGTAGAGCTGACTGCAGGGAGGTTTCCAATCCAGGGTGAAGCTTCAAAAGAAATTGAGTATCTCAGTTAAAATGCATCAAAATAATGTGTTAACATGGCAAGATGGGTTCAGTGAGAATAATGAAAAGCCTTTCAAGCATTCTATAAAATTATGTACTCTTTTGGTATAATAAACCAGAGGAAAGAGGAATATTTTAAGAAGCTCCCCAAACAAAAAAGAAGACAGTCAGAATATATTAACTCTCCCTGTCTAGACAGTGAGTGAACCCTAATGAAGGCATTATGTGCTACAGGAATGTTACTAATGTTGGATTTTCTCTCAAAATTTATCTTGTTTTCTGGTTAGACAGTTAAATTCTCCCTGCTGATTATTTTGTTTAATTTTTTGCCTTAAATTACAGACCTCTGTAGGATGATTTGTGAAACCTTCAGAGAGCAAATTTAATGTTGCAGCAAATGTTCTTGTGGGTGCGTAAATCAGTTGATGGTGGGCTGTTGCAGGAGAGAGGGGAAGGAGCTTGTGCAAGACACAGACTGTTGAAAACTGGTCTGCTGGAACCTGGGAGTGTTATTTTTTTTACATTGTTTTGGTCCAGTTTTGGGATCTCTGCAGAACTAGTGTTTGATGAGTCACAGGTGACATGACTTCTAATGGTGCCTTTACCAAGATGATTTACCTATTTCTGTGTGTGTGAATGCAGAAAGCTCTAGATACAATGAGATAAAAAAGAAAGTGAATGTTCAGGGTGAAGTGGGATAGTTGTCCTTGTGTCTTTGCCATGCATTGTAGGCTGGACAGTAAGTATAAGCATCAAGAAAAAGGTCTGATAGTTCAAAGAGGAACTGTGCAAGGCCTCTCTGTAGGGGATTTGTGGTGAATTCTTAGATCATTGAAATCTGTCCATTTGCTTGGCTTTACAAGAGAGAAAGCTGTTAGCACTTTTTTCTTCAATCCAGCGTAATAACATGAGGGAAAACCTGCATTTAGTGTTAGCTTGTCAGTGTGATCTCTTTGTGTCTGAATGTGCCCTGTTCAGTTCTGAGCAGCTTTAAACCAGTGGGAATTTCAGTCTCACAGTTGATTGTCTCCAAGTGACACAGTGCTTGAAATAAGCATGGATTACAAAGAGCACTTCACCAACCCTGGAGGAAAATTGCAGTTTTTCAGTTTAATGAGGGAGGAGGGTTTATGGTGTTCTGCACGTTCCCATTCATAAGCCTTACAGAGATGTAAATTTGTCTGATACATAACACACTGAAGAAGAGTCTAAGTCAAATACAAATTACAAATTTGTACAATGTAATTCATAAAACACAAATTACCAGCTCATCAATATGAGCAAATAAAATTTCCTGTGATAAATTCAATGAGGAAATGTTTCCTTTTGGATAGCAGGGAAACAAAACATTATTGTTACCTTGTTTGTCATGGATTTGCCTCACACTTACCATATCTCATCCATAGTGCCATATCTTGCCCAAATGACAGTGCTGAACATCAGGAGCAATAAATCTGTTAGGAACACAGAAAAACCTGTACAAAATTTGTATTACTACAGTGACGTACTGGGATTCCAAACAAACTTACCTTGAAGAAAAGAAATAATTTATCTGCCCAAAAGTACCATTTGAGGAGACTGTTTATTTGTCAATACAAATACATTTCAAACATTAGAAACAAGGGTATTCCTAGACTGCACGGTGCCTGCAAGGAATCCTTTCACTATGGAGCTGGCATGTTAGCTGCTCTGGATTCTTGTGTTGTAGGGAATGGGACAGGATCAAAACAACTTTGGGCTGCAGCAGTTGGGGTGAAAGACACTGCTGCAGCTTGTCAAGAGTTCATGTTTCACAGCTTTCATTTGGGAGATGGATGGATTTGTCATCACAGCTGTTCTATCTGTTATTGGGCCCTTAGGTCCCATATTGATATTGCTTTGCTTATCCAATACCATGACAATATTTGTGATAAAATGAATTGGTTTTTGGAAGAAATGCAACTTTTCTGGGCTCAGTGAAATGATAGATTATTTAATAAAATAAATCAGTGCTTCTGGTGTATTTCATGACCTTTATTTGTAGAATCTGCTTGAGGTCTCTTTTTACCTCTGTCTCTTTTCCTAATTTCAGATTTTCTGAATGTTATCAAAAAGCCACAAACATTTTACTTTAAAATTAGGACTGATTGCTCTATTTAGTCTTTATGGGCAAGAATTCCTCTGTTCTTTTCTATAACAGCAATCTTTTTCACTTTATTTTTTCTTTAATAGTTTTCAATTTTTATCTGCTTGTCTAGGAGTTCTGTATAAACACAAATTCACAGCATTAGTCAAACTGTAAACAGCTATGCATAGGGTTAGCTGTGGTATGATGAAAATATCCCTTGAAGACTGTGAGGATACTTCTGCCACTAAAATTGCGTCTATTTGGAATTGCTTGCATGTAGGTGTCTGTAATTACTTACATAAAGGTGCAGAAATAAATATTAATTAATACAATTTCATGTAGCCAAGATAGCTCTTTTGTTATTGATTAAATTATTCATGTAGCAAGAGTTGTAACTACAGCTATAGAAAAACTGCAGTAAAATTAAACTCTTTAAATCAGTGAAAGAAAATAATAGTACAAGAAGAAATCCTCCTTTAGAAATACTTAGACTAAATGTGTCACAAATTTTGGAGAATAAGAATACATACCACTAGAACAAAGGGCTGTGATGGCTCCAACATCTCATGGATGATCTCTTGTCTTGAGTCAAATGCAGCTTAATTGGCTGAGTTACAAGAAATTTGCTGAAATTTAGAGAATTTCTAGGAATTCATAGTTTCCCCAATCTTAAAATTTGTATTTTAATGAGTCAGTCTTTGAGGGTTAGTGATTAAAAGGTTAGTGTCCAAACTGCTGGCACTGGATAAAATATTCAGGTACCTGTGAAAGGAAGATACCAAATTGCTCATAAACAATTATTAACCAAATGGTGCCTTTTCAGTTTCAGAAGACTTTAAATGTTATTTGTCTCAATAACAAAAGTGGTAGTAACATTAAAGTTTAGGAAAATATTTTTGTATCTGGATACCAGCTATACTGCCGCTGGATTAATATTTTTTGTTCTTTTTATTTGATAGTCTTGTGAAACATGGGGATATGTGCTTGGATGCAGATGAATGCCCATGCTCATGGAAAGGAAAGGAGTATTTTCCAGGTGACAAAGTCATTTCTGCCTGCCATACATGGTAAGTGGGGATCTATTTAAGTGATGAGTTCATTTTAGTTGTGTATTTGTAGGTTGGTTATTTTTCCTTCATGTGTTTTGATCATAAATTTCACAGCAGATTATCTACTGTTTGACTTCATATTTACATTTCTTCGAAGAGCCATTAAAACTGGTTCAGATTTTGTTGTTTCAGAGTGCTTTATATAACAAAATAATGGTGATTTGGCATCTTTTTAGTCTTCAAAAACCTTAATTTAGAGATTTTTTTTTTATTTTCAAGGTCATGGCTAGTATTCCTAAAGTAGGGGTAAAATCCCTTAAATATTACACCTGAGTTACATTTTTGAAAGTTTTCCTTATTCAGTTTCACATTTAGCACTGAATATGAGCAGTCTAGAGACCAGAACGTAGCCCTGTGTTTGTAAACCTGCATCCACTACTATGTTAAATTAAGGGGAGTGCTGAGCAAAGAAACTGACAGAGGGGTCACTGATTTCGTTGTGAGGATAACTGATGAATCAGTTAGCGTTCAAAGGGAGAATTCCAGTAGGAAAGGGTTGATAGGATCATTTAAACACACGCCGACACCGATTCCTGTTTTCCTTTCTCTATCCAGTGCTGTAAATGCAGCCCATACCCTGCCAGGTTTCCTCGAGCACTGTCAGTAGGGTGTGCTTTACTGCCATTGTAATAAGCTTCACAGGAGTGTGAAAATCCGCCCCACCTACCTGATCTGAAACAAGCTCGTTTCATGGCAATCTCTGCCTGTTTTGCTCTCTGGCCAAGGCTAAATGTTGCAGGCTGGCACTAAGCAGTGCTGTTTGTCTTTCCAGAGCCTCAAAAAAAACCAGCTGTACTGCCAAGCACCATGATGCTGTGGTAGAGCTGTAGCCTCCAGCTTCCCAGCAGAGCAGCTCCCTCTTTTTGTGCCCTCCTTGTAGCTTACCAGGAGCACGTAGCTGGTGTCCCCTGGTGAGCTGCTGCTCCTGGCCAGCACAGCTCAGGGTAGCCCAGCCCAGGGAAGGCTCATCCCATCAGCACCAGGCTCTGCCTTGTCTGCATGTCATGCCCCCTGCAGCCTTGTGCTGACTGCCTTCCTCTGCCTCTCGTCAGGTCCTCAGTAGCTGCTCTAGAAGAGATTTGTAGCCCTTTGGTGGACTGGTGAAGCGACTTACAAGGCATCTCCACTGGGCAGGCAGGTAAAGCGACCCGGGTTGTTCACCCCCTTGTTTCCAAAGGCCTCTCCATTTGGACCTGGTGTGGGATTGCTTGCATCAGAGAGAATTAATTTGTCCCAAATAACCTGTATGAGACTTCACCAAAGGCAGCAGCAATGCAGGCAGAAAGACACTGGATATTTAGCCTTCTCTTTTTTTTCTTGTTTTTTTTTTTTTTTTCCTGAGGCCAGGCTCATTAATTTATGCAAACCCTTAATGTTGTTGTGGCTTTTGTAGTCTTCCATGCCCAGAAGCAGAGACAGATTAAGTGATAATGGCTTTTTGGCAACCAGTTGTTCACGAATAGAGGGGAGCCTGCAAGAAGCTCTGCATGATTCAAAGCATATAAAATCTGAGTCTGCTGAGTGGGTGTGCAGGGGTGTGTGTATCTGATGTGTTAAGGGAAAGGTGCAAAGCATGAGAGTGCTTCTGTGCAAACAAACACACTTAGGCACTCGTAGAAGTCATCATATAGTGAGGTTGGTGCTTTGAATTGGTGTGTGTTGATAATAAATACCTTACTCATACTTGGTGTAGTGTTAGCAGCATAAATATTGATCTATCTTTGAGCAGTAACATGACAAAGTAACTTCATGAGTTGGCAAAACTACCTGTGAACTGACAGGAACTTTCAAACCAAGCTGTGGGGTCTGACTGACCTGTGGCTCTGAGTTTCCCAAGTTTTGTTTTCAGTGCAAGTACCTGAAATATTTAGCATTAAGCAACGTTAAACACAAAGTGTTCTAATGTTGGGGCTATCAGATAGGGGAACTTTTTGATGGTGTGCTGTGCCAGGTAAGATGGGCTTGTGCAAGTAGATGTGCTGGTCTGCTGTCATCATGCTGAGACCATTGAGCAGCTCCTGGTCACTTTCTGTGGGCTGCTGAATTGGGCCTCCTGTGTTCTTTAACAATTCCTTGGAAATGTGCTGTATAAAAAACTGTTTGAAGTTTAGAAGATTCTGATAGCTCAGCTTTTCCAGCTAGGGCTCTCTAGATTCTGATAACTAAATGTTAGTTTGCTTAGTATGAAACATGCCTGGTGTAGAGGACTTTAAAGATGTTGTGTACCTCTTAATCCCTTCCTTCTGACTATAAATGTGTTCCTGAAGAAAATAAAAGGATCTCCCTAGGCTTTACATGCTAAGCAATGTTTCTGCACATTACAGACCCTTAAGGCATCAGTGTATGGAGATTTGAATAGGCCATGAGTGAAATTAAAACCTAATGTCTCAGGAGAACATGAGAAGCAGCATTTAGTTTTCCAGTCCAAACATAATTTCTTCTGTTTGCCTCTCTCTCCATCAGTTTGATGAGGTTCCTTCCCTTGCTGCTGTTCTGAGGTGACTGCAGTTAGCAAGTCCTGCTGCTCTTTCCTTGTGTTTTGCTACAGAAAACACTTCACATGTATTTTATTTTAGCCATCTGTGTAGTGTATTGATACATTTAGAGATGCAAAATGCAAGCAGTGGACTGAATCAGTGATGGGATAAGCAGAGTCCTGGAAAACCTGGACAGTAGGTTCTATGTAGGTGCAAGTTAATTGCTAAGGGAACTGGAGGAAACCTGATGCTACCAGTAGCAGGAGGTGCCTAGATTTTCTAGATGTTTGCTGCCCTTCTGAAACAAGTGGTGTACTGGCACTGAGTTAGAAATACAAAGGACATTTTACACTGACAAAAATTTACACTGAGAGAAAACTTCATTCTTCCTGCTGCTTCCTGTATATGAGAAGTCAAATGTTAGAGATTTATTGAGTATTTCTGTAAGTCACATTCAGACTTCAGCTGTAAGATATTTAGTGTTCATTTAACAAGGAAATAAAAATATTTTTTTAAAAGTAAACTTAGGTGTGTACCAAAATTATATCACATTCTGTGTTTAGTTTAATCTGCATTTATAAAGATACCTACACTAAAGCTGTGCCAAGGCCCAGCTTTGCTGTCTTTATCAAGGAAGATTTAAGTGTCTGGGTCATTTGGGAACACAGAAATGATATTTTAACAATTGCTCATGGATGCAGGAAATGAAATTCTATCCATTATTTATAAAACTTATATCATCTCTGAAAATGTTATTTAGATTGCAAGAGGGTGATTCAGAAAGGCATAATATTCAATGCTTCAGGGCCTCCTATTATGCAAAAAGAATCCACTTCTCTTATGCTGCCAGGGAAATTCAGCAAGGTCTGAACAGTCATTCTGTAAATGTGTGGTGGAAACCCTTTCATGTTTAAGGTGGCCACAGACATAACTTTAACTGTTTTAGAAGCTCCTAAACTCTTAGTCCTGGTGTTTGGGGGATGATATCTGGAAAAAGAGGAAGTCCACCAGCATGGTTCTTTTAAGGAACCTAAGCACCACAATAATGCTACTGCAACATTTCTTTGGTAATTCTGTGAAATTCTCATTCAAGCAGAGAATGCATGGAAACTCTAGTAACAGGGCATGCTACTTTTTGACTCAAAGATTCAGCTTCATACTGAAAAAAAAAAATGTTTGGTGAAGCTGAAAAAGAAGGCTCTCTCCTTGTGGCATGCTATTGATGTGCACTGGAGAATAAATTTTACCACATTGCACTGGGTTTTTTGTTTTGTTGGTTTTCTTGGTTGTATTTTTGGGATTTTTGAGACTTGTTGTGGTGCCTGTATATTCTGGAGCCTTTAAGTTATCATGGAAGAAGAAACTTAGACTTTTTTTCCCCAGAGAATCAATTGATGCATCCTGCTTCTAGCCAACATTTCAAAATGCTTCTGTCCATGCTCCTCACACTTGCGCAGCTTTTGATTCTTTGCTTCTCAGTGCAGTAGGTGTAATCATTTGTCTGGGCTTGCAGCTGATATTCCCATAACTGGTGGTGCATTTTTCAGTGTTTGCCAGCATGGATCCTTCCAGTGCACCTTCCAGCCTTGCCCGTCCATGTGCACGGCGTACGGGGACCGGCACTACCGCACCTTCGATGGGCTCACCTTTGACTTTGTGGGAACTTGTAAGGTTTACCTGGTCAAGGTGAGACTTTTGTGTAAAACCTGCTGAAAATGTGATTTAATACTTCTTGTTAAAATCTACCATTGTACGTACTTCCTGTCTGTACATTTTTAGTCCTACATGCTGGCTTTCATTTTTGCCATTGTGTAGACTTTGAATCATATATAACATAAACATGCTCTGAGGTTTCTGCTAATTGAACTATGTAACAATAGGTCTATTAATATATTTTAAAATTGACTTTTGAATTTTTTTTTTCAGGGTACTTCTTCAACCAGTCTTTCTGTCATTATAGAGAATATTGACTGCTTTAGTACTGGAATCATTTGCAGAAAAAATGTTTTCATTAATGTTGGAAAATCTCTTTTAGTATTTGACGATGAAACTGGAAATCCAGTAAGTTTCGTTTTTTTACTGCTGATCAAAAAGCAGCATAGGTACTTCTCTAAGTGTTTCTTCCTTTCATAACCAAAAACTTACTGTGCCACTTCAGTAGCAGAGGTGTAAATATCTTTGCAGTGAATACTGATCACATCTGGGTTGTTCAGTGGAAACCCTAAACAAAATCTTTTCTGTATTTAACAAAAATGTTAGAGGAGATAATTGTAGCTCTTTTGTTTAGACTTAATACCTGTTAATTATCTTAGGAGAAATACAAGTGTTTTGAAGTCACTTCCTGTTTTCCTTAGTTCTACTAGAACTAAGAGCTTAGGTCTGCAATGTATAGGAGGAATATTTCTATGCAGTCAAAAAATCCCAACAACTTACAGCCCCTGTGGAGTCTATCTTCCACAGCCCGGATTTTCTTTTGGCCAAACTACAGGCTCTATTCTGTAAATGTTTAGTGTTTTAATATATTAGTAATTATAGTAGAAATAGTACTATTTACAGTTTGTAGACTGACTATAGGAAGGAAGTTTGAGATTTTGTGTAGGCAAACCAGGTATCTTAGTCCACGCTACAAATAAGTTGCAGTCTGATTGTTAGTGGATTGAAAGAAAAATGCTACAAACAAGACTGTGATCTAGGGACGTATTTGGACAATTCCTTATTTCCAGAGGCTGCTTCATGCATCGTTTTTGCCTACCCATATTCAAAAAAAGCATGTGACTGTGACAGAATTACTTATAACTAAGTGAAAACCATAATCAGGAGCCGTAAGATTTCTCATCTACGTCCCAGATGACTCATTAACCTTCTAATCTTCAGTCCATTACCCATCTTATACTTTTGATATAAAGTCAACTTTTGAAATTGGAAAATCATAAAAATTCAATACAGTTCACATCCAAAATCCAGGCCCCTTTTGCTTAAGCATTTTCCCCCTCTGTGGCTTTCTGGTTTTGGATGTGTCAGAGTTCAAATGTTGTGTTCAAATGTTGTTAATTTTGTTTAGGTGTTTTGTTTCCTGTGTCAACATTTTATGAAGATATTATTTCCATTATAAGCTCCCTTGTTTTATTTTGAACAGAGCTTATCTAGTTATGTAGATGGCCTACAAAAAATGCAGTTATGGAAAGCTGGATTTTTCACTGTTGTTCATTTTCCTGATGAACATATCACCATTCTTTGGGATCAGAGAACAACAGTTCACGTGCAGATGGGGCATCAGTGGCAGGTAGGTGGAAGTCAACGCTCTTATTGCCATTTCTTTGAGTTGTTTATGTAAATCTTGTTAAATAAGATGTAATTATTCAAAGAATAAACTGTCAGAAATAAATTAAAGAAGCATTCAGCTACCCGGTCAATGAAAATATTCATTCTCATTTATCTTTTTTTTAGTTACTCTTTTCTGTATAACTTCTGTAATAAGAGAGACAAATATCTTAGGGGCAAAGTTCTCTTTCAGTACTCGTTCCTTCCTGATTGAAGCAGATATTATTTTGCTGAGGTTTAAAAATACACATAACTGGCGAACAGCTCCCTTTTCTGAACAAAGAGGTCATCTTTTTTAAAGGCTTAAGGACTCAAAACTGAAAGGGCATATTAAGGACATTGCCAAAATAAAATATCCTCCATAGCTTTGTTACTGAACTCTTTTGACAGGAATTTAGTTGAAAAAGGATCAAAATATCACAAATTTAGAATTAAACAGCTGAAGATGCAAGTTTTGAAAATGGTTATGACTGACAGTGTTTCTTCTTGTGCAATACATTTTTATAAATATGTATATGTGTGTATGTGTATATAATTTTTTTTTCTCAGGGAGAATTGACTGGATTGTGTGGAAATTTTGATTTGAAGACAGTAAATGAACTGAGGACTCCAGATAATTTTGAATTAACAAACTCACAAGAGTTTGGAAACAGTTGGACAGCTGTAGAGGTACATGGCAAAAGAGAATGTGTTTACTAGTATATTTTGCTAGTGGATTTTTTTACTGTTATATCATAAAATTCATCTTGAATGAAATTAGAAGTTCATTCCTGAAAGAACCAGTCAGGCAGCAATACAAATGACAATATCAGTGGTTCTTAAAGATGTCATAATCTGTTAAAGAAAAGAAACAAAACCACTTTTTTTGCTGCAGACTGTTTAGAGACTGAAGAAAAATGCTGTAATAATATTTTGAATGTTTTTGATTACATTTGAACAATAAAGTAGTGGGGTTTCTGTATAATGGAAGAATGTTGAGTTCGCTTTAGAGTGTGTTGACAGTTTCAATGATTTTTCATAGCTGGGAAACATTTAACTGTGCAGGCATAGCAATGGAAAGAAAAAAAACTCTATGTGCCTCTCTGGTACCTCTGATTAGACCCATAAGTATGTGTGTGTTTTTCTGCTACTTTTGGTGGAACGTTTCTTCAAATTGTGTCATTTTACATCTCTTCTTCATTCACATTAGCTTTTAATTCTATATCTTCGTCCTGCTTTAGTTTCATAAACGATGCATTTGTTTCACATTTTGCATCTTCCAAAAAAAAAAAGGCACGAAAATATGCTTTGCAAGTTCAAAACACAAAGTGGTTATGAAAAAAAATTTTCATTTATTTTGCTTCCCGGTTTAGTGTGTTGACAGCTCTGACATTCGAAATCCATGCAGTTTGAACCCCCTTAGAGAGCCATTTGCCAAGAAGGAATGTGGGATACTGCTAAGTGAAGCATTTGAAGCTTGCCACCCAGTGGTGAGTTGTCCTGTATATAAACAAGTGACATCGAACATAGCACCAGAGAAAAATGTTAGTCTTCAACCTGAAGCTCTTTGTTATTAATGAAGACAAAAATACACATAATTTGGGATATTTTCTTTTTAATCACTAGTATTACTTGTGTAAGAATAACCACTTGCTTGCTTTTCATGAAATATGTTAGATGGTATGCACATTTTTCATGTGTATATAAATAAATGTATTAAATGGGCAGTGTCAGATGGGAAAAACTCATTGCTAGAAAACTTATTCAAACGTAGGTCCATGTAGAATGTGTAAAATTTCAATAAGAAAACTAGCACTGACAGTTTTCTTTGAAATTTTGTGACTTAAGACAAGACTTGAAGATACTGTAATGAAAAATGACAAATTCTTGTGTGAAATTGCCCGGTAATATGAAGAGAATATTAACTACTTGCACATAAAGAAGATCTTTCCATCATCTTTGGTTTCTTACATTTTATGTGTATCTGACTTCGTTTAAATTTTCTTTTATTTCATTAGGGTTTTCACAGTTTATTAGGGCTTAAATATTACAAAACACTACAAAAGACAAGCCCACATCAGTATCTTAATGTGCCTGTTCTTAATGGGCCATTGCTTTAATTGGGTTACTGAGGGCTGGACAAGATTTTTATGGTGTGTCCCAATGAACATTTTTTCTCGTGTTTCAGGAAGCATTGAGAGTGAAATCTTTAATTCTTCCAAGTTGGATATGTTGCCTGTTGGAAGAGCCACAGCTCTGTGTCGAGGTGTTGGTTGGCAGCTCCTTTAGGAGTGTTTTTGATAAGCGATATTTTCATTTCCAGATTGACGTCACCTGGTTTTACTCCAACTGCTTGACAGACACTTGTGGCTGTAACCAGGGCGGTGACTGTGAGTGTTTCTGTACAAGTGTCTCAGCTTATGCCCATCAGTGCTGCCAGCACGGAGTTGCTGTGGACTGGAGGTCTCCCAGAGTGTGCCGTAAGTTTGTTGAACCAGCCGAGGGCTGCCCCCCAAGCATTCATGGCAGCCAGACCTGAAAAATCAGTCACACCAGCTGACCTGGGGCCATGAATTGAATCTAAGCCTCACTGGTGCCTCTCACTCCAGTTTAATTCTGGTCTAGTTGGATTATGTGCTTTTTCTGTGTTTGTGAGGGATACTTTTCTACTTTTAATCCCTTTGTCCTATGATGTGAAAGGGGAAGTTGTGGGAAATCTATATTAGGGTACAGCATGCATCCTTCAAACCAAAGGTGCAAAGTTAACAGCTCAAGTGATTTCCATCTTCAGGAGAACTTCACTTCTTAAGATCTAGTAAACATACATGCCTTATTAGAGCCCCCCAGAGCAAGTGTGAAATGTAAAGGTCTTCTGAAAAAAAACAAGTTTGTTTTTAAGCTGGGCAGAATCATTACCTTAGGATTCCTCTCCAACAATTCTTAGAACTTAACAAAAAAAAAATCTGAGGCCCTTTTCTCTAACACCTAGTAGAAATGCCTAACAGGAGGCTGTCATTTCCTCAAAGATGGGATAAAAGAAAGGGAGATGGAAAAATGTTTGTTTCCTTCCATTCTTTCAAACTTTGCAGTTGTACAGAGAGTGTGCAGCTTGTTTAGGGTCACACAGCAAACTGGTGACAGAGTGGGTGGGTTACTCAACTTTGGACAGAAAAGGGGTGTTTTAATGTGAAGCTCAGTCATTGCCACTAGAGGTCACAAAAAGACAGCTGTAGGTATGGAAGCTTAGTATTTCCTGCTGGGAGGCAATGCTTTCTTTACAACCGTGTAGTTTAAGTTAGTATTTTATCTAAAGTACAGCAAATATTTGGCAATAACTGTTAATTAAACGTTTGTCTATGGTCTAATTTGGCCACGCATTTGGCTCACATCTTAATCGTAAAGGGGAGTAGAAATCCTGTTTATCTATAGAATGCCTGTAACTGCATTTTTTTCTTTTTCTTCTTTTAGCTTATGATTGTGAATATTTCAACAAAGGTAAGTTCTAAAGGAAGTGACAAAATATCAGAAGACTCTTGGGTTTTTTTTAAGTCTTAGAATCTTTGTTAAAGACTAGATTAAAGACAATGGTATTACTGAAAACATTTGTGAATGTTTTGTTTAACTAGTCAAGATGGTTTTGCTGCTTTATTTTGCTTTTTCAAAGGCTTTTAATTTCATAATTCCTGGACCTGTCCCAAGAACACGTGCCTAACTAATTATCTTTGCAGTGATGGATGATGACTAACAATTAAATCATGAAGTAATTAATGGAATATCAATTGAGAAGTGGTAGTGGCACTACTTGCTTAAGGTGCAGTGCAGTTCAAAGCTGAACAGAGCCCAGTGGGTTGTTAAATCACTCACAGGCTCCTGTGCAGCCTCCAGAGGGAGGTAGCTGTTAAGCTATGACATGTTTTTTGTACCCAGAGGGGAACAGCACTCCTTTTAGGTCTGTCTGACCCAGCCTCGAGTTCCTGAGTGACCAGCATTGCTGCTGCATTGGGGTGGCTGTCAGCGAGGGGTGCTGACCAAACCTTGAACCTGCACAGGGTGCTGTAGTGCTGTGTTGGCTCTGAAACCCATATTCAGGCTATTTCCAAGTCACCCTGCCTGTGTCTGCACAGTCAGATGTGGCACAGAAGGCAGCCTGGTGTGAGGAAGGGTCTGGGCTCCTGCTGTTTATGCTGTAACTCTTTATCAAGCTCTTGTAGAAGCCTTCTGTCCACATGACATGGAGTATTTTGGTCTTCTGATCGATATTGCAGCAGCTCACTCCTGGAAAGGTCTCAGAAACGGACCAAGTTAAATTAGGACAGACTTATGCACTGTGCCAAGCCCAAAAAATATGGCCAAGAAATGTCTTTTCTCATACATTGACTCCTGAAAAGATTTTGAGTGGAGTCAAATCACTACTGCATGGGAATTTTATCTGAAGTGCCATTTAAAGACTTTCAATTAATTTCAATAGGATAGTTGAATATAAGAGGCAATTGAAGATTTTAAATTTTCTTTTTGGTTTGTTTTTTTTATAAAAGAAATACAGTCTGATAATAGACAATGTTAGTGCAAGTAGACTGCAAATGCAGTGCCTCTAACATCTGTGGTGAAGGTGAAGCTAGATGATCACACATACTTTTAAGGTGTGTTCTTGCCTTTATTTGTTACTTAATTCTCACTGACAGAAATGAATGGAAATAGTGGAGATTTGTGCAGGTGACCAGCCTTGAAATAAACATGGTCATTTTCTACTTCTTTCTTTGTGTTTTTGTGCTCTTTGCTAATCCAGCTCATCAGTATTCAACATATGATGTTTCAGAGCTGTCAGTGGACAAAAAACAATCATCTCCATGCTGAATATTTTCTTGTCTATATAACCTATAGTAGGATGACCCAGACCTAATTCATTTTTGAGACAGGAAGGTTAAGAAGTTGTCTTAGACCAGAAAGAGATATTCATTTTGTGATGAATCCAAAGTGAAATAGTTCCAGTCCTACTAGAAGCAGAAGCCTTTTGTCTTTGGTCAAGGGAAATCCTCAGCTGGTGGCTGTGGTCTCTCAACTTTTCGATGGGCCTGAGATGGGATACTTAAAGATATAAGGATATTTCCAGAGCAGTTTTAAGAAGTAATTTAAACATGTTTTTTCAACTCTCTGCACTTGAAGGTAAAGAGCTATCTTTGTACATGTTTAGGTGGGCATGGACCTGTATCCCAACTGGCTGCCTTTTCACACCATTAGAATTTAAAGCTCTACCTGTAATGCAGCATCCTTAGGTTTCAAAACTCTTAATAAATTTTAAGGTTTTGGAGAAGCAGAGTATGAAGGCAAGCTGCAAATTGCAGTCCAAAATTTTAACCTGTTGGAACAGATTTTAAGAGTCAATGCTCTTAGCTTCCCAGCTGATAGCTGCAGTTGTCTCAGATGTATGCTTGCCATGTCCTGGCTTGTGGGTAAAGTGGTAATAAGGGGGACTGCTCAGGTGAGGCATAAAAGGCCTAGCTTTAACAGCAAACTTAACAAAAATAGTTTCAAACATTTAAAAATAAGATCAAAACTATTTTTTGCAGTAAATTTTGATCTAAATGAGGTTGTGTGGCATTTTAAGGTTTACAAAATAAATTTGCGTGTTTTTGGCTTTTTAAACTTATAGATAAAATATGACCATTCTTTGCTTATGATGCTGATTTTGTCCTGTCTTACTTCACAAGTAAGACTTCACTGTTCAAGGAGTTTTTTGATGCTGGTTGACAACAAACTTTTATTCTTTGCAATATGCCTCACGCTTTGCACATTAATAAAATAGGTTTCAAAAAGTAGTAAGAAGTGTATATAATCAGTTTGACCATACAAATAGTTTTGAAGGATCCTAAATCAAATAACCAAGGGGCCAGCTAACTCAAATAAAATGATTTTGAAACCAAAGCATATGAGAGGGACAAAAAGGAGAAGCTGATAATGAATCTAGAAAATTGAAAGTAGGTATTCTTGATAGTTTTCAGACATCTATTTTCTAAAAAAGATTTGTTTTGGTTTTCTTTAAAATTTAGTGCATGGATCTATTATAATAGATCTATATCTAGACTTATTTGCAGAGTGGTGAGATGTGTTTTTCTTCACTCTGCCCTAATGTTTAGAGCTCAAGCATTTATGACACTTGACATGAAAAATAATTGTTTTTTTCCTCCACAGCTTTGGGAAAAGGCCCATACAAACTGGTCAGCTATTTGGATGGAAGATTTGTAATAGCAGCAAAATTGGTGGATGGCGTTGTTTTCCCCGTGAAAGAAGATGATATTGTTCCTGGGCATGTAGTGAGCTTTATGCTGACTTCAGGACTTTATAAACCCAAAGCACATGGTAAAGTCATAATAACCTAGCTGCTTAAATAAGACAAAGCAGACTCTGCCCTTGTCTTTAAGAATAAACCTGGGTTAAAAATTATTGCTTTATCTGTCAGTTGAATGTGCACTTTAATGTCTGCCAAAATTTTCTTTGGTGGTTTTAGATGGCAGCTTTGTAAGCAGTTGAAAAGCAGCTGCCTCCCCACACCCCAGCCTTCAGAAGCACCAAACTGGTATTGCAGCCCAGTAATCTGTGTGCTGCTCCCTTTCCCTCTCTTCTGGTGAGAGTGGGAAAGAATGGGAGAGAAATGTTGCAAGGAAAGTGCTCCCCACCTGCCTTGCTCTGCCACCATCACTCAATGTCTGCCCACACACACAGAGATGCCCTTTGGCACTGACTGAGCTCTGTAAGGGCGAGTGCTGCAAATCTGTCTCCTTTGGTCCCAACTGAAGTTTCCCCTGAAGGAAACTTCCTTCTTCATCAGATGAAAGGTGTGTTGCACACCTTCAGATGTGTGCAGAAAGCCTACAAGAGTGTATCCGGCATTTGTGACATGAATTAAAGCTGTGTATGCAGACAACTTCAGCATTTAATGCCCACAGAACACTTGTGTATCAATGGTTTTACTGACCAGAGTCCCCTGATGAGCTTTTTGGGTAGCCTGAAGGTGGGTTTGTGTCACTTAAAAAGTAAGAGTTTGATTACTAATACTGCTGTCTGTAGAACTGACACAAGAGCTCATGTAACAGAATAGCTGGGGATCGATTTCTTTTATTAGTCATAGTTTTGAGGCACTTGTACATTGTGTTCAATTTATGTTTGGAAAGGGAAGGTCAGTCCTACTGTCCTGTTCTCCTATAAAAATCTCTCTCTCGGAATTTAACTTGGCAAATAGAGTTTGTGCCTTATGGTCCAGTTCGAGGAAATATAATTTCATCATTTGGTCATGAGGAATTTGCACAATCAATATGATGTATCATTATAGGACATTCATGACTCTTTGGTACTTTAGCAAAATGCATGTCTTACCAGTTTCAGGCATTCCTGGACAATGCAGAGTTTGGGGCATTAATGCTCTGATTGGCTATACAGCAGGTGTTAAAAATCACACTGACTGTCCTTTGTTACTTATCAAAGAGCTGCTTGCTGCAGACAATTCATAAAAAGGCATTCACTAGTACTGCTAGGTTTTTCAGATTATCTGAAGCTTTTATGCTCAGAAAACAAGGTGGTCTTCCAGAAGTGTTACACCATGTGATAATATATACTTTTAATAGTGACCATTTGTTTTCTAAGCTTTTTTTTTTAAGAAATGCTAGCCAGCCCTGGAGGGTTAGTTGATTTTACAGTAGATTAATGGCTGTTTTCAAGAGACTAGCAGAGTTTACAGCAAAATAGAATGAAGTAATTCTGTGAGCAACAGATGCCTGTAACAGGCTCAAGATCTGATGCCCTGCAATTGGCTGTGCAGAGGCTGCTTGAAATCAGAAGTACTGCAGGGTAAGGTATCATGAGGGAGCATTTGCCAGAAAAAAGACTTTGCTGTACTGTTCTTAAAGGGAGAGCTAGAGAGCTGAATGCAAAATACAGTTTTCTAATTTATTTTTAATGAAAGGCTGAGCTTTTAAGCTATCAGTTCCTGATGGCAAATGTTACTTTTAAACCTAGTTAGATGGAGTTAAAGTTTTTATTAAACAAATGGCTTAGTAAAGACTGTAAATTGAGTTCTGTTTGACTGCAGGGCTATATTCCTTTATCCTGGTGTGGGCAAATGTCTCAACCTCTTTGTATTCCTGTTGGAATCTCTAGAATATTTAGAAAACTTAATAATCATCACAATCTAGCACTCTGAAATCCATACATAACACATTTTCTTAAAAGATTCAGGCTGCTTTCACTGGTAAGGCCAAAGCCAATTTTCATTTCTCATGCTACTAGAGTCAGTGGTGGTACATGAGAATGAACTTAGTTTATTATGCATTTATCAACAAATAAATAAGTTCTGTGTGCTCTCCTGTTTTGTTTTTTCAGATTCCAGCTTGATTTCATTTGAAACAGCTGAGAGACCAAATTATTTTCTTCAGCTGGTCTCCAATAATACTCTTGTTGTTTCTAAATGGAAAAAATCAGAAGATTTCCACAACAGATCTACGTTTGTCATTCACAAGAATACGTGGCTGTCAGGATACAGTTCCTTTGAGTCATTTGCAAAACCAGGGTTCTTCATCCACATTTCAGCCTCTTCAGTTGGCCTTTTGAAGTACCATCATTCAGAGGAGTTCAGACTGTCAACCCTTTTTAAACTTGTAGGTAGGTAGTTACACTTCAATGTTATGAACAGCTTTTTTGTCCCTGTGCAAATCCAGGCTAAATGGTGGTGTTATTTTCAGAGGTGATGAGATTGCTTACCTCTGGTCTACATTACTGGGAGCTGTGGGAACTCTGGGAAATCCAGGCTCAAAATATTTTTCCTTGAGCATTGCAGTGGAGATGAGATTCTGTTTTCTTGTGAAAGGCTATTAAATAGCTTAACACACATTTCCCAAATGGGTTTGGAAATACATATTCTAGTGTACAGCTTCTGGGCAATACTTGCTGTGGAGGTGGTAAGAAAATTCTTTAAGAGTAGAACATTCATACTTATAAAAAATGGATTCACAAAGGGATGCAGAACAACAGATCTCTAAAATTTCAAGTGTGTAGACAACATTTTCTCTCCTTTGCCTGCTGCCAAGAGAGATTTCTGTACAGTGAATTCTCATAGCTAACCCTGTGGCCTCATCAGGAGTAATGCCATCCAGTGCTAAGGACATGGCCTGTAGGCTACACCTTCCAAACCTCATTTTCTCCTGAAAAATCCCTTGGCTTTTATCCACTACCCACTCAGAGATGCGGTATCTGTTGGGATGTTAACCACTAGTGTTTCAGTCATCATCTAGCTGGGGGTATTCACCCCTTCTTGGGGATACAGGCATTGATTTCCCTAATGTTTCTTGAAGAGATACAGCTTTTGAATACAGAACGGACTGCTGTGAGGGTATTTCTACCTGCCTGTGATATTTGCATTCCCATAATAGTCGCATTCCAGTGAGACATTAGGATCAGAAATTAAGATATTCACTCTGAGGATAATTTTGTAGGACCTGGCCGCAGATGTTGCTCCTGCAAGAGCTGATGACAAAACCACACAAAAAAATCACATCATTCAAGCTATTTCTATTTCTGGATTGGTTTTTTTGTTGTTGTTTGGTTGGTTTGGTTTTTTTTAATATCAGTAAAGAAATGAAATAATAAGAATTACAGTTTTACATGTTTTTAAACAAGTGGAACCATGCACTGCAGTGAAGGTGGCTTTGGAGGTCAGGAAAAACATGCAAGTCATATTGGTGTATAAAATAAAGCAGAACAGATTATTCATGTAACTATTCTTTGCTTTAGCTTTTACTTGCCTTAACACATTAATATTCATTTATGAAATTCAGTGACAACAATTACTTGCTGAAACCAAGTGTAGTATATTTAATTCCTAAAATCACTGCAAGTGATTATTTTCTAAAAAAATATTTCACTGTAGTTTTAAATGCATTAACTATTTATGTATTTATTTAACAGAAATATTTTAGTAAGTATTCCTGGCAATACCATGGTTTAAAATCAGTTGTTAATTCTCTGAAACTGATGTGTATTTTACAAGCAAAGAAATAAAATGAAAGACTGTATCAAATAAAGCATGGTCTGGCCATGTTTTGCAGTGGACCGTGTTGAATTGTGGCACAGACAAACCTGAAGCAACCTCTGATTTCTGTGACAGGAGAGGCCAACTGTATGCCTCGTGGAGCTTCTTGTTATCAAAACACTGAATTAAAGTGTTAATGGTGTCATTGTGAATCTGCCCGTGTTTTGCAGTACATTATGCTGACAGCCTAATGCAGCTGTTGACTGGCACACTCCAACTTCAGAAAAATGACAGATTTTGTCATTGCCAAATGCCTGTTGCCTCTTGACAAATGCTTGTAATCGCAGAGCTGTTGAGGTTTTTGAGCGGCAGAATTAGAGGGCTAATGCTATTACCAGGATGTTCGTACAGCATTTCAAGCAAGGCACTTTTTTGGGACATAACAAAAATATCTCCTTAGTCTTTTATCTTTGAGGGAGGAATGAAGAAGGTTAAAGCATGTTCAAATTCTCAGTGGTCGTCCATTAACACAGAATGGTATGTCTTTTCAAGTGTGAAGTCTTTACCCTCCATCATTATACCAAAAAATCCTATTTATGCCGATGGAAAACTAAAACAATTTACCTCAGCAAGTGGGATCAGATCAAATGATCAAGAGGTATTTCATTAATCACCACATCCGAGGGCTTGGGTTTCAGAGTTTTATAAGCAGAGGAGCATAGGGCTCCAATCTTTCTCCAGTGTACTCTCACAAGGGCCAGCCTGCTGATGTAGGGTAATTACATGGTCTAAAAATACAGCAGCATTTGTTTAAGTTAATGGAAAAGTTACACCAGCTCCAGAGTGCGCAGGCAAAAGCATATTGGGTTTCCTGCTGACTATTGTAAATGCTTTGCATATTAGATCAGAAACTCTTGAACCGGGAGCAGCTATTCCTGCGGAATCAGAGGATAAATATCAGGAGCAGAATAATAGGCCCAGTAAATCCCCTTGGCCAGAAAGCTCCTCATGAGACTTCTTCGTGCTCTGTGACGCACATGCGAAAGGAAGAATGTGAAGTGACCTGATCACCACAGCAGTAGACACATGGCTGTTTAAAGTCAGCTGACGAGTCACTTTTTCCAGTTTCATCGCAATAAATATTGTCACGTTGGGACACACCAGGATTGGGAAGTGTTTGCCATGAGAAGTCACTTCAGCTTTAAAATTGGGTTATTTTCTTTTTACTTGGCTTTTTCTGCTGTCTTGTTCTCACAAACATGAGGAACTTGAGTAGAAAACTGATTTTTGATACATAGTGTGTACTTATTTGCAAGAAAATATGCTTTTGCATTCTATTCAGGAATTATTTTGCTGGCAAGTAAATTGGTATGCATTCAGTCAAAAGAAAGAATCTCCTTACTCTTACCAGATGGACAAAGCACAAAGGTGTCATGTAAGAGCCATCACTTCCCATTTGAGATTGCTGGGAAATCATTTTATGTAGGGAGTTTATGACCTTTTTATGGGTATAGCTGCTATTTTCTTACCCCTTTTTAAAATTATAGGCTCAAACTAGTTACCTTTTATCATTGATATAAATGTCACCTATTTAGGATCACTATGAATTATTTTTATGTCTGTTATGAAAATGTGACTTGCCCCATATAAATTCTATAACAAAGTATTTAATAATGCTAGTTATGTGCTGTAATAGCTAACTTGCTGTAAATATAAGGCCTGTTTTAGGGAGAATTTTCAGCTAAAATTAAAATATCAAGATGCACTAAGTATAGGCCCACAGCACAGAAGCATTTTTCAGTGTTTAAGTTTCATACAGAGCACTTTTAATCTTGGTGTTTTAATTAACTTAGTCACATTCAGAAACATGGTGCAAAACTGAAAATTAATTTAACTTTAATGAAAAAGTTTTTTATAAAACCACCTTTTTTACCTTAAGTCAGCTTTACACATGATACTACCGACTACTTTAACAGCAATTTACTCTAATCCACGTCCATCAGTATAATTCATTTTCTGGAGTGTCCTGATTCACTCATAATGAGTTGCTGTTGAGTTTAATTTGGGCTCGTGTGCTTTGTTGGCCCAGAAGTTCATTATGTGGTCCCTGGGGCTGGAAAATGCTGAGCAACTGCTGCTGTACCTGCAAATCCCACGTGTGCTGCTGAACACACCTGCCTCATAGCTCCTGCAATCACACTGAGCTTCTGTACAATCACATCTTTCCTTTTTATGCTGCAAACACAAACATCTGACCTTCCATTTTTGGCTGAATAAATAGGAGGAGATAAAAGAGTTGCGTTAACATTGTAATAGCAAACTGAATTGTGCGTAGACGGGAGTTAGGTAATTGCACTCTGCTTCCAGTGATGTTTTGGCTGGGCACAAAGTTTAGTTTTTCCAGTGATATTTGCTTACATTTCTCATTGCAGAAACTTAGAAGTCACGAGCAGGGTTTGTTACTCATTTGTGTGTGTTAAGTAGGTAGATAGGATTTCATGTTTCTAAACTTGTAACTGAGGAGACAGGCAATCTAAGTTACCAAGCAGAGTTTTGCCTCCATTATAAATAGAACTAATTCTAAAGCAATTTTTGTGCCTACTCATTTTTTTTTTTAAAAGTTTTGTGTTAAAGTAGCAAAAAAGAAAAAAGCATCAGGTAAGAATGAATAAAATCCAAATGCTTTATTCTTATAATTATTTTTTAGATGTTTATTTTAAATACAACCTTTTATGAACACTGGAACATTTCAAATTTTAGGGATTGTTTTAAGTAAATAGCCATTTTTTGAGCTTAAGTTGGAATTGTTCATATTACAGAGATTCTAACAATTGCAGATTTTGTCCCTGTGACATAAAAGCATAGAAAATTAAGGTCAAGTACTTGAGAACAATAAGAATTGTCAACTCACAAAATAAGTGGCCAAGTTACTAAGAAAGGAGGTTGTGGCTCAGCAGAACCTCATGGTTTTTCAGTGATAAAATATGAAAAACCTTTGTTAAGTGGTAGCAAATGCTTTTGTTATCCCAGTTTTATTTTGAAAGCCATGAAGAAGAAAATCATAAATTACAGGGAAGAAAATGCTTCTCTGATGTTCAAGAAAATGTGGAAGCAGAGTTAGGAAATGCCTTTTACTGTGTTTTCTTTGGCCATGTTCATACCTGTGCTCCCACCAGGGGTTCCTGCTGTCCTGTGGCATGTTGGTGTGCTCAGCCTCTGTTGGGGAAGAGAGCCGTGGGCTCAGCTGGCACGTCACCCAGCTGGGGCCACTGTCACCCAGGACATCAGTCACCACTTTGGGGAGGATTTGCTGTGTCACCCTGTCAACAGGAGACAAATGCTGGTAGGCTTGACAAGGAGACACATGGCTATCTCCAGATGCCATGACAAAATCCTTTTGAGGAGCACATGCCTGGTACGAGAAGCTTGGTTCATTGTCTGTAAACTGCAAATCATTGTTCTGTGGTGAGGGAGCTCTGCTGGTGCTCAGGCTGCAGTAAGCTCGTGTTACTGGTTGCTGGAAGGGGAATTTAAGTATTAAAAAAATGGGAAGCATGTGGTGGAGGTGGCTGAACAGACCAAGTGACCTCAGCCACTCATGTGGCTTTTCCTCAAGGCCCTTCACCACCTTCATTGCTCCTTTGGGCGCTCTCTAACAGCTGAATGTCCTTTTTTTATATTGTGGTCACCAAAACTGCACACAGGGCTTGAGCTGAGGCTGCACCAGTGCAGAGCAGGTGTGTTTCTGCTGGGTTTTGTGTTTTGCTTTATTTTGGTTTGTTTTACAGTGGCCTGATCCTTGGGATGCTCCTGTACTCCAGAAGTTAAGTTGACCATAGTGAAAAATCTAAATATGATGAATTATTGAATTCCTGTTTTCTTAATACTTTAAAGAATTTTCCAACAATTCATAAAAAACTACAGATATCGTCATACCTTATGGGTTTACAGAGACACTGTGAAAACTTTCTGAGAAAAAGGAAAACAATTCATACAAATACTCCACTCTTGCTGTGGTGATTTGGTGTTTTCTTTAATGTAGTTTGCACACTGAAAACACTGGTACAGCTTGGCCTTGCATACTCAGTTCTCTAAAATCCCTTGACTGGAAAATTAATTTTCCTTTGGTTCTACAGATCTTTGAAAGCGATTTTTAATTACCAAGTTCAAAAATTCTTTGTTGCCCACAGTTGTTTTTGTAGAAGTAGAGAAAATTTGTGAATAAGCATGACTTTATTCTTGACTGAAGGCAGCATTTATGAAACTCAACAAATGCTATGCATTTATGTGTAGATTCACACTAAATCCTACCAACGCATGCAACACCACCAAACTCTGTGAGTTTAGTCTGCAGGAAATCTTGAGGAAAATGTGGCTATAATTTCATAAAAGTCAGGTTCATTTGGAGGATGGGAGATGGTATGTTGATCCCAGCACTCGGAAGTGTTAATTCATGGCCACCGTTCTGCTAAATTGAGAAACTGTCATTCTTCATCAGGCTGCAGTCTGTCTTCTGCAAACTTGTACTTCTATTGTGTTCAAAACTTTGTGGTTAATGGTGAATTCTGTGGCCAGAGTTAAAAGTTATGGCTTTGTCTCCTTACTTAATCCAGGGTAAACTAATGAATGAGATTTCCTAGATTCAACTTGGATTCATTTACTGTTATCACTACTTTTGGTGATTGCCCGTGCCAGCAGGTCTCTGATATGTTTTGTCTTTCTGCCATATATCTTCTTTTTTTCCTTAAACCTTGTATTCCTGGTATGTATTTTCTTTTGTCCTTAAACCTTACCACTCAACAAGTCCATGCACACAAGACCTCATACATCAGTCACCAAAATGTAGGGCAAAAATTCCCTTACTCCATTAGATTTTTGTAACTTAAATTGGTGTCAATGGAAGGGGTCACAGAAGAATTCGGTCACATGTACTTGACTTCTTATGAGAACATAAGAAATGCATATTTTACTGTCATAATAAGAATTGTATTTTTAAAAGCAGTGACAAATTACTTTCCTGGATAAAATGAGATGTAGAAGGGGTAACACTAGATGGCAACATACACACCCTTTTGTCTGAGTTTGATTTCTATCTTTAAGAGAATTATTTTTATTGTAAGTGAAGACATTTATGGTTAATTATGACAGTGATAATTAATTGTAAGTGCAGATTCCCTAAATTGCAGGAATAAAAATTTATCAGTATCTTTATGGAAAATTTGACTGTCTTCAAGAAGATGTAAAAGAGCTACTCCTTGTATTTCAGTCAAGCAAAGATCAGGAAAACTTAAAAATGCTTCAAAAACATAAAAATGGGAATTCTTTCTAAGTAATTAGCATTTTCTTTCTGGTGTTTAATGTAAACATTGTTTAAGAGCAGTTACTCTTTGTAGGCTCTGAACAACATTGCTCTGAGTCAGGTTTACCAGTTTAGAGGGGATTCTTTTAAGATGATGGTTGTCTTCTGCAGTCATGATTGTACAGGAAATGTCACTGCCCTGCCCTGGCTGCTGCCCGAAGGGCTGGGGCGGGCTGCCATAGTGCAGAGACTGAAATCCAGATACAGCATGTAAATCTTGCAGGTGTTGGAAGCAAGCATTGTGCAGGGAACCATTCTGAGTAGAGGCGGGGAAGGGCTGGAGTGCATTTAAGTTTGTGTGACTTGAAAGTCTTTCAACAAACACTCTGTGTGTAGATGCTACGGTGAATGTAAGGCATGCCTCTTAGTGATATCTATCTGTGAGTGCTTCAAGAAATACAAGAATAACAGATCTGTGTTGTCTTTCAGATGTCAAATTTAAGCTTCTGTCCCATTCTACGTGTGAATGGCGTTATGATGCCTGCACAAGCCCTTGCTTCAAGACATGCAGGGACCCTTTGGGAAAAAACTGTCAGACAGTACCAAAGTAAGTGCTTATATTTTTATGGAAGAGTGCGTAGCTTAGGCAAGACACTTAAGCAGAATAACAGGAATACAAGGCCCAAATGTACACTTAACATATCAGGACTGTATTCATGGGTAAGGAGGTAAGTGAAAGAGGAAAGAAATGGAATAAAACCTGCTGCTGTAGCCACATAAACATGACATTTCAGCCTTTAGTGTACTGTCAGCTTCTGGAATGACTGCTATATTTGTAACTTTCATTTTGGGAGTATTACAGAGCATTAATGAAGAGAGGTTATCACAACTTTGTTTCAAACAGTTGTGCCCTTGCTTTTCCATTATGTCATTGCAACAGCTATATCTGGCCTTGCTTTTTCCTGTGAAGTGAAATTTGTGCTAAATCTGGTAAAACTGCCACTCAGACTTTGACATATAAAAATATTGGGTATTTCTTATAGCAATAGCATTCACCCTTGAACCTGTGACTGTTCATTTCAAAAGCTGAGTGTCACAGAGTTCGTGTTTTCCCTTAGACCTGAGTGGGAGTGGAAGCCTTGGCAATGGCATTTTGAAGGAGTGCACTGAGGTGTACCAGACTGTCTGCTTATGCATACTTCATGTATAGATTCTTTTCCTGCAATTGAATGCTTGATCCAGAAGATACTATTTGACTAGTTAACACTAATTATTTTTCTTGTAGAGTGGAAGGATGCATCCCTGTCTGTCCTCTCAACATGTTGCTGGATGAAATCACTCAAAGATGCGTGTATTTTGAAGACTGTATGTCTGAAAACTTACATATATATCATATGTTAGCTTAATAATTTAGTTCTTTCATCATAGTTTCAAGTATCACTGCCTACATTTGTGTAACCGTGACATTAGTTATGTGAACCTTCAGCTCACTAAACATTTTAGTTAAAATAATTTAGATCCTCAATAATATGAGACAAATTTTAAACTAAGAAAGTTGTTCTTTCTTCGTAAAACATTTCAGTAACGTTAAATGTCAAGAAAATGATTTAATGAATTTATTTTTAAATTTGTCTATGAGTTTTAGAAGTTTAAAGTCTATTGAAAAGATCAGTTTATACGATTTAACCTAGAACTCTGCTGGCTCCATCACTATAGTTAGTCATGAATTTCAGGCTGTATTCCTGTGTCCGATTTCAGGCATTGAACCTGCAGATGACAGCCCACCTTTGCTTCTCAGCATTCAAACCCCAGCAGTTCCACATTTAACGCCCAGTGCAAGTTTGGCAGTGATCAGCGAAGAGGTAACTTCATTTCCTGCGCCTGAAGCAAAGGACAGGGAAACAACACTTGCTACAAAATTGCAACTCACAGCAGCTACAGAGAAACTGGAAATTTTGGCTGTTACATCCAACAAAACGCTTCCAGCTGTAACTTTATTGCCAACTCTTTCTTCGCAGTCAACAGCAATGACATCTGGGAGAAGCACTGCAACAACAACAGGGACAACAAAATCTAATGTAAGCTTGTCTGCTTCTGTTGGCATTTCTCCTTTGTTTCCCTCTGCTGTCAGTTCAGAAACTTCCACAAGGATACAGCTGATCAGTAGTGGCTCCACTACAGCACTGAGGGCTACAGAGCCTCAGACAGCAACTGCGACACGTGCGGTCACCACAAGAACAGAAACTGAGAGCAAACCAGTCGCTACTTCTGTTTTTACAGAGGCACCGCTGATAGTTAGAACAACAGAAATGCCAGTCAAAACTAAAATAATGGAGTTATCAGAAGTGGCCACAGAAACACTTCCCACGAAAGAAGCGCAAGTTAAACCAGAAGGAACATTTACACCCAGTTCATTTGAATCAATAACAGGAAAAACTACTGCGTATGTGCCACAGCTTTCTACATCACCTCTGCAGGTGCCTTCATATACACCCCCAGTAAACTTAACAGGAGCTTCAGAAGGGACAAAAATAAGCGTAGAACAGTCTTTTACCACAGCAGCTAATGTTACAGTGACACCATTTTCTCCTGTGCTCACTACTTCATCTTTGTTAAAGCCAGTGTCTTCAGCAACAACAGGAGCAGCAGCTGTTTTAACCAAACAGAGTGACAAGACTACATTTTCACCAACATCCACGCCTCCTGTTTCAGTAGGAAAGACAACTACAGAGCCTCCTCTTGGAATGGTTCAACACCTGACTGGTACTCCAGAAGTTCTTTTTGCTACAACTCTAGGTCCAAAGATGACAACTCTACAAACCCAAGAGAGATCATCAGAAACAAGTTTATCATTTACAACTCATAAAAAGGAAATCCCAAAAATAACATCTCATGTGGAGCATACGTCAAGCTCCTATTTCCCTCCCTATTCACCACATCCTAGTTCTAGTACTGAAAAATCCTTCATTCTTTCTACAAAGAGACCTGCAGTGTCTGCTCCTGTTCCTGCTTCTCCAGCTTCAGGTGAATTAAAAAAAACATTTAAAACTGTTTCGACTACAGGATATCCTTTACATAAGGTTCTAAACACAACTGAATTCCTGACTACATTATACACTAAATATCCTGTCAGGGCTGAGACTAGCAGTGTGACACCTTTGTCTGTTAAGGTAACATCCAAAATAACATCCCCTCTTGAAATAGCAACAAAGTCAACTTTGTTTTCTGGAAAAATATCCACTGAATACAAGTCAGCTCTGATTTCGAGTACAGTGAAGACAACCAGTCCAGCATATTCAGGTAGTGTCGCAACATCAGCAATGAAAACCAAGGAAACCACCACAGCTCCTTTTGTAGCTACAGAAAGAGAATCACCTCAAAGAACATCCATCACTGAATCTCCACTTGCTCTCCTTAGTGGGACTGAAACCACATTGTTGACAGCACTGCCTGGTAAACCACAAGTAGAAAGTATTACTACCATCTCTACTGGAAAGCCATCTGCTTTGTCTTTTCCACCATCAGGTTCTTTAATTTCTTTAAACATTTCTCTTCCTTCACTACCCTCAGATGGAAAAGAAGCATTGCTGACAACTCTCAGTCCCATGAGTACATCCCGTGAAATAACCTCTTTATATCCTAGAACAACTATACAAAAATCTGCGCTAACAGAAAAGACCTCTCCAGTCCCAACTTTCTCTATTTTATCTTCTATATTAGAACAACCAAGTTCAGTAACAACAGTTCCAGGTGAAAAATCACTAGTGAATATCACTGATACCACATTCTCCACATCCTCTGAATTCAGCAGTCAGCTCATAACAACCAAAAAAATAGTGACAGGCAAAGAAGAATCCACTCTGTCCCCTTCTGTCACACTTCCAGTAACAAAGCCTTCTCACACTTTCTCCACCTCTGAGTATCTAGGACATAAATTAGTTTCTTCACCTTTAACACAGCTGCTACCAGAAGTAACAACCACACCAAAAGATTCAGTAGAAACTAAAATGGTTTCTGCAGCATTGAAACCTGCAGTCCAAAGTGTGACAGAAGCAGTGGAAACTCCAGCAGCTGCAGCTCAGCCATCCCTGACTTCATCTTTATCTGGCCTCTTCTCCTTGCAGACATCTTCAGGAGACAAACCTTTGGTACAGACCACAAGGACCACTGTTATACCACCTTATGCTACTCAGAAGACTACAGAACTTGGCCATCAGACCTCTGAACCTTCATTGACGAGCCGAGTTCACCAGTATCCTGCAGAATCTCCAACAAAATCCCCGGGACAGCCACAACCTGTCTTTAGCACAACTGAAGCTACAGTAGAGCTGACTTCCTTGAAGACCTCACTGCCTGAAGGCTCTCTGTTACCTACCTCAGTAGGCCCTACCAAAGTTATTTTACCAACTCAAAAATATTTGCATTTAACTGATGCAGTCACACAGCCACTTTTGCAGCCTATAGTCCCAGATAGAACAGCGGCTGACTTGATTTTTGGCACCAAATCTCCCCCTTTCTCACCAGCAGTGCTTGCCACTTCCTCTTCTTCAGCAACAATTAAAAAAGAACTGTTTCCTTTCTTTTCCACACAAAAGGCAGCTACAGATCTAAAATTCACACATGAAGCCACATTTACTAAATCCCTTGATTCAAGACAAACACTTGAAGCATCGCCTTCATCCGATTCTCAGTCAACCTCTTCAATGGTTTTGCCACCAGGAACAGCAGAAGTTCCTGTTGCTTTGGGCTCCACATCAAGGGAAAGTGGTACAGAGGGAGCTGTGGTGTTGCCTAAGCAGGTCACGCCTTCAGCCACCACCTCCAGTTCCATGACCCTACCAAGGAAGGCCTTGTCCACTGAGGTCCATTCCTCAGCTTCAGCCTCTCCAGCGATGAGCAGTGCTGGGCAAAACCTCAGTACTGCATCAGCAGCCTTGGACAAAGCAGCAGCCGTCACAGAGCCCATCTCCAGCTCTCCTTCTGTTACTCCAGAAGCAAAAGGAGCCTTGCCCCTCGACACAGTGAAGTCTGAAGAGTCAGAATTAATGGCAGGATTCCAGTCTGTCCTTGCTCAGGGTGCTACTGATACACCTCAGACGTTTTACCCTCTGTATTTCACAAACACAACTTCAGTTCTGTCCACTGCACATTCACCTGCTGAGTCAAAAGTGTTTTCTTCTATAGCTCCATCATCAGTCAGAACTACTCAAACTTCAAAATTTGAAGTAACATCTGAGAAGCAGACACCATCTGTGAGTTCACTTCTAATGATACCGGATCATCCAAATGACACAGCAGCTCCATCAGTTTCCTCATTTACTTCATCTACCAAAACACTTCATGGCTTGACTACAACATTTTCTGATGGCCTGACAATAGCTGAAGCCATGACAGGAGCTGCAGCATCACCTTTTATGTTGCCTCAAGAAACAGCAACTCTTCAAACTTGTACAGTGAGTAGATACAAATAATTACTTGCCTGCTTTGGAACGTGTCTTAGTTACTTCTACACACTGATTAAAATACGAAATAGTGAGCCGTGCCTTGATCTTTAGGATTTAAAGTATCTGTATCAAACAAGGGAGCCTGATTGTTACCCATTGTATCTGAAACCTTGGATAACTTCATTATGCATAGCATTTTTTTCCAAATATTATACTAGACTGGGTTTCAAGCCTCAGTTTTCTGAGTGTGACTCTTACAAGAATGGGGGTTTTGACAAAAAAAGGTGTTTCATGCTGTCCAGTGTCACTGTTTTGTCATGTTGCCCTCTTTAAATCACATCTTTCCAGACACCCCTATTACCATTTCTGCTTGCTTCCTTCCATATTTTAGCTTCTCAACTTTTTTCATTGTAAAGTCAAAAATTCAGTAGTGCTCTTCTCATCTGTACTACAGGACAACAGTGTTAATCTATCCTCAGAATGGTCAGGTTTTCAAAGGTGCTCTTTGCTTGTAGCTTCCATCAGCATCATGGGGATCAATAAGTATTCTGTGCCAGAAGAATGTGAATCCCTTTTTCAACAAAAACTTATACAACTTATATCAATATTGTGATACTAACTTGGTATGAATGGTAACCTCTGTCTTTTATTGAATCTACCTTAGCCAATCACAGAGAGTGAGTGCATAAAACACATTTGTTTGGATGGACAGCTGATCCAGGTTAACAAGTCACAGAACTGCCCATACAATGCTACTCAACCCAGCTGTGGAGTTTTAGGATTTGCTACTCAAACAAATGGCGACAAATGCTGCCCAAAGTGGGAATGTGCATGTAAGTTTTAATTCTGCAGTACTTTTGAAGTGCATTCAGGTAACAATTCAATGCGTGTGTAAGAAGGGTAAGAACTGACACTTCTATACCATAGCATAGAAGTAAAAGATGCACATTTTTTGGGTTACTCATTGTTGAAGGAAATTTATAATTGTAGTTTTACATCCAGGGGAATAAAATAAAAATGCTCCTTTAACATACTCAGCATTAGGTATCTGCAGTGATATGTTTAGGTCTGGCTTGTCATCTCTCTAATCAGGGGACACCTAATCATTACAGATTTTTTTTTGGTTCGTTTTTTAACTACTTCAGGATGAAAATATTTCCTAGACTGTTAACTACTCCTGTTAGTGGTGGGGACTCTGTTAGCAGTTGGAACTTCTGCTTAGGCTTAGAGTTTGAAATTACTTGGAGTAGAACTCCAAGCCCACTGAAACACAAAAGCCTTAGCAATAAGACTCAGGAAAAATGAAACTTAGGAATAAGACTACTGGGGATCTATGGATCTGGCATGATCTGCTGTCACTCATGTTTGGTTTTTTTGTTTTGTTTGGGGTTTCTAAAAATTGCAAACCTTTGTTGGCAAGATCTGTAAGGAAATAGCTGATTGCAGAGGTCTGCAGGTTGCCCTTCTGAAAATATGCAGGATTTGATTCTGTTGTCCATTTACAAAGATGCCCCAGTATCAAATATGTGCTGTGTATATGAGCCTCTTAGTAAGCTAGTTCATCTTACGAAATTCATTTGTTTACCTTCAAATGTTGTAACATTTACTGGAATTCTAAAGTAAGTTAGAAAATACGTTTCCTTTTATTTCCTTAGGTCGTTGCACCATTTTTTCTGATCTGAGCATTGTAACCTATGATGGAAATCATTTGGCTTTGTTCAAAGAAGCATCCTACATTGTTAGTCAAACTCCAGATGAAACTATAACCATCCATGTCCTTGACTGTAGAATGGTAACTAACATTTATCAGCTAACAAAAGGTGTTTGGTACTGCTAATAAGATGTATCTGAAAGGCAAGAGCATAATAATACTTCATATTGTGGTTATTATTCACTTCTGTGCAGTATCTATGAATTGTGCTTGCATTTCACAATGCTTATGAACTGTAACACTAACACCTGACTGTAAATGCATAGTTCCTGTGAAACATCTGGAAGATGAGAGGTGGGTCCATGTTGTCCTGTGGTATGTGTAACATGGACAAGGTGATGAGAGATTAAGTGGATTTACATCATTAGTCACTTCTGTGAGCGCTGTCTTATTACCCCTACCACCACAGTTGTACCGGTGTACCACCAAACTCTTTCAATGCAGGATTTTCATCTATGTTCATATGGACAAATGTGGACTGGAAACACCCATCTTCAGAGCCATAAAAGACTGTAGGAATGCCAGATTTGGGAATGGGACCACCCTGTGCATTCCAAGTTTCTGACACAGGAGTGAGAGAGAAAGCCTAATGGGGACCCTGTCCGATGGGGTAGTGTGGGTTGGCTTTTGTCATGAAAAGTTCATTTCTTGTGAGCCTTTTCAAAACTCCCCTTAACTCCAGTCTCTCCTGTGAGGGCTAGGTCATTTGATGTCTACATATATGTCCATTGCAAAGTTTGGTTCCAGGTTTCACCTAATAGAAGTTAATTTCAGAAGCTGAATATGAATGATATGAAGACTATGTGTTTGTGATGTTCAGATTTGTTTTCCTCTTGTGTTCAATATCTTTTGTTTTATTCACCCTTATATACAGCTCAGGAAGTATGCATTTATTCCTGATTCATTGCTTCTGTGCTGTACATATCATATAGATTCATCATTCCCAATCTCATTCTTGCAGACCTTCAGATATGTAGGTTGTATTTTTTTGTCCAAACAGCTAGTCCACCATATGTTTTTTCCCTGAAAACCTGTATTTCAGTTTTAATTTCAAGGTTTTATGATCTAGTGCAGTTGCTGGAAACAATGAGGTCATAATATTTTGTTTGTTTATCCAGAGAAACTCTGTAGTCATGACTTGAAACCTCAATCACCAATGGTTTTCCTCTCTTAATAGCATAATCTCCCAAAACCCTAAATATCCCAGTACCTAAAACCAGTAAGCCACCAATGTATTCAGATTTTGCTCATCATGGCTATGGGTGATGTATTTTTGTTTTCTCCACAGAGTAATTCAAATTCAACTTCTTTGTGCCTGGCAATGTTGAACCTAACTTATCTATCAAATCAAATTATTATCAATCGTTTAAACAGAAAAGTAAGTATTTTGAGGAGTTTTATCTTCCTTTAGGTAAAACCTTAATTCTGCAGTCAGCTGCCTCCTCACATGGGATACTGAGGAGCAGAGTAGAACACCATAGGTTATATGATTCATTGTTCCAATTTTGTAATTAAGTAAATTTCTCCTGGTAAATTCAAAGAGCCAAACTGTGATCCAAGGGCAGTTAATGAGGTAAGACTCAAAGTAAGGCACAAAAATTGTTATTGTATAACAATGCATAAATTGTACCTTTGGTACTTGTATTAACTTTATGGGGGAAAGCCTGACTGCTTCTGAAATTACTTAGGACTTAGATTCCTAAGCTGTCAAAAATCTGGCCTCAGTTCTTCTTCCAGACCATTAACCTCACTTCTGTGTGTTGTTTAGATAACAGTAAATTCACGATCTGCTTGGCCTACTGTTAGAAAATATGGATACAAAGTTGAAGATTCAGGCTTCAAATATGCAGTTGAGACCCCAACAAAAATCAGAATTCAGTGGTTTCACAACACAGGTGTGATGATTATTGAGTTGAACAGTACCAGAGAACCAAGAGCTTTGGGACTATGTGGTAAGTATAGACCAGTGCAAGAAATAAAGAATTTCAGGTACTTTGCTAGGGAGACACATTTTCCTAATTATATAAATTATTTATTGCAGGGTCTGTCCCAAAAATGTATTGCAGATCACTGCAAATTTTAAGATACTGTTAGAATTAATCTATTACTAATTTTGTTTATTGTTGAAATTATATTTGTGTTTATTCCTCTCATCACTCTTTGCCCACAGTGTTGCTTCTGTTTGAACCACAGGCATGATTGCAGTAGCCAAACCCAAATAAGTAAGACAAATCTAAGTCCATGATTTCAAATATGGTCATTTAAAGATTTAGGGTTTGATAGCCATCTGATAGGAGGTGGTACATGCTATTTTCAGTTTCTAAAGGTCAGAATTCCCAGGAAATGTAAACTTCAGGGGGCTAATATTAGTTTAACTGTTGGAGAAAATACTTTAGCGGGAATTTCTTAATAATGTTGCACTGTGTTAGGTCTGTTATGTGCACTGCACTGTTAGGTCTGCACTGTTAGGTCTGTGTTCCCCTGCTTTATTTTTTTCTAAAATGTACAGCCTTGAATAGGCTGGATGGTGTTACAGCTTTTGCAAGTATGTATTTGCTGACACAAATCCCCACTTTGGTAGCTGCATCTGTAAATTTATGCTGTAAATTGAAGCTGGAAATCAGGATTAAGGAGATCATATAATTACAGTGGATATCTTTCCAGTTTCAGAAAGGGCAAATGCCTGTAGCTCAGTATCAAATACCAGGAATAGCTCAGTCCAGTTTCCAGTCCTGCTGACAGAAATGTGCTTTTCACAAAGAGAGTTTGGATTTACGCCATTTTAAAATTTGATTATTATCTCTTATTTGCTCTAACTTCTGTTTTCAGTGTTGTTCTCACTCAGTTTGGCTAATTGGTATTGTAATTAGGTAAAACAGAAAAAAAGACAATAAAGACAGTGGATATTTATAATAAGCCTGATTCAAGTTACCCAGAGAATCTCTTTTGCCTTTACCTGTTTGTTTACTGTGTAGGGAGGATTGGGAACATTACGTTCCTTGTAACATTACAAGGCATTTTGACTAGATGTCAACACATTTCTATGGATGGTGTTGCAAGTACAACTTCAGGGAATGTGCTCTGTGTTTCTGGTGTTCACCTCTGACTGGAATGTTCTCTGCATAAGTTTGCCTGGTGCCACTCACAGAGCCTGCCTCAAATGAGTGTGCTGTACTGCATCTTTTCAGGGTGAATTCGTCCAGCCTAACCTCCTTTTTGTGCTCTCTGCGTTAATACAAATACTAGCAGCATGCTTTCCTCTTTTAGCTGAACTGCTGTACTGGTAGGTCTTGATTTCTCAGCTTCCTGGAAATGCTAAAACTGAGAAGAATGTTACAGTTTGTAGCACGAGCATCCTATGGAAGGATCCAGAAACAGCATTGTCTTTTACAGTGCAAGGGTTGGAAGGATTGGGCAAATGTGGCAGCTGTTGAAGAGGTGGGATGGGAGATGAGGGATGTGGGAGGGGAACATGGACATTTCTTTAGCAAAACTGGTGAAAAAGATTTAAAGCATGTCAGTTCTAGTTGGAGCTGGATCCTGACAAGAAAAATGTGGAGTTTTAGTTTTGCTGTTTTAAATCTCCTTGTCAATGTGAAAGAGAAGTGAGAAAAGATGTCCCTGACATGACAGCAATCCTTTGAAGTCTTTCAGAACCATCATGTACTTCCTGTCTGTGTTGCAAATACAGACTCAAAAGGTTCAATCAGACACAGTTGGGAAAGCTGTTTTACTTTCTGAATGGCTGTTGCTGTATCACTGGTTGTCATCAGGAATTGCTAAAAATGGTAAAACAGACCACAGTTCTTTGGAAAGGGGTGGAATCCACAAATACTGTTTTGAACAGATAAAGAATTAGGATCATTCTTGTGGAGACAACAGAAGAAAACACTCTAGAAGCCTGATACAAAAGTCTCAGAAACTGATTAGGAAGACAGAATGGGGGACTGATCCAACATTCTGCTTTTTCTATCTGCTGGTTTTGAAAGGATGTTCTGAGGAGACTACTGCAATTCTTGAATGTTCTTTGCTGATCACAGTCACCGTCCATGTTAAGTTTCTCCTTGTGCTCCAAAGCATTTCAAAGTTTCCTACTATTCTAGTCAAAACAGAAAGAAAAATGTGATGCTGCCTTCTGGTATCACATAAGCATCCTGACATTTTATGGTTGTTCCCTTTTCTGATAGTTTTAAGTTGTTGCTATACATGGAGTTGCTTTGCAACCTTTTTTAAAATGCTTTTTTGTTTAGTACTTGTGCAGCTTAGGAGCAAACTTCTAAGTTTCTTAGCTGGGCTCTCTAGACATGCAGTAGATTTCCATTCAGCGATGCATCTTTACTTTTGCTTTCCTTCATTTTTCTGAATTTTGTGTATTTTGATCCTAACAAAGACTTTTTATATCTGTTGTAGGTTGTGATACTGTCATGTTGTATAAGATTTTGAAAAGATGTTTACTTTCTTGAATATACTGCTTCAAACATATTTCACATGTGTTAACCTGTTTTTTTTTTTCCCTTCTGGTAATTCATAGGGTTTTGTGATAGAAGCTTGGAAAATGACTTGATGCTTCCCAACAGGACAGTTTTAAGCCAAAGCAGTTCACCCTCGACTTTTATAGACAGCTGGCAAGTGCCAGACACGTTAAAGTATGTTGGAGAAGACAGGCATCAGGAAACTAATTGCTCAGTCATGGACTGCTCAGAGTGCTTAAGAATGGTGTTGAACCAGACCTTCAGCAGCTGTCACCCTTATGTATGTTAACTATTTCAAAGCTTACATTTTGAGAGAGCTGCAGTTCAGATATAATTTTTGTATACTTGGTAGTTTCACTAATGTGAGGCTACATGTAACCGTATCTGTTGAATGAGATGTATATTTTTGTGTGTGCTTACAGTTGCAAGGTAAAAGTAATTGAAGAGTATGGCAGCTTGGTAGGAGAGTTGCAATAAACAATTTTCAGAATTTCACCTCTGTTAGTTTTGACATACCACATAATTCATAAACCAGTCACAGATGATTCAACTGTACCAATAAGAGGTAGAAAAACATAAAATAGTTTTAGGGTTTAATTAATCCTTAAGCCTTCAGTAATTTAACAAGTCCAAAATTGCAATAGGTAATCTGAGAACCTGCATTCTCAAAGGCTCTAGAGACAGAGTTCCAGCTTGGAGATGTGAGAGGGCAGAACAGATCCTTGAAATCAAGCCTAAAGCAAATAACAAACTCCTGGTGTGCTAATAAATTATTTGTGGTCATATGAGTACATCTACCATTTGACCTTTTATATACAGCTAATTTTGATGAAGAGGAGACCAAAAATAGGTGAAAATGTAGACATAAGAAGGAACAAAGTAATTGTGTCTTCTACTAGAAAAACTGTTTTACCTCTTACTTGGCACTTACAAGAGATGAAACTAAGGAGTATAATCATGTCAATGTTCAGGAAGTCTTACTGTTAAATACTAGTGGATTATCTTTGTACGCTAATGAAGGCTTACCATGAACCCAGAAATCTTGTCTTCTTTGTAGTGGATATTTTTAAAGGTCAGGCTTTCCTACCTAGCATAGCCTCTATGAAGGTGCCATCTCTGGTTTTTTTTTTTTTTTCCCCTTTGTTAGATTCCACCTGAGCAATTCTGTGATATATGGGCTCGAGACACTGAGTACATTCAAAATCCGTGTGTTTCACTAGCTGCCTATGTGGCAATGTGCAACAAATTCAATATTTGCATAGAGTGGAGGAGCTCTGATTACTGCCGTGAGTATTCTGCATGTATGCCCACCTCTGTTTTTAGACAAAATTTGCCTAATTTAAGAGTTATTATAGGTTAAGAATAGCAATGCTCTTTGAGTTTTCATGTACTTTGATGCTGCTACAGAAAGCTGTGCCTTTGGAGATGGGATTAGGAAAATGAAACACCTTTGAGACTAGATGGATTGTAAGGGGTAAAACCTGAGATCTTAGTGCATCTGGCAGCAGAATTCTTCCACAGCAACACTGAAATGTAAGGCCAAATGGGATCTGTAGCTGCATCACAGCATGTCCTTATGCTGTCCCTGATCACCTAGGAAAAGCCCCCTTCAATGATAACATAAGGAGGTCTGTGATTTTGAGCCAATTAAAAAAAAAATTCTTCAGTTTGTATGGATTTTATTAGCAATAACTGTTAAAAGGAGCTCTTATAAAATATAGCTGTAAATATATGTTCTATCCATCATGAAGGGACGCATCATACTTATTTTTATACCACAGTGATGCATTTTCTTTGGCCACTGCAAGTTATTCAGAACACTCTATGATTGATCTGTGTAGTATTTGAAAATGTTTTTCAGGTTTGAATTATTTTGTGTCAACCTGTTGCATGGTTTGTAATTCTGCTGCCAAAATGCAAACTGAAACTTGATGAAAATGTTATTACAAGAAGAGAAGTAGAAGTGCTTGCAGATTCCTTATGTTTTAATTTGTTACGTAGGTAAGTGGTTTGTGTTGGTGCTTCAGGCTGGTAGATCCAACTCAATTGGCAAAGTGAGGAAGTTGACAAGAAGACAATAATGTCTTCTCTTGGTGTTCCTCATGGGATTACAACTTGAACAATGTCTGATTTATTTATTTCCTTCCCAGCCTTCCCCTGCTCTGAAAACTTCTCCTACCAGCCTTGCATAGCTGCCTGTGAGGTTCCAGAGAGTTGTGAGAGTAAAGAGGTGGCTCCTCTGGGCTCAGACTCCTGCTCAGTGCTGACAGAAGGCTGTGTCTGTGCTGGAGGGACCCTCCTTCACCGGACTCACACTGCTGTCTGTATTCCTGAAGAAAAATGTGGTATATTTGGATGTGATTTTCTTCTTTATTATCTCTGCAAGTTGGTGGTCAGATACTTCATTATTCACAAGTTGAGTTCTGGTTTGGTGTTGTGTGAGTTCTGAATATGTCATTCATTTGAGGATTCTAGATATCCAGTAAATGTTAAATGTGCAGGTGAGCAAGCAGGGGATGTCCTTGTGATGCACAATTATGCTCACTTTTTCTCAGCTGGAGGATGCTCTTCAAAATCTTTGCTTGTGTTTATGTGTTCAGTTATTGTAAGCATGTTAATCTTGGCCTCCTTTTCACCCAAGCCCTTTGCCAAGGGTCCAACCTTTTGATACCCATTCAAATGACATGCAGCAGCAGTTAATTACACATTCTCAATAATAATGTGTGTATCCTGCCAGCATTCATGTTTATTTTCATTGCAACTCTGCCTCACCACACCAAATAATCGACCAATTCTTCTCCCTAACAATATGAACTTTAAAGAATCAGTTTATGATAAATCAGACTACTAAAGCACTGTAAATTAATAATAGTTTTGACATTTGTGAAATACAAAAGTAACTTCTTTTCAGATTGTTACTTTAAAAATGAAGGATTGCATTGGGGTTTTAAGTGACTGGCTTTGCAGTGGAGGCATGAAGCAAATTGGAGGTCTGGATCTTCTGGAAGGTGTTGAGTGTCTTGCTTTCCTGTATAAACTCAGTGACAGACTGTCTCCTCATTCATTTTTTTGTGGGATGATGGACATAATCAAGCCTTTAAAACTCTGAAATTTTTATGCTTAATAGATCCACATCCACAATGGAAAAAATGGTGGTCAAAACTGGAATTTAAAAGGAGTTTTAAAAACTCTGTTTTCTGTTGTCCTGATCTAGCTTGTACAGACAGCTCAGGAGCCCCTCATGCCGTGGGTGAGATCTGGAGAACTTCTTTGAGTGGATGCTGTCTGCAGAAATGTGTTGACAGTGACACCATAATCCCGGTGGAGCACAACTGCTCAGGGATCCACAGCTCGGAGTGCCAGCGATTTGCAGAAGTGGCCTTGCTTGTTCCTGATGATCAGACATGCTGTCCTCAGAAGATCTGCAGTAAGTGTTCCTTCATGGTTGTGGATACTGCCCACTGGAATAGGCAGATGTCCCTTCTCTGAGGTTTGCTCTCCTGTTACACATGCTACTTTCAAAGAAAATAGAAATTACTTTGGTTTGAATTTACAGATTATGTAGAAAACTGTAGAAGCTGTTTGGCTCAATATCCAGTAGGTTTTGGGGTAGAGGTGGAGGATAGGAGGACTGAAATAGCACTGTGTTTATGAATTGTGTTTCCATCAAATTTAGAGATTACGGTTTTATTTTTAATACCTACTACAAACAAATGATCTGGATAATTCTGAGGAAAAATAAATCAATGATTGTTTATCTAATTTATAAAGTGAGCAGTAAAAATTGATAGAGTTTTTTTTCCACTTAATTTTTGCTTAGCTTAGGAAATTTCAAAAAGAAACTGCAAGCAATTTTCATGTTTTGACCACCTGGTATGGTGTTGCTGAGAGTTTTTCAGAGGAGGTTTGGTTTTTAATTCTCACAAGGACTCAGCTCTAGTTTAAAGTTGCCTTCATGGAGAGTGCTCAAATGATGAACACTTCTGAATCCTGTCTCGTGGGAGTTTTTTGTTGCTCCACTATTTTTTGATATGCCTATAATTTGGAGTTTTGGGGTATCTAACTGCAAATACTGCTTGCCACTGCTCCACCCAACCTATAAACACATAGTTTAGAAAGTGCTTATTCTGTTTTTTTTTTCCCTTTATGTGACAGTTTGTAATCAGAGTCTCTGTGAACTCCTAATCCCTGAGTGTAGCAGCTTGGAGAAGTTGGTCACCTACTACAGTGAAGAATCCTGTTGTCCCAGCTACGTTTGTGGTAGGTTTCTTTTGAAAGGTAAAGAAGTGCACTCTGTAAAAGACATTCAGTAAGCTAAATAGATTGACTCAGAAAGATAAGGGTAGTTGTAGGTACCATTGTTAGTATGGCCATTTACCAAATTCACTTTTGTCTATAGCTCGGGGTTGGTCTGTGCTTCAGTTTGAGCAGATGTGATGCAATATTGTGTTAAATGATCAGGCCAGATCTTGGGATACAAGGTAAAAGCTTTTCTGAAGCAGCTTGTAGTACCTCTCGACTCCACACTGCCTTTCCTTGGGATACAGCATAACAAAGGAGGAATGCTGAGCTTCATCTGAGGGAATATATCTGTTGCCCTTTTTTCAGAATGTGATCCAGAAAAATGTGAGCCATTGGAGCAGATGCCAAGCTGTCAGGATGATCAGACACTAATTGCTGTTCGGGTGGAGAATACCTGCTGCGTTTCCTATATATGTGGTAAAGAAGCATGACTGGTTGAGATTGTGTGTGGTTTTGCATATGCAATTATGTCTATTATTATCTTGCCAACTAAAACCCCTTGTATTTTAGGTCTTCCAACATAGTAAGGCTTGAAAATGGTTAGAAATTGGAATTAATTTTCTAAAATATGCCAACAACCTAAAATAAATTAAATTAATTTTAGAAAAGTGCCAACAACCATCAAGAGTCACAGAACGGCTTTGTGCAACTGAGTAGCATTCCTTGGTCAAGTAAAGAACTTGTGGTGGATGAGGGAATTCAGAGCTTTTGAGATTGTCCATATGCAGTGTGAACTAGATACACAAATATTTTATCTGAAAGAAGACTGAAGATAGACAGGCTTTTTTTAATTGGCTTTTATTCCCTGTATCCTGCTGTCTCAGCAATGCCTCATCTTAATTGATGACAAATACCCCATATTTAGATTATTATGCATATTTATTATTATTTATTTATTCTTTTGGGGTTTGGCCTTTAATGACTTAATTCAATAATAAAATTGCAACTTTTGCCATTAGTATATGAGCTCCAATCTTACATGCAGTTGCTTTCTGTTTGATAATAATCTGGTAATGAGATGCTGTTGAGTTAATTTTATTTTCAAACAGATATCTGGGAAGGGAAGCACCTTCCACATGCAAAAATTTGAGTGTTAATTGGAAATGTGAATTAAAATTCTGTGATTTATAGTAATCAGATTGTTTGACCATATGTTAACAATGGGCAGCATTTGGTTCCTCTCACTGTCTGCAGAGTCCCCTTTTGACTCTTTTTTTAAATAAAATGAGTCTCTGCAGTGTACATGTTGAAAAGTTCCTGTTCTGGTTGTCAGGTGTTCAAGTGGGAGGATAACACTGGGATCGTGGGAGATGCATTTTATTGAGGAACAAAGATTCCTGAAAAAAACAGCAGCACGAGAGAAGACCTAGAAAAATTTTTCATAACAGGGGAAGGAGGGAAAATCCTGTTTGCTCACAAAAAATGTATCAATTCTTTATGGAAGGAAAGAAAGGATAGAGGGGCAAGCTGCACTTAAAATTGGCCTTTTGTATAGAGTCTGTAAGCAGTGAATGCAGAGCACCTCCAGTCTCTTTAATATGAGTCTGGTACAAACTTCCAGCAAATTTTCTAGGCAGTAGTAAGATTTCTTCCAATTTTTTAGATTTAAATAATTGTTTTCTCCAGCATGCAGGGCTTGCTCGGTTCAAATTCCCAAATGTCAGGAAGGAGAAATTCTCATTGTGGATGGCAACACTACTGGCAGATGTTGCCCTACATATCAGTGCAGTAAGTTTGACCTGATTTTAATATTTTAAATAACAGAGAACATGGGAAATGTTGTGGTGTGGATGTTCAGTGTCAAAGTGGTGGATTAGACATACAGCTCCACTTGCTGTACAAACAAGCTGTCATCTGTAGTCCTGACCAAATAATCTTCACTTTTAAAACTTCATGTGTGTAAAGCATCTTCTGATATCTGTGTCATGAAATGCACAGATTTTAATAATTTTAAATTTCCAGAATTTGAGGCCTGAAACTACAAGTGAGTAGTTTCAGACCTCAAATTCTGGGAATTTAAAATTATTTAAATACTTGTCTTAGAGTATTTTGTATTCCATGCTGTTATCAGTGAAAGATGTTATCCAAAAATGTATTGTAAGTAATTTACTAAATCTTGATTAAAATTTCCACTCATCTAAAAGTGACAACATTATGTTTATTGTTCTACCTTTCCTTTGATTTCAGTCTGTGAAATCCATCGTTGTCCTGAGTTCAGATGCATGCTGGGCATGTCCCTGGTGGAGGTGTGGAGCCCGGAGAAGTGCTGCCCCTTCCGCACATGTGGTAAAATCACTGATTTTCACCAAAGCTGCCTTAGACAATGAGAGGTGACAGCAGCTCTGGCCCCTTGGTTCAGCCAGCTACACCATTGTGAGCTGCTCACAAACAAATGATACAGAAAAGTCAGTTCATGTTGCAGAACTTCCTCATCTGCCTGTTTTGCTTTTCTTGCTTCCTGTAGAATTTGTCTGTCCAAAGGTGGGTTACTTATCACCTTGAAAGTGTTGTAAGAGTTACTGTATTGGATTTGCTGACTTTTATATCTGGAATTTCTATTCTCTATTGCTCTGTTGTAAGCAAATGGCATATAAATTGTAACCTACTGTGTCTGATCTATTTTGTTTCAGAATGTGCGTGTGAAACAATCCCCAAACCGCAGTGCAAACTGGTATGAAATTTACCTTGTCACTATTCTTTTAATAATTTCTTAATAAATCTCTTTATCAGTGTCTGAATAATAGTTTTATCCATGAAACATGAAATGGCACAGCATCACCACTTTTTAAAAACATTTCTTTAGGGTGAGATATATACAGCTTTAAGAAACCACACAAGTCTAAACACCTTGCAGTACTCAACAGCCCTGATATTTCCTGAGCTTTTAATCATCATATTCTGCCCCAGTATATTAGTAGAGTAGGACTGCTTTCATGAACACAGAATAGATAAGTCAGGATAAAATTTTGGGTTTAAAGTGTTGAAATAAATGCTTTCAAGCATCACAGTTAATATTATTTGTTATGGTGAATATGTTAACATACATCATGCACTCAGGCTGCTGACTAAGCAGAACCTTCAAGAAATATTGCTACCCAAATTCTGCAGGAAAGTTGTTTAAAAGAAGATCATACAAATAAGAAAACCCACTGTTGTTTCATGTATCTTTTTTTTTCCTGTTTTTATACCTGCAGGGGCAGAAACTTCAGACTGATGAACTGTTTCAGAACAGTACAGAAAATGTCTGTAACTGTGTGAAGTACAAATGTGGTAAGTCAGAAAATAATTTAATTCAAAGAAGTAGCCTTTCAAGTGCTAAGGGAAATTAGGAATTAAAAATCAGGCATTCACTTTGAACATGGCACTGAAGAGGACAGGATTAATTTACTTAATTCACAAATAGTGTTAACTTTCCTCTGTGTCCTCTGTAATTAGTGGGGATAAATAGACATTTCTCAGGTACATTTCTTATCCTGAAGTAGTCTTCCAAAATAAAACAGTTGAAGAAGCCTGCACTGTCACTTGGGTGCAGCTAATAGAATAGAATATGTTTAGTTTTCATGCATGACTATATTTGAAAAGATTTGGTGACTGCAGCTAAACATTAGTTTACTATTAATGATTTGTTTGAAAATGTCTAAAAAAGTTAGAGTAGCTTTTTCCATTCCTGGTTCACCATTTGGAATGTTTTTAGTGGAGTTTTGCTGCCAAGATGATTGTCCTGAGAATGCTGTTTGTGTTTTCTTGCAGTGAGAGACAAAGTTTGCCTGAGTAATGAGAGAGGCGTGCTGCTTCCTGGGCAGAGGATTGTGGAGCACAGTGCAGATGGCATTTGCCATATTTCCTATTGTACAAATGTGGTTGATCCCTCCACTAAATACTACAAAATAAACACATCTTCCATAGACTGTGCTGTCAAGTGCAAAGCTGTAAGGAATTCAGAAATTTAAACCTGTGCATTGTGTCTGCTGGCCTGAATTAGTTTGTGATGGGTTTTGTTGAGCAGATGAGAGTCATAAAACAAGTTGGAAAGAGTAATTAGGATATCTCCCTCTAATGATATGCTACAACAATTTTGATGGAAGATTGAAAAGCCTCCCTCCACTATTTTCTCTGCTGCATAAATCTTACACAAATTAAAGTAGATAGTGAACACATCCTTGGATTAATGGCATGCTGCCTCCTTGCATCCCTGCAGAGCTTCAGCTGCATGATGTGCAAACTGGTACAAATTACTGGCAGATATTAGCTGAATAAGAATTAGAAACAGAATAATTATGAATAGAAGAAGAATTCTAAATGCAGTGAAAACAGCTTTATAAAATAAGCAAATGTTATATTGTCTTTTTACAAGATATAATACATTATCATGGGAATCTTATACAGATTTTTTTTCTGATTTTATAACTACTTAATGGCTAATGTGTAAAAGTTAAGGTTTCTGTGGTTCTTGAAGTAAACTGTCATATTTGAAAATGGTAGAAAGACCAGTTAATTCTCCCAGATTTGGAACTCCTCCCTTTTTACTTCAATTAAGATTAAATGCATTTTGTAAAAGCCTCATGGGTGTGCAGTGCCAATGTAGGCTATGTGGTTTTGAAAGTTTTTTTTAAAATATCCCTAAAATCAGATACCTGAAAGAAATCTGCCTGTTAAAGTAATAAAACATTGAGCTGTAAGATGATTTCATACAAGGAGTAATCTATCTGATTTTGGCAGAACCAAGTCTATCAGCCTCCAAAAGATTTGACAACTTGCTGTGGTAGCTGCAAGAACTTGTCTTGTCTCCACACTTTCAGCAATGGCACAGTTACCAGCTTTAAGGTGAGTTTGCATATTTTATTATCTCAAAATATTTAGAAGTAAGCAAAAAATCACAAAATATTGTACATATCTTGCCATAAAAAATGTACAGAAAAGAGCTTTATTTGGCCAAATACTAGGAATAGTTTTGCATGTAAACAATATTAATTTCTTGGAAAGTCAACCATATAACTGTCAACAAAAATTAAAGGATTCTGATATGGATGAGAGAATTACCATCAGCTTGACTATTTTAGAACCTGCTTAACATTATTTATTTTCATTGGACTTTCAAATGCAGTACTTAAACAGAACATGCATCTAAATTATATTTTGCTGTATTACTGTTGATTCAAGCAAGATATCATTCAATGAAATTTTTTAATTAATACTTAAAATACTGTTTTGGCTGAGTAAATTTTCTGTTTTAAAATGTTTAACAGCCTGGCGCTGTTTGGATTTCAAGCTGCATCAGATATGAATGCACCAACACAGCAATAGGACCAGTTCTGGTATCCTCTGCAGTTGGATGCCCACCCTTTAATGAAACTGAATGTGTCAAGGTCAGTGTGCAAGACACTGTTTGCATTCTAGCTGTGATTTATGTTTGCATGAAAAGTTTTCACTCTGAAAAAAGATGTTTTTTCCTCAAAAAGGGAGAAATTTTTAATTTTTGTAGTGCCTGTATTTTTTGCTAGACATTTAAAGGTGAAAGGGATGACCACACACCAGAATACTGTGCCACCAGGCTGCTGAGTTACAGAGCTGGACACACCTCTTCTGATTCTTAGAATATTTATTTTAATTGGGGTTTTTAATATCAAACTAGTCTTCATACAACTGTTTGAACTTGGATGCTTTTCTGGGCTGGACGTCCCCTTTCTAACATTTTCAATATGTAACAATGTGATTCAGCATTCTGATCAAAAGCATTGAAAAAAGGGCAAGGTGGTCAGAAAATCAGGAGCATCTTTTCTACAGTGGCACATGAAGTTTTATGAACTAGTTTTGGAGCAAGAACAAAAGTTCGATTTGAATATGCGAAACGAGATTATAGTAAGTGCCAGGGAATGGAGGCAGGGAGAATTCTCTCTGTAGTTCTACATTTCTGTGTGGACAGAAAGATGCTCTCCTTGGAGGATGATGTTACACAAGCAGGGGGCAGGCCTGCAGGAACAGAGTGGCTGCAGTTCTTCCTCACAAATAGCAGGGGTTGGTTCCTCAGAGCTGCCGCAGCTGTGTAGCCAAACCTTCACCCGTTCACCAGTGTTGCATTTGCCTTAACAATGATGCAGACCTTTATCTGAAAGATATTTCTAATAGTGCAGATACATTGGGATGAATGTTTGAAAAAAATCAAGTTTTTCCTCTTTATTTTCTCTCTTGGTCAGGTTGGAGGCTATGTTGTGCCATTCTTAGAAGGATGCTGCAAAACATGTAAGTGATTATTAACAATTACTGTCTCACAAGTCTCTCATCTGTTACCTTATGAATAAAGTGGATTATTTCCCATATAAAAGCTTGATTCACATCTCAAAGACTGTGTTTTTCCCAGGTTTACTCATGTAAATAATACATGTGGAGTGGAGTTAAATCAAAAGAATACACAATAATATGGAAACATTTACTCCACTGATAGTGATTGTAGCTGATCAGGTCACTGATATTCCTACCTCAACTATTTTGTAGTTCTTGTGTAAAACTCCTCAAAATTTTAGGTACTGCATTAAGTAAAATAAAAGGTACTGTATTTTAGAAGGCACCTTAAAACTGTGCTTCATCTACATTAATATCTTCATATTTTGTAAAAATGAAGATTGATCTATGCGGTTTGTAAGTTTATTTTGTAACTAATGAATATAGTAATGAATAGAAAGTTAAGAGGGCATCTTTTAAAAGATTCTACAATTTAAAAATTCCCCCTTTCTTGATTATTTGTGAGAGCTAATAAGGATTCTCTGGGAAAAAAAAAAACAGAATAAAAATTCTGTACAGAATAAGTTGGAAAGATATTATGTCTTAATAGAAATCAAAAAAATGGAATTTTTTTTCTTAACACATAGCTGAAACATTTTGGTTGATCTCATGAAGGCTTTAGGTTGAAGTTTGATACTATTAGAAGCAACTGAAAAGGAGTTTTTTATACTGGGCAGTATAATAATATTTAAAAATGAAAAAAAAAATCTGACTTAATTTGCATAAGTGGCTGGAATAGTGACCTGAAAATGTTGGAGAGAGCTGGAGAGAAGTGCAATATTTCCTGCTGGTGGGACGGAGCTTGCACAGCTGTGACTGCCTGACATGGTACCATGTGCACAGTTACTGCAGTGGTGGGTTATGTGCTGCCAGCTGGGAGGTACCTTTCGGTGTTACTGCCTTGTATTACATTTTGTGGGAAAAATTTTATGGGAAATGTACAAGATTTATCTAGGATTTTTTTCTCTGCTCCCACCATAGAGGTGTGGTGATATCCAAGTTTTATTTCCCTCTTGTGTTTCAAGCACTTGTCCTACCTAGTTCTGTGACAAATTCTCCATAGGCACTCTGAGATCAGTTTTTGATTATCAGACATTGCCCTTTAATGCCCTAGCAGCCAAATAAACCAGCTTCTGAACAAATTAGTATGGCAGTTAAACATGTGTTAAGCTACTTTTCATCAAGGCAGAAGATCTTGCTGCTGTGCTTAGAGAAAGATTATAACCACACTCCTTAATTGTTGAAGACAAAAGTAAATTAGCCTGGGACATGCCTCACAAGGTAAAATTAAACCTTGAAGTGACTTCTGAGATGCATTCACAAGTATATTCCTAGAGTTTTGATTTCACACCTGTTTGTGCACAACACAGAACCTCTGTGAGTCATGTAGCTCATCCTGACTACAAGCCAACTGCCATGAGAGCTGTCAGCCAGTTGTAATTGTAGGAGATGTTTCATGAGAAGGATTATCAATGCTTTGTTTTCTTTTGAGGTACTTTGCCTTTAGAAACAATTGTGATTTTCAATTTCAGTTTTAATTGGTCTTGAAAATGAAGAGCTAGGAGCTCCATCAAAACCTAGGGAGGAAATGACACTATTTCTGTTGTAGCCTCAAAGTTCATACAGAACTCAGGATACCAGATTGGTTTGGTTATACCAGGGTAGACCAGATCCTTCCTGGTTTGCACGTGAGGTTAACAATGAAGCAATGCCTGGATGTGCTGCTCAGCTGCTGGTACTTCCCTGCCTCAGCAGAGAAGCAGGACCAGGTGACCTGCAGAGATCTCTTCCAGCCTCAGCCATTCTGTGATCCTGTAATATACAAACATCTTAAAATTGAATTCTGTTTTCCAAAATCTAGTAACTCCCAAATGTTTTCATACTACTGGAAACCCTCTGTAACACGTGCTCTGTTCAATGTGTAATATTCTCACCAGGTTCTTCAGTGTCAGTGCTCCTCCCATTCCCTGTTAGCCCAGTCACTCCTACAGCCTATGCTGGCTGTCACACAGGTACCTTTTCCTGAAATAAGTAGGACCAACCCAAACAGCATCATTGTTGATTTCCAACAATGTACTCCCTGATAGGAGCGCCAGACCTCTCCTTACCCAATTATTGCCAAAGCTGCAGTGTAGCACAGCTGCTCGTGGTTGCTCAGAGTGGCTCCATTTTGGTTTGTTTCTCACTTTGCACTGTGTGGGCGGTGCATTGTTGTCAGCCAACAATGTACTGTTGGTAGTAAGCACTTGCATAGTCTTTAGCCTGCTGCATGTGTAAAATTGCTCTGTTTAAAAGGGTAAACTAATTCCATCATGTTTACAGTGCACTAGAACATAGAGACTAATTGCTTTGCTTGTTAAAGCTTGTTATGTCAGCCACATTTTTGCAGATGACGTGTCATACGGTTTTGCTTCCAGTGCCATGTACAGTAGAAGCAAGTAATTGTTTTCCCATCCATAGTTAGGACAATGTACTGAAAACAGCAAGCCTGTGCTTAGTCCATGAAAATTGGAGATTATCTTTGTTCTTTCTCATAAAGCATGTTAATTCTTTGAATTGTAACATGCTTGTTTTGGCATTTATTTCATGAAAACAACCCTCCAAATTTCTGTAAGAGAAATTACGTTGACTGTGATTTTGTACACCACCGAGTGATGCATCCTACATTAAACTACACTTCTGACTCCAGGACTACTGAATCAAAATCTGTATTTCTCTTTCATATTGCTGTCACAACAAATGACCACAGTGTTATGAGTCAACACAAAAACCAAGGAAGGATTTTCAACCATACAGATGGTGCAAAAGAATCTCATTATGTTATGACACATATAAAACGCTCCCATGTTTTGTAAGGTTCTTCATGTAAATGTATATTTGTTGTAAAGCTCATTAAAAAGGCATTGGATATTAGAATGCATGTGCATGGAAATACATTATATATTTATTTTGTATGAGATACAATGTACTTTCACCATAGCCTGGATGAAGTCATAGTCACAGCTGCACTGAATTCTCCACCCTACACACCATGTATAATGTAAAAGAAGAAAGAACCATGAAAAGAACTGTGAAAAACATGAAATAACGGTGAGTTGGGTTTTTTTAAAAAACAATTTATTCTTTCCTTCATTTCTCAATTTACTTTTTCCCTAAGCAAACATAATTCAGTGGCAGTCAAGCAGTAGCCAGACATTTGTCTGTAGGTTTTTGTTTGTTCCCAAGAAGATTTATTGCTCTCCTTTCTGTCATGTTGTAGAAAACTCTGCTATGTCTAGAGAGAATATCAGGCTTATAAATGTTTAAAAAAAGGCAAGAGAGCCCCCAAACAAAAAAATCTCAATAAAAACTCCCAAATAGACAACATTTAAAATCTGTTTCTCTAAGAAGCAGTATTACTAGTTTGACACAGATTAGAGCAGGGAACTGGACTTTGTGCATCAAGATGTAATTAAATTGTGTCACAGTTCAATATTGGGTACTGTTCAAAGCAGTGAACCCTTTATTGCCCTTGCTTTTCTGGAGCTAACGGTATTTCCCTTTTGTCAACATCTTTGGATTTCTTGGCTCAAAGAAAATGCAGCTCTGTAAGGGGAGGATCATTGGGGGCTGCATCATGGAGTGTAAAATCTGGTGTGAAACAGTGGAAACTCTTCTAATGGAATGGGCTGTTTGTTCTCTTACAGATCTGCAGCCTGATGGGGTTTATCAGCACAGAGAGGATCATCCTCAGAAGATACTGCTCTTCCTGTTCTCTTGCAACTGAACTTTACACCAAATATCTTTGTTTTGCTTCCAATGTTTGGCATTCCCTTGTTAAATGAAATTTAACTTCTCACTTAATTTCCTGATTTCTTGTGATCTCTTTTATTTGATCCATGTGCCTTGTACAAAACAAAAGTGGAAACAATGTAAATGAAAATAAAGGTTTAATTTTTTCACTGGTGTTCTTTGATTTAATAAAAACATACAAAAATGTAAAGCCCCTTGAAGCCCTGTTCTTCATCAGGCTCTGTTATAGGTTCTGTTATGTATTTTATTTTAAATTTTGTTTACACCACTGGAACGCAAGTGCTGCTATTAAAGCTTGTTGTATTTTTTTCACAGAAAATACACTTTAATTCAATAACAAATTTCTTTTGATAATGATACCGTTTGTTATCATTAACATCTTAGAATAATTAACAAGCCTTCTCACAAAGAGTTTGATCAATTTTGAAAAATTTCTTGAAAACAGTAGACTTACTTATAAAAGGCTTCTGAGTGAAGAATAAACCTTTTATAGTTGTTATTAAATATAAAAAGAGATACTTTAATGAATGAAATAATCTTAAAAGTGATTCAATGTGCAGCTAATGTTACTTCACCAGAGTTGTGCATGTGTAGTGATGTACTGGGTATTTTCTTCTTTGTGTCTCTTGAACCCTTTAAATGGTCAGGAGTGTTCTTGTCTCTGAGATGTTAGAAATTTGAGCTGATATTCTTAAATCTATGCCCATTTTGCAGGTAAGGAAGATGGTAAATTCTGTAAGAAGGTGACTGTTAGGATGACCATCCGCAAGAACGACTGCAGGAGTAACACACCAGTAAGTAGAAAGCCATTGTGACCTCTCTCAGAGGAGAAAAGTATTGAGATATTAAAAAGAAGGAAGAAAGGGAACTCAGATTCCACAAGGCCATTGTCTCCATCTCTGTTGCAGAGGCAGAGGTTTCTGTGTTTCACAGAGCTGCTTTAATGCTTCCCTACATTTTCAGCAGTCATCTTCTCATCAATAAAAAAGGAGGCTGTTTCTTTTTTTTGTGTGCATTTAGGTGCATGCCAACTTAGTCTTTATTTCACCCCATACTGAAATTATTCTGTGCAAATTAACTATTTAAACTGAACCTTGCCCTGATACTCTACAGCTAAAACAACTGCAGATGTGTGTCATTTTTCATCTGCCCAGGGACGGTGTTTAAATGCCAACTTCATGAAGAAAGGAATCCTGGGTCCTGAAAGCTTTATTTAGGCAGCAGCATGAGCACACTGTGAAATGTGAAGGAAGAATGAGGCACTATCTGTGTGTCTATCAAAGGATTTAGTGTTGGAGGACACCAACCATGTCCCGCTGAGTGCTGAGGCTGATGAGAGCAGCAGCGAGGGTGCAGACAAACGTCTCGTGTGAGATGTGTAAGAGCGCCTGGAAAAGCTGTAATAAAAGAGAGTAGGGAAACAGCTGTAGCCTCTAAAATGACTCCAAGAGTACATTTAGTGGAATAAGCTGTTGAGCAGCCAGGAAATTTATTCTCAGTGTTTCATTGAACAGAAACACAAATCCTGACTATTAAATTTGAAAAAAATTATCAGATTCTTAAGCCTATTTATCTTACAGTCTACATTACACATTTGGTATCGTTAGTAGTAATTTCCCTCGACTTTCCAAAGGATTGGTTCTTTTATTCCTCCTTGCTGATACCCAGTATAGCAAAATTGCATCAGTGTATCATTGAAATGAGTACTGCAGGGAGTTGTGGAAATGAACATTTGGTGCTGTGTTCAAGCCAAGGTTGTTATGAATACTTTAAAATTCAAAACTGAAATTGCTTATTTGTTAAACTAGTGCAAATCTGTTACTGAAATTGACAGAAAACTCATCATTAGCATCAGTAGTATTGACATTGAGACCTGTCTGGGCAGTGCACTTCAAAGGTAATTTCCAGACGTGGTGGGATTTCATAAGGGAGTAGAGGAAATGCATCCACATTTCTCACTGCTTTGCTATTGGATTTGGGTGCCTGACGTCCTCAGAATTCCTTGAGAACCCCCAGCTCTCCTGCCTGCTCCCGTTTGTTAATTACTGCCTGTGTGTTGCCAGGTGAACATCGTTTCATGTGATGGGAAGTGCCCCTCTGCCAGCATTTACAACTACAACATCAACACCTACGCCCGGTTCTGCAAGTGCTGCAGGGAGCTGGGGCTGCAGAGGAGGACTGTGCAGCTGTACTGCACCAGCAACTCAACCTGGGTCAGCTACTCCATCCAAGAGCCCACTGATTGCTCTTGCCAATGGTCTTAAAAAAAGAGAAAGAAAGCAGCAAGCCCCACTGTTCACGGCGTAGTTTTATAGTAGTTTATCTATTAAAAACACAATAGCCAATCCTCTTAATGTCACCAATTTTCTGCAAAAGACTACAAATACATTTGGACTCTCCTAAATTTCTGAAAAGTGGCTTTGCATCATTTGTATTACGATTTGTCTTCATTTTCATTCACAGGGATCGTTTTAAGGGTTCTTGTGATATGTGCCAACATAAAAGGTGATTTACATTAGTGCCATGTAAAGAGAAGGAGCACCATCTGTTTTGTTCGGGAAGGCTGAGCCACTCTTTGTCAAGCCCCCATTCCAGTTTTACATCATTGCCCGACTCACCTGGCAGCAGGTCACTGTTTTGAAAGCATTGTAATTGTGCAAGTATGCTTAGTGTCTATTAAGAAAAGTTCTTTGGACAACATGACAAGAATTTTCAGTTTAAATCATATTCCTGTTGCTAAGTAGAGCATGTATAAGAAATTCAATATAGGATTTATTTTTTTTTAGTCAGGGAAGCATTATTCATACTGATAACTGTATGTAACATTCCCTGTGAATCATTTCAGTTTTTCTAGTGTATTTTTTATTGTAGTGAAAAGCATTATGGCATGTGTTAATGGAACAGATCTGCTCTCTTTAGGCTATCTAGATTAGCCATTAGTCACTTTATCTTTCTGCTAAAAAATATGACATAAACTGAAAATGCACAGATTTAAAAAGCAAAAACCATTTTATATTCCTTTTTATAGGTATAATTTAAATGAAAACTTTCATCTTATGAAATGAACCATGCTTAAATTGTCTCTTTAGGAGAATGAACATTGTTTAACACTAATTTTAAAGATGTGAAAGTTCATTAGGAAAAAGAAAATGAGGATTATATGTATCTGCCTCAAAGAAAAACAAAATTGAAAATCTTTGTCACCTGTATAGTAGATGCAACTTCTTATGGTAAGTGCTTGAAATTCAAAATGTACAATTGTAAGGTTTGAAATTTCAAAAGGAATTTTTTTATGAACTTGAAAAATTAAATTTTTTGTAATGAACTGATTTTTTTCTTCTATAAGCTGATGTTACTCTTCTCTTCTTCTTTAAAAATGCCACTGAGATTAAGCAAAAATTCAGTAGCTTTTGTTTTGTAGATTAAAATCGTAGACGGTATACAGTGATACACTTGAGATCTATAAGGGTAAATAGATCTCAGTGCCTCTCTTTGGAAGCTGCTTATCTGCAGTAAATCCAAAGAAAAATGCATTGTTAAAATCAATCATGTGAACATTTTTGATATTAATTTTGTATACTGTACATTTCATTCTTACAATATCTAATAAACAACAGGAAGTCTTATTTTGTTACAATTAATTTTGCTATCATTGCTAGAGCAGCTTACTGCCACATGATGAAACACATACTCATATTTTTCTTCAGTGGTGTGCATGGGTAATTTTAGGGTTTACTGACATCACAAGTAGTACATCAAGGAGGAAGACTTGCTTATGGATTTTTAAAAATCTACATATTTTTCTGATTTCATCACAGTTCACTTTCAGCCTGAGAAATGCAAAATTCATCGATGTAATTTTGTTCAAAACAAAAATTGGAGAACGCTTGTTCATCAAATTGTAACAACGCAACTCTGACACCGTCACATTGTTTGTCCTGGAAAAACAGAGGGAAAAGAACGTTAATTTCTGCACATTCCCTTTCCATATGTCTTCTAAATGAATCTTCAGTTTGACTGCAATGTGTGTGGACTATGTTTTGAGTAATTGTTGTGTAGTGATGGTCATCCTTCAGTACCTAGGGCCAAATGTGTCTTTAAGCCCTACCTGTTTTTTGTGCAGTCCCTGCTCATTTTGCAGATGATGTTCCTTTTTCAAAGCTGTCTTATAAATAGCAGGAAGGGATAGAATTTAGGAGAAATCCATCCTTTCGAAATCCAGAGGGAAAAAATGCTGTTTGTAAGGCATTGAGCAGAGTTAAATCCTTGACACCACGTGCTTAAAATTTATGCTTTGGCATTTTCAAAGGAGAAGTTCAACCTTCCTTAGTTTACCAGCTGGCAGATGCCATCCTAGAGGGCTGGAATTAAGAGACATTTCTTTTGCTCTCAGCTGAGACGATAGTTGTGTGAAGTTCCAAATTTCACCACCATGAGGGACAGAACTAGAACAGGAATTAGGCCAACCAACATTTTTCCCTGTGCTGCAGTGTGGTCCCTCCTCTTGCCACTTGAGCAGAGAGCTGATTGTTTCTATCAGCTCAAGATAGTAACTGAGAAGCATTTGAGATCCAAACTTTCAGCTCTTGGTAGAAGAGAAAAGTTAGTGCAGGCAGGGAGCAGAAAGCTGACAGTAGTGTGTCTGGTAACCCCAGCCAAACACTGCTGCTGCTACTTCAGCAGTGAAATGATAAACATGGTGCTAAGTCCCTACTTCTGCTTTTGCAAACTTTAGGCTTATGCTGGGAGAAACAAGGGGAAAGATTCAAACAGCCTCTGACGTGGCAGGGGAAGCTACTTTAATCCTGCCTCCGTGTTAAATTCCTTCACACGTCCTCAGCCTATCTGGGTTTGTTCAAAGCCACCCAGGCCCTTACCTTGTATTTACCTTGCAGTGCAATTGCACAAACAGCTCAGCTGGAAAAAGATGTGCCCTATCTGTACTCCCACTTCTTTGGAAGCCAAAGGAACCTCCATGTGGGTTTCATCTGGCCCTTCCATGCTGGAGGTACTTGGGCTGTAACTGTGACTGAGTCCTAAACCAATTTTATTTTCTTTTTATTAAATCCTTTGCTTGAAACTGACCTGCTTCTTAACATTTCTTTGAAAGCCTCAGAACTGAGGTTTCTTAACATTTCTTTGAAAGTCTCAGAACTTTATTTCACCCCAATAACCCTGGTCTCCTCACATGTGTTTGCATGCATGGAGTTTCTTCATGAAACTGATTCCTAATGTTGGGAGGGAAACATCACAGACTTGTGTTTCATTAAATCTAAGAATTAAGACCTTCCTAATGCTAGAGGGTTTCCATCTTAAATAAAATTTTCGTTTTTGACTATGGAAACATTGGTCTGTTGTTACAGTGCTGATTGCCCATTTTCATCTCATTTAAAAAACTTTTTTTTTGCATTACCTCAAGCAAGCTTACCTAGCCTTGATTCACGGGAAAAGATGAGATTTGGCAGCTGGACTCTTGAATATTATGGATGTTGGCGCTTGAGAAAGACCTTTAAAAAGAAATATAATGATATCAATTGTGTTTTCTAAATGCTTGCTCTCTGGGGTTATTAGTACATGATCTGGACTCAGGATAATGGCCTCTTGAGTAATGCTTCCTCTAATTAGTGATAGGGCTGCCTGGTGGTTTGGTAAATTAATCTGAGATATTGACATCTGCTGGGCTGCAGTTTAATGTGTACTGTTAGTCACAAGTTAAATAACTTACACCCCCTCAGATAGCTCTCAAGCATGCAGCCCATGAAGTCAGACCAAAATAATTCCAAAAATTTTGCCCTCACTCTTATCTCTGCCCACACCTACCATCTCTCTCCCCTGTACAAGTGGCTAGCTATGAATAATTAAAATGAGGTAACAGCTGCTATGCAGATGGTGATTTTTTTGAAAAATCCCCTCTTAGTGTGATGAAGACATCTAACCTCTTTAGAAATAGTACCTGACAGACTGCCATCCCCTCAGATCTGCTTTCTGCCTGGACTTCTGACCAAGGCTTTGATCATGTCACTTCACATCAGCTGTTTTTAACACAGATATCTGAATTAGCTCAGGTGCTCAGGCTTCATCCATCAACAAATAGAGCTGCATCCAGAGAGTGACTCAACCCCTCCTAAAATAAGTGTCCAAGATTGATATGGTGATTTATCCTGCAGATGTGCCATCTTTCCTTTTCACCGTGGGGAGAACCCAGATGGTAAATTATGGTTAGGTGATTTGCTTTTGGACTATTAAAACTAGTTGGAATTAAATTCATCTTTAATGGTTGAAGATACCTCAACAGGCTCAAAAATCAGCTACTCTGATAGTGATTATGGCATATCTTATCTGACAACCAATATTAATGGTAATATTTGGTTTGCATGAAGCTGGGTTGAGTGTCCTTTGTCTTGTTTAGTGTTTCCTGCATGTTTCCAAGAATACTTACTTTGTATAACAGCTATAAAACTATCCCTGTATCTCCAGAGCTGAAGACAGACATCGTCATCAGCCAAACCTTTAAGATGGAAAAGCACAGCTGAACTTGCAAAGAGGTCATGTGTTTATTTCCATGGCAATGTCTTCCATTAGCTGGAAAAGATCCATAAGGTGAGTGAATTTTAACTTTTTTTTTGTTTTGTAGACTTTTCATTGCGTAGATACTGGCTTGAGGTCTGCAGGTGATTTCTGATCTTGCTTTCTAAGCTTTTGGCTTCCAAGATGTTAAAGGTGATGTGATTCCCAGAATTTAGTGAAATCCATCTAGGAAATATAAATAAATGCTTATTGTATCTACTTGAGACAACTTTGAATGAAAAAAACCCAAAAACAACAACAAAAAATCCCCACCATGTTTGATTAAAATCCCTAAAATGTTAAAAGTGGTTTTATGGCAACTTCCTTATTTTCAAGTATTTAGTTTAAATACCAATATCTTACATCTTCCTTTCTGCTCTGGAAAAGGAGCAGAAAGGAGATGAGGGATCATGTTTTGACTGGGAACATTTAGAAGATTTTCTCTTCAGAGTGGACTGGCAAGCCCAAATATCATGAAGTTTTTACACAGGGGAAAGTGGGAGTCAGTACCCAAGGCAGCCTCTTGGGATTTTCAGCATTAGAGGTGGGAAAAAGTCCCTCCTTTGACAATGAAGGGAAACTGACCTGTTCTGTGGTTACTGATGGCAATGGGCTTGAGTGCAGCTCTTGTGCAGGATTACTGGAGGTAACATAAGTTTCTCTCTTATCTTATTCATGTGTCATAAGGCTAAAGGAGAAGTGTGGGGCCTCCAGGTAACTCTAATAATGAGAGTCTTGGAATTACCAGTAATTGACATGAAATGAAAGTTAATATAACCTAGTGCCCTGTAAATGCTGTATTTAAGCTGATCTCTGGAAGGAAATTTACAGCATTTGCTCATTTTTTTTTTTTTGTTGGCTCCAAGTCTGGAGCACAGGGGGAAGGGAAGGTATCATTTTTAGGCTTTACATTTGGTCATATTGTAGCACTTCCAAATCTTCTGTCAACACTGGCATGATGTTGCATTCATTAAAAAATGCACGACCTTTTAAAATATCCATCTGTTATATAAATAAAAATAATGCAGCCCTATATTTTTAAGGTATGCTAATCCTGCACGGCCATGGTCTAATTATCAAATGATTTCATGCTACCCTGGTGGCAGGCAACATCCAGACCACTGAACACTTGCTATGGATCTCTCATTAAATCCCTCTTGCACAGTTTCATTCATAAATTTACCATGGCTTTTAAAACAAAATATTTTGATGCTTATACAGCAAAATCAAGTAAGAGCAGTGTGTTTCCAGAATGCAGCAACATTTTTCAGATGCTCCACTTCACGCATGACTGAGTAATGGATGGCAAAGTCTGTTATTGCTGCCTTTTACCTTGAGTGGAAGCCTTGCTGCTGGTGGGGAGCGTGGTGGTTGTGCCCAAAGATGACATGCCCTGGGTGTCACCTTTGTAGAGCTTGGACATTCTGCTCTCTGCACCAAGCTTCATTTGATAATAGGTGCCCCAAGCTGGGTATCATCATTCCTGAACCACACTCTGCTCCTTTCTGGCTAGGTTGGAGCTGCCAGAGAGGTGCTGGGATGCTCATGGCTCTTGCCTTCTCTGATGTTCCTCCAGCACTATCCTGTGCCTGCTCCCAGGTGAAATACAGTGCCTCAGAGCTTTGGAAGCATGTCAGGTCAGCTTTGGAGAGTCAAAACACAAGGAAAATTGTGGATTTGTTGGTTACATTGTTAATTTTACTTTGGAAAGGCTTGGAAGTTACTTGGTGGAAGTGGTACTGGAAGTGTTTGCCTATTTCCATATGGCAATTTTTAACTTTTGAATTCAGTGCAAATGGCTTATTCCCAAGTGGCCGTACAATTAACTCCATTAACAGTGGAATTATTAGAAACAGAATTAAAGTATTTGTGCAGATTTACCTTAGACTGCAATTCACCCTAAACGATTTCATGCCATCTGTGCCAACTTAGTGCCATCTGCTCTTTTACAAGACAGCTTTTGCAGCTTAACAAGAAATCTTCCTTCTGTGTTGTGGCTTGGAGTACTCTGGTAGTATCACTTGCACCACCCCTCATTGTGTATTTTTTAAAGCAGTATGAACCCCATAGCTCTGTTTCCCTTGATCTCTCAAAGCACTGCTGGGCTGGAAATAAAGAGAATTGTTTCTGCCTCTGTGTGAGGGCTGGTAGAGAGCCAGGTAGCTGGACACGAGTTGTGGGTGTGACAAAGAATGGCCTGTGACCCACCAAGGATAAATCAAAGCACCCTCAGCAAATTTGCAGATGACATCAAGCTGAGTGGGGTGGTCGGCACACATGAAGGACAGGAAACCACCCAGAGGGACCTGGACAAGCTTGAGAAGCTGAAAACATTTAGGAGGTCCATGGGAACCTCATAAGATTTAACAAGAGCAAGTGCCAGGGCTGCACCTGGGTCAGGACAGCCCCTGGTACCAGCCCAGGCATGAGCAGATCCAGAGCAGCCCTGCCCAGAAGGACTTGGGGTGCTGTGGGTGAGAGCTGGACATGCCCCAGCCATGGCACTCCCAGCCCAGAGAGCCAAACGTGTCCTGGGCTGCATCCAGAGCCCCGAGGGCAGCAGGGCAGGGAGGGGATCCTGCCCCTCTGCTCTGCTCTGCTCAGACCCCACCTGCAGCTGCATCAGCTCTGGGTCCCAGCACAGGAAGGACAGGGACCTGCTGGGGTGAGCCCACAGGAGGGCACCAAGATGATCAGAGGGATGGAGTGGCTCTTTTACAAGGAAAAGCAGAGAGAATTTGGTTTGTTCAGCCTGGAAAAGGGACAGATCTGAGGTGACCTAACTGTGATCTTTCAGTACCTGAAGGGAGCCTACAAAACAGATGGAGAGGGACAAGAGAATGTAGTGACAGGACAAGGGGTAAGGGCTTCAAACTGAAAGAGAGTAGGTTTAGGTTAGATATTAGGACAAAAATTCTTTACTGTCAGGGTGGTGAGGCACTGGCACAGGCTGCCCAGAGAAGTTGTGGGATGCTCCATCCCTGGAAGTGTTCAAGGCCAGGTGGGATAGGCCTCTGAACAGCCTGATCTTGTGGAAGGTGTCCCATGGCAGGGAAGTTGATGATGATCCCTTCCAACCCAAACCATTCTGTGACTCACTGATGCACCAGTGTTCAGGTAGCTGGAGGCTGTCTGGGAAGGGGAGCATAGGGACAGATGCCTTCTGACTGTAAATTTGGATTCATTTCCTATCCTTGCTGCGTTTTCTTCTCTTGCCTGATGAAAGGTTTACCACTTCCAGTGCTTTCATATTCTAGTTCAAATCTCCTTGTATAGCTCTAAATATTTTATCAGCCTTTTATGTTTGCCCCAAACTGCTTCAATAAGAATGAGAAAGTACCACAGGAGTGATTTCCATCAATGTGCTACCAGCATCCCTGTCTTCCTGCTGAAGTTTAATCAATTATTTTGCCTCTTCTCAGTCATAGCTTATTCTGATTTAAGTATTTGTAATAAGCTGGAAATTTCAGTGACTTGTGTGCTTACTCACCAAAGTATGTGACCTGCTCAGTGCTTACAGAGCTTGTTTTTGTTACCAGGTCATTTGAAGTTCAAAGCAGTTGAAGATCTTTGCAGCAGTCTTTGAGATACTGCTGTTCTCTGTGCAAGAAAAGCCTTAGAGCAATTAAGAAATGTTTTTCAAATGTGGAATCTTTGGTAGCACACCCTGCAAACTTAAGGAGGAGAATGTCCATTACAGAAAATTTCTGTCCAAATTATTTGGTTGTCTGACTGCAGACTTTCAAAATAAGAATTTTTACAAGGGAGGCTTCTGGGTAAATTATGTGGGGGGTGGGCTTCTGTCTCCAGCTCTAGCAAATAGTAATGCATGGAGGGTTAATGGATGTGCAGCTGAAATTTATGTTGCTTTCCCTCCCATAAATTAAACACCTATGGCTAAGTTAGCCTGGCACTTCCAATGAAGAGGTAACTGAAAAGGCTCCTGAAAACAGAGAAACTGAAAAATAAATTTTAATTTGTTGTCCTGGTTTTACTTGAGGTGTATCTACACAGTGTGTATTCTGTGTGCATATATATTATATACATATATGTAATGTATATATATATATGCATCCAATGGTGTATGTGATACTGGTGGCCAACAGACAGCGCTCAGTGTTCACAAATGCTTTCTCTTTATACCTGTTCAATATTCCATTTAAGCACCATTACAATTTATATATGTTTGTGCAAGCAGGTAAAATCAGACATTGATGTCTAATATGTGTAATACTAGGTTATTTATTCAAAGCCCTGGTTACTAATTGGATTTTCAGTTCACTGACCTTGTCACAGCTCTGCTGAGTTCAAGATGTTAAGAATATTTTCCAAATGGCCAAATCTCATGTTTAAAATTCTAATGTATTTTACATAACATAAGAAGTTTTTAGTACCAGAAAAATTCCATTTTCCTCAGTCCAGTTTCAGGTTCCTAACCTGATTTTCTGGGCTTAATCCTCTTCCTGTTGAAATCAATAAGTACATTGTAATATAATGATTCACGTTCAAGGTTCAACCATAGAAAATTAAGGCTACATGCTGATTTTACTGCCATTGTAGAAAGATGATATCTTAAAATGTGTAAAAGTACAATAAACACTTTAACTCTTTCAGCCCTATTTTTTTTCTCTTCAGACAGTCTAAACACTTGAAAATGGATCTTTGTTTTAGACCTAGTGATGGCAAGGAGATAAAAGCTGAGAGATTCTGTTTTGATAGGAATTTCTTTTGTGGTTTCAGATGCTTTGCAGTAGGACAGTCCCTTCTTTCCTTAACTAATGCATGTTAAGCAAGACTGAAAGTGGAGCACATTATTATTTTAACAGAAAACATATATATATATATTTATATATATGACAGAAGAATATAACAGAATATAACATATAACAGAAAACAATATAATTAACACTATGGAATTGTTGAGCTTTGATTTGTTTAACACTTTGAGAGACGTGGAGGAGCAGCCCCAGCCATCCTGCTGAAAGGGCCTGGATGTGCTGGGAAGGTTTGGATGCCCTGCTGCCATTGAACAGCCCGGGGGCATCTCGTGTGCTCTGCACAGAGCTGCCCTGGTTAGGGGGGTCCTGTCAGGTGCTGGTGAATCCAAACGTGAATATTTCAAAATGAGCTCTGAGATGTGCTTCAGGCTCTCCTCAAATGGCCCTTCTGGAAGTTGTAAGTGGCACCTTTTCTGATTTGCTGCATGAGATAACCACAGGGATATCAGGAAGGTGAATTCTGCTCTTGGCTGCCCCAGTGCAGTGTGGGGGCCCTGCTCCCTGTGGATGTGCATATGGGGAGCCTCTCCCACTGTTTTCCACCAGAGCTGTCTGTGAGGGTCATTGACATCCTGATGCTCCTTCCTGGGAATAAAACTCATTATACATTCTATAGCTTCTGCTTCTTAAATATGAAACTGCCTGTTAATGGAACAAATGCTACTACAGCATGGACTTCAGGCTCTTTGTCATCCCAGGTGAACAAATGTTTTCTTCTTAACTCCAAAGTCTCTAGGAGAGGAAAAAAAAATTAATCTCCATCTCTTCCTCACCCCAGAAGAATTCCTAAGAAAGTTTCTAGTCTCATTCAGGCACAGTGATTTCCCCCCAGCTGCTGAAGTCTCATGTCCCTTTCTGCCTTGGGTGGAGGACATGATGTGTTCCTTGGTGAAATACAGCCTTTCCCCTTCCTGCAGGAGCTTGAGGACCCTCTTCCTGTCCCTCTCCCTGCTTTTGGGACTTTGTATGGAAATGCAGTATCTGGAAATGGGAGTCTGTGCCAGCTGTTTGGGGGGCCCTTTCTTGTACAGAGGGAAAGGGAAACTGAGACTGACAGAATGAGAGATGTAGGCTTTTTATAGCATGGAGGCTTGTGGGAAACTGTGGACTGATCAATGAATATTTCCAGCACAAGTGGAAATTTGTATTTTCACAAGTGCAGTATTTCACAAGTGCAGAAAAACTTAGTCTGTGAATATATGGTTAAAGTACACGAAGACTGTACAAAGACTGATTCCATTTCAAATGTGTCCATCACAGTATAAGACACTGCTTCTCTTCTGAATCATCTGATCCACCATGGAAGGACTGCCAGATTGCAGGTAGTTCCTCCCCATCCCCAGATCATGGTGTATATTGAATCAGTAAGGATAAATTTTTTTTTTTGGAAAAACACTGGCTGATGTTAGACCAGTTAGACCCTGTTAGGCCAATGTAACTTGCTTGAGAAGAAAAAGGCTTTAAAAGGTAAAAGGCAGAATAGATACAGCTTGGTCTCCTTGCAGATGTTCTGCTCTGGTGGTAGAAGAATGGAGTTGGCAATTTGGCAAGGGTGGTGGGTACATCTGCTCCAGGTCAGGAGATATTCCCTGTTCCATACTTCCCAGTGAAAAGGAAACTGTTCCAAAGCAATGCAAACACGGCTGGTGCCTCCCAGTTCTTGGACTTCTCTACATGCTGTAGTGGAAAGCAGTCTTGAGAAAAATTGAAGAATTTTCTCTAGCTCATGTGGTACAAAAGAGTAGTAATACAAAATGTGGCTTGTTTTGGTGCTGGTTGTTTTTTTGGGGGGTCTGCTTTGGTTTTGGTTTTGCTTGGGGTTTTTTTAAGAGGCCAAGAAATGGTCTGGTCTACTGGTTACCAGATTGGTTTTTGTGATCTCTTGAGTGAGAAATTGCAGCTTACAGACACTAGAGACAGCCTCAGACACTGAGAGGCAGGACTCTGTGGTGACATAAAAACAGACTGAGACTCTAACATCAGAGGCGCAGCTGACATTTTATTTTCAAATATGCTTTCAAGTTCATAAATTACTACTATACCAGAGGGCAAGGATTTGTGCTTTCTTCTTTTGCAGATAGCCATTCTGGCTTGTTTGGTGTCATGGAAGGAAGATTGTGTCAACGAGCTGGTGTTGGTACTTTGCTTTCTGGACCAAAGCAAATTGACTTATTTTTAGACTGGTTTTGATGTGGCTGTGGCTGCCAGTACACTTCAGGAATTTGTGTTGCGTAGTTTTCCCAGCAATATCTAACCCTTGACTCCTAAGAGTGTAATACAATATACATCCTAGATAAAAAAAACATCACAGTGATAATGCAACCTGCAATCAGAGTGAAAGTTATGGAACAAATGGAAACACTTCCTAGAAAGATGCTTGTACTTGCAAAAGCTTTGATGAATAATGTGTAGTGATATCCTTACTTTTATTAGGTAAGATCTTGAAACTGTGAGATGTATGCAAATAGCTCAAAGTTATGGCTAATGAGTGTTATGAATGGAAGAGTGGCCTAAAAATTAAATACAGGATTATCTGGGTGTAGGAAGTGTTTGGCTCTACACAGGACAATCAACTTGTTGCCAGATCACGTTGTGGCACTGAATGTGGAGGGTCACAAGTATTTTATCGGGGCAGCTTATGATTAAAAATGTTGAAAACCACTTTAGACAGCTTTTTTCATTGGTAAGAAGCTGAGAAGGATCGTTTTGGAGTTGTTTTATAGTTTGTTTTTTTGTCTCTTTGCTTGTTTGTTTCTTTAAAAAGCAGATGTCATTAATTTTTGTCTTGACAGCTGGAATCTGATTTCTAACTTTGAGGAGGATATAGCTAGAGTGCTTTCTGCATTTAAAAAATGTCTTCCAAAATCTATCCTGTGTTTGGCTGTCTGTTGGTACCTATAGATGAGATTTTAGCTATCTTTAAAAAAATTATAGGTGCACTAAGAGAGATGCCTATGAAGATAGATGAATGTATATATCAATTATATATGAGATATGAATGTATATATCAATTTAATTTTTTTTAAATTTTATTTGCATGGTATCTCTTACGGTTCAGGTTTTCAACTGACATGTGTTTCCAGGTCTTTTTATTGGCATCCAGTTACAAATGAAGAGTTACAAATGAAGAATGCATGAAATTTCCCCTCAAATCCTATTTGGAGTTAGACTGAAGGTACATATTTTAATTGCACAAAAGCATTTTTGATGTTAAAACGGAACTCTCTGTGGAAGGGTCCCATTAAGATCCCTTTCTGTTATTTTAATTCTTGGTTTAGCTTTATTACTTGTATATGAATATTTTGTATAATGAACATGTTTGTGCATGAGTTAGATATGTCAACCTCTCATTTATTGTGATGCTTTAAACAGAGAGGAGAACTTGGAGGGGAGTGAGCCAGGACCTCTGCTCTTGAGAATGGGTAGGTCTGTTTGTAGTAGCAGAGGATTTGCTGCAGTGTCAAAGGGCAGGAACTGGGTTTAGAGCAGGAGAGAAAAGGTAATACATGGATCTCAGCCAGAGGCAGGCAACACAGTTTTAATGAGGTACATGTACAAAGCCTCTTTGCATTGAAAATGTCTGCATGAAAGGAAAACATAAAAGGAGAAACACAGAAGACTAAAGGAATTGATTTCAAATAGCTGGAATGTACGGTCCATAGAGCTATGTCTTCACTATAACTTAGATTTGTGAAAAGTTGGTTGGACCTGTATCCACAGCTTTGTCTTGGCCTTTCCCTTGGCTGGTTCCTCACCTGGTGCTGAAGAGTCAGCAGTCGGCTGGTGACACTGCTTGCTGCCTGCACTTAGATTTATTTCTGTAGCTGCAGGGTTGCTGAAGCGGTGCTTACAAATTTAGAGGTGGAAATGTTTCTTTGGATTGTCTTTGGCTTTAATGATGCTCCACCATCTCCTGTAAATGCCAAGGTAAGTGTGCTGACAGCCAAGACATGCTTGGCATAGTTGCTGTAGAGTTAGCTGAATAAGGGTTCTGGAAGGCCTCTGGGAGCTTACTGCAGCAGGATCCAAGACGGGAACATGGCAAAGAGGGAATGGAGTCCTGCATGCAGTCATCCCCATCAGGTGCATGTTGTCCCCTAAGGACAGGTAGCTAGTGGCAGATGTAATTCATGGAAAAAAAGAATTAGTCAAGAAAACCAGCCTGTGAGTGCAAATGGGTGGACCTTCCAAGAAATTAGTGCCAGGAAGAAGTCACTACTGATATCCAAACTGTCTCCATTACTGAGCTTATAAACACTTTTGGTAAATAAGAGGTTAATAACTCTGTTTATAGTAAGAAAATATCCCTGCCCTAGGATACACACACTTCACTGTACCCAGATAATCCCTGGAGCAAGGGGGTTTAAGGTAATTTGTGGTGCAGCTGTCCTTTCCTGGAACATGAGCAAATTCTCCTGCACATGGTCAGCTGCAAGAACAAATGTCTATAGCAAATGAAAAAACAAGATGTTCAACCGCAGCCTTGTGCACTTCCAAGAGGGGCACGTGAGCTGGGCTGCTCCTCCTGCCCGAATCAAACTCCACGGCACGAAAGGGTTTAGCCTGCGGCTTAGGGCCAAGTGGCAGCAACGTGCCAGCGGTGAGGGAGGAATGCTGGTGATGGAAGCCCAACTGATTGACACACAGTGGCCATAAAGTCATAGTAAATCTATTGTTTTGCCAGAAGGAAGCAGGATTAGAAGATGTATAATCGTTACAATCCCTGCACTGTACAGCATCAAGTGACGGTTGCTCTGCCGGTGCTGGTGTGGCTCATGCTTGTCTTAATCCCAATGAAGTCTGTACTTGGGTGAAACCTTCTTATGCTCCGTGTGGTTCAAGCCACAGCCATTCCTGTGTTTTAGCCAAGAAATGCCTCTATGGCACTGCAGAATTTAGCTCAGTATTTCCAAGGAGATTCTTTCTCTGCTGTGTTGCTGCAGACACCCCCACACTACAAGTGGCAAGTTTAAAAATTACGATATGGGAACTCATTTCCCAATAGAACTGTTAGCAAAAATGTAGCTGATCAAAGAGAGGAAGAATCCAGTTCTCTGGAACAGCTATCTTTTATCTAAAAAGAAGTGAAAGTAAAAACAGGTAAGAATGCCACTAATAGCTAGAGGCCAAACTTGCTCCTGATCAAACTGAGCTGAAGGAAAAAGTTGCATTTTTCAGAAGCTTGAGTGGCTTGAAGGAGGTTGAGGGGTAAATGGTATATGTAGCCACACCTTCAATTCCTTACTAATTGGCAGACAAAACAATGGAGATACCCAAGTTTGCTGCATTTTTTGACACCTCTTAAGAGATGCAAAACTTTTGCATTTAGGTATATGTTGCCCTAAATATAAGGGTTTAGATTGCTGCGTTTTCACTTGCCTTGTTGGATGAACTGTGAGTCTAATTGACTCTCTTTGCACAGGATACAGAGATCTACATCAGCACAAATCCCATTTCTTCCTCCCAAGCAGACACAGTGGAGAGAAACTCTCAAAGAATTTCCTACTAAGTCTCTAAAATAGTTTCAGATGGGTTTTTTTTTTTGAGATGAATGAAAATGGTGAAATATTGGAGTAGATACATGATGGATATAACAGAAGTTGATGCCTCTCACAGCAGTGTGCACTGTCTGTGTTGCCATTCAGGACTTGCCCTGATGGTGACTTCTTGCCGCTGCATTTACTGATGTTTTTGATAATGTCTTTACATTGTAACACAATGTCTTCTGTAGTTGAGCTGTGGCCTGTTTTCATTCGGAATGGTGGTGATATTAAGAGGATGGAACAGGTCTCTACATGCACTACTGTATGGGATGGGAGAAGATCTGCCTGATAGCTGCCAGAGGGCAACAATGGAAAGTCCATACTGGTTCATGTCTGGGTTTTTCTTGCTCTTGATTCGCAAGAACAGCAAGGGTTCTTTGTTTGTAGGGATATGCAGACTGCATGACAGCATGTGAAATGCTTCCCCTATTAGTGTCCATAATAGAGGGGAAAGAAAAATTCCAATTCCTTTCTGTTTTACACTTTACTCAGAGCTGAGATACCTGTGGAAAGGGCATTTGCTACCTAAGGACTGCACCTACATTGGAGTACTACCTGGTGTGGGATTGGGAATGTGCTACTGGAACACAGCCTTCAGCTGCTCAGAGACTGTCTGACAGTGGTGATTCAACCTTTTTTTCGCTAAAAAAGGTGGAGAAGTTTGATAAACCACAGGCTTTAGACTAAAATAGTGACATATTTTATATACAGTGAAACTACTTCATATCTACTTTCTCCTTTTTTATGAAACAGGATGATTTTAAACTAGATTATAGATTACTAAATCCATAAGGTTGGTGTGTGTTTATGGCTGCCCTTTTGTTGAATGGGGCCAGTACTTGCCTTTTACATAAGCAAGCTAGGGCTGTCACAGATCGTGTGAAGAGTGAAAATACTGGGGTTTTGCATAGGATTTTAAGAGTTTGGAAAGTCACTCTTTCAGTTTAGAGTGGAAGAAAAATTAAGCTTGCTGTTGAGGAAAACTTTAAGTTATTAAACCATTTTGTTCTTGGAAAAATCCTTGAAAATGTTTATCCTTGAGTTTCCCTTTTTCTATTCATACTGTGTGGATCAGCAATGCTGAAAGTTCCAATATAATTTCAAAGTAAAATTAGGTATTCCTCCTTCTTAGGAAGTTGAAACAAGATATTTTGATGTGAATTAAGTTTCAGCATCTTAACCCAAATTTGTGTTGTCAGATTCAGTTTTTTCCCAAAAGCCTTGACTTTAAAATATCCTTGAGTTCAAATGGGAGATAGACAAGATGAACTTATTTTGAATAAATTTTAACAACAGTTGCTTTTTTTCCCGGAGTGAGAAGCTGACAACATGAGCAGTGCATGACAAGTACCTCATGGGGTGATGTATGTGTTGGTTTGGGTTTTATGGTGTGGGAATACAAGTTTTGAAAATAAAGTTCAGTATCTCAGTCACTTGATTTAGGATAGAATTTGCTTTTGCATTAATTGCTTGTGCTTTGTGTGTCTTACTTTTGAAGTTTTTTTCTTTTTTTTTTTTTTTCAATTTGGCACTCGTAGCTTGGAATAAGGAACGTCTCTTAATATTTACTTTGAAGGCTGAATTTGATTGAAACGCAGAGCAACTCCTTTGTTTAAACTGGGTTGTGCTGGATGAATACCAGCATAAATCTGGACCTGAGCTTTTGGAGAAGTCACTTGACTTCTCTTCTTTGACCTCTCATTAAAATGGAGCCAGGGTACCTGCTCCACTAAGAAACTCCATTGCAACAGTGGCTATTGAGATCCTTGACTAGAAGGTGGAAGGGAACAATCCAGCTTCAAATTAATTATTCTGATAGGCACGAAAGCCCTGAAATGAATGAAGCAGCCAAAAAAAAAAAAAAAGAAAAAGGCAGAGAAGGGGAACTGGGGAGAGCCACAACGCAACAATGCAACCCTGGGTTTCTGCGGGCATCTCAAGGCGCTGAGGTGATGCCGGGAAGGGTTAACTCGGCAGCAGCTGGCCACCAGCGCTCGGTCCTTATCTCACTCTTATCCTCTGCTATTAACTGGCCACAATCACAGGCCGGATCGCTTACTGCCATCTGTTTTTTCGCGCGGCGCTGGCGGGAGCGCAGCCAGGCGGGATTAGGGGCGCAGGGGCGGGCGCGCTCGGAGCTCCGCGGGCAGCTGCGCGGGGCTGGGCGCTACGGGACACTGCGAGGGGCTCCCGGAGCTGCTGCAGGAAGGAAACGCATTTCTGCCTGCGCTGGGAATGCAGGGCTGCTGCAGGCAGGGGTGGGGTGCGAAGCGAAGGTGGGCAAGGTGCGGTGGGGGTTTGGGTGGCCTTCAGCTTCCTCCGTGCCTTGGGGGTGCGGCCAGAGTCCCCCAGCGCAAGCAAACAGCCACAAAAACATGAACCAGGGGCATGTTGAATAGGGGGGGAAACCACCTCAGGCTGCTGAATAAAATACCCCTTCAATGCCATAGAAATCAGCATCTCTTGCCATAGAAATCAGCATCTTTTGCCATAGAAATCACAGTCTTTGCCACAGAAATCACCATCTTTTGCCATAGAAATCAGCATCTTTTGCCATAGAAATCACAGTCTTTGCCATAGAAATCACCATCTCTTGCCATAGAAATCAGCATCTCTTGCCATAGAAATCAGTATCTTTTGCCATAGAATCAGCATCTTTTGCCATAGAAATCACCATCTTTTGCCATAGAAATCACCATCTTTTGCCATAGAAATCAGCATCTTTTGCCATAGAAATCACCATCCGGACTCACGCTGAAATCAGGGACTGCTTCAGTGTGACCAGGGAAGGCAGCACATTTCAGTCCTGATTACCAGTACTTTTAGAAGAAATAGGGCTCTATCTTTCTAAACTTCCCCAATGTTAGACCATCCTGCAGTAATGCGAGAAAGGAAACATTTTCAGCGTGATACCAGGGATTCAAGAATCATTACAGCTCAACAGCTGTACTTTGATTCCAAATTTTACTAAGACCAGATTAATTGAATTATTCCAAAGTACAATATGCTGCCAAAATAAGGCTCTCTGGTATTTGTTATTTTTGGTAAATTAAATTAAGGGTAATACAGAATTTAATGTTGGAAAGTTATTACTTAACTAATATTTAATATACTTTCTTAATTTTTAATTAATACACGGTAGTCAATATTATAAGGATTAACATCAATAGAAAAGCAAATCTAATTATTTAGAGCACACAAGTTAGAGAAATAACTAGAGGTGCTTTGTATTTGGAAAGCTATTCTTTCCCTTTTTCTATTCCTGATAGACTTGAGTAACAAATGGTGGACAGGGGAAATCGCATCGTTATGCCTTTTGACTTTTTCATTATTTCAGGTCAGCTGATGCTTTTTGGATCAGGGACTGATGCAGCTCTGATGCCCTTCATGTGATCTGTGCTCTAGGTTTGGAGGTAGGAGGGAGTAAGTTTTGGTTGTGGGTTTTATTTTCCTCTGTAAATGCCAAGAGTTTTACTTAATATCTTATTCTCAAATAAGATGTACATTAGAAGCAAATTTAAGTTGATGTTGCAAGTCAGTAGAATTAATTTGACATGTAACTACTTTCTTGTTCTGTGTTTAAAATGATAGATCATTATTGCAATACTGACTATTAGCAAATATTCAGAGTTATCTGCCTGCAATAGTTTAAACTGAAGGATGTAATAGGTTCCTAGGCCTTCACATCAGCTTCCATTCTTGCTTCTATCCTGATCCAGGTAATTGCTGAAATAATGTGTTTATTTTTATTTTCATAGAGTTGCATTATTATTAATGTTCCTTTGTCCAAATGGGATGTAAAGTAGTTCAGCATTTATATAGAAATGTTCAGGTAGGTTGAGAGTAGCTTTTTACATCTTTGTGCATGAATGAAAGCTGATGTTGAGCTCTCAGGTCCCTTGAGACCCAAGGTTAATCTACCAAAAGGAGTCATAATGTAATGGTAATATTTTCCACCTGTTGAAATCGGTTTATTAATTTTAAAACTTTGTACCTTCTTTTCTTGACTATTTATGTAGAAATACTAGTGTGCCCTTCACTTAGTAAAAAGCACACAGAGGAATATTGGCACTATATCCCTTCAGCTCCTGGAATATGCCTCTGTCAGAATTTCTTCCAGCATGATTAAAAGATGTGAAGAGTTGAGCACAGAAAGTTATGCTCTCTACACAAGGGCATGTCTCAGGGTCCTATTGTACCCAAGGCTAAAATTTAAACTCTTCAAACATTTTTTTATATTCACCTATTTGATCATTTCTCTCTTTCTAATCCTCCAGCTATGTGAGGGCTGCATTCCAGAGCTTTGTTGTACAATGGAAACATCAAACTCATGGATGCAAGAAAGAACGTGACTGTGTGATGGTTCATGGTATGCCTGACAGTAATAAAATTAAAAGTTGTCCCCTCCTTCAGTGTTTTACTGGAACTTTCACTTGAAAGTGGCAGAAATTTTTAAAAACTACTCTGTGGAGAGAGCCTTTACTTAGTTGACAGTGCCGATGGGCATTGGATAAATGCAGCTGGAGGACCCAGGCCAGGGGGGCCACACTGAGCCCTTGGTGCTCTCTGGGTATGGGGAGAACTAATTAATGCCCACCCTGACACAACTAATTAACACCCACACTGCTTCCAGGGTGGCAGCATCTCACAGCCTGGGGCTCACAGTAGAGTGGAGGAGTGGAAATGATTGGTGAGTGCCTGGAGAGTTCAGGGGTGGAAATGATTTGTGAGTGACTGCAGAGGAGTTCAGGGGTGGAAATGATTGGTGAGTGCCTGGAGACTTCAGGGGTGGAAATGATTTGTGAGTGACTGGAGAGTTCCCTGTTCTCAGCACTCTCCTTCACGGGATGTAATTTGGGGCTGTGTAAATGGGGCTGAGGCTCCTGCAGTGACTTTGCCCAGAGTGAGCGATGGCAGCATCCAGGGGAAATCAACAGCAGCATCACATGGTCTCATCCTTTGATTATTTGTCTGTCCTCCTCAATCTCCCTGGTCCTGTAGCAAGAGAGGAGTAAGTTTTCTTGTAGTGGACTCAAGCCATGGAAGGTGCTGTGGTTCTGAAGGCAGTCTCTACTGCCATAGCTCACATGGGTGGTGAGGGGGGAAAGGGGAGCTGAAATAATGTTCTTGGATTGCCTTTCCTGGGAGGGTGCATAGGGAGCACTGGTTTCAGGCAGGACTTAGGTCCTTCCCCACCTCAATATCTGCCTGGTGAGGGATCTGCAGCAGACCTTGAGGTGGGCTTGCTGCAGGTCCAGCCAGTGGGGCAGGGAGAAGACACCCATGTTGGACAAGGCATTGAACATCGGCCAGCCTCCCTCAGCTGTAAGCAGGGCCAGCCCTTCCACAGGCCACGGACCACGGAACACGATCTCTCCTTGCCCTGGGGAAGGTGTCTGGTTACTTTTGCAGAGGATGACATGGACTGATGTTGCGCTTTGCTAGATGGATGGGGCTGAGCTGACACCCCTCACCCCTGCAAATGCTTAATGCCTCTTGACTAAGGGGAGCCACTTCTAAACTGCAGAAGATGTATGGCTGTAGGCTGAAACCAATGGATTTATTTCCAATTTATCCTGTGGCCATGGAGGCACTCCAGATTGTGTTTTCTGACTGTAGGCAAAAGAAACCTCATTTATTTTCTCATTCTGTTTTTCAAAACACTTTTGCATGATCCTTTGGATATTTAAAGCAACCCTTGAGTTAAAAAAATATGTTCAATTTCTTTATAAATATTACTACATTGTTAAAAACATCAGAAAGCCTAAAATCTCAATATTGGAAAAATTAATGTACCCTTGTGAAAATTAATGGTAATAATGTGGTGTAATGGGATAACTTCACCTTAAGTTTGTTTTTTAAAGGGATTCTCAAATTTTCATAAATTATTCTTAAACAACAGACGCAGCAGTTTGAATTCAATATGAAAACTGAAACTGGGTTTCAAACTGAATCTCACTCAGATTTCTTTTTAATCTTCTCCCATAACTGCCTTTCCACTTGAGGAAGAAAGTGGATGTTTCTCATCTGTTTGGTTTGGGTGGGTCTTTTTCTTTTTTAAATGCCAGCTAAAATGATGAACCTATAAAACTGATCTCAGCTCAAGACCTGGAAATTAGGAGGCTTTGAGTAAATCACTGCTAAGTTTAGGTCACTTTTTTTATTTAGAAGTTTGTTTCTCTGTGTTTTGTGGTGTGTTTTTGTTTGGGGTTGGTTTTTGCTGGCATAGTGAGCAGTTGTTGAGGTGAAATGTTAATTCTATTGCATTAGAAGGCAATTTCTTCAGCAAGGAGTCCAGAGCCAAATGAAAGAGCTCTGAGGAGTTCAGGGCCTGTATTTGGGGAGTGATTGGAGGCAGTGTGGAGTCTGCCCTGGATGCCCTGTTCACATGAGTCTGGTGGGGTAGGTGAGTGTAAGGATGGAGCTGATGCATGTGTCATTCAAGCATGTTTTTCATCCCATTTTAAAGCTTGGTAGATAGCTAAGTTGCTGTATTAGAAAGAAAAGTAAATCCTTGCTGACATAAAAATAACTCTTAGCAGTGAAGCTGAAAGAGAAACTGTTATCCCTCATTCAGTGAGTGTTGACAACCACAGGACTTTGAAATGCAAGTTCATCATTGCCCACAGCAGAGAGGAGAGTATAAATTAGACTAATCAAACCTGTTCTGTTGAAAAATTAGCAATTGAAGGCTTTTAATCCAAAAGAGCTCAGGTAAAATCAAAGCTTAACTCAAAATAAATAAATATTTATGTAAAATAAAAAAGGCTGTTGGAACCATTGCCTTTCAAGAGGGCAAAAGGCTTCACTTGCACATCCCTAGTAAATATTCCTAATCAGATACTAGTTGGCTGTGGTTTCTCTTCGAATGCCAGCATGACCTTGCATTGTTTTTTTGTGGTAGGAATGCATAACATTTGGTGACTTCTCCCATTTTCTCAATATTTGGTGAGCATGAGCAACCAGTTTTTCTATTCACTGTGTTTATACTGTGAAGACAACCTCTGCCTTGTTGCCGTGTGGCTCTTGGATGCAACAACTGTTTTGTGCCTATCCTGGTTATGCAGACTGTGTTCTACACTGCTTGTGAAGACAACCTGCCTTTAATAATACTGGGATTTCTGTGCGGATTATGGGAAATGATAACATTTGTTGCCATGGTGGTGTTTTTTGCTTTTTGCATGAACTGACACTTTGCATGCTCTTGGCTTGATGTGCTGGGATGAGGTGATCAAGTTAAGGCAAAGGACAAGGAGTAATGGTTTTAAACTGAAATAGAGGAGACTCAGACTGGATATAAGGGAGACATTTTTTTACAGTGATGAAACACTGGAACAGGTTTCCCAGAGAGGTGGTAGATGCCTCATCCCTGGAAACGTTCAAGGTCAGGTGGGATGGGGCTCTGAGCAGCCTGATCTAGTTGAGAATGTCCCTGCTTATTCCAGTGGGATTGGGCTATATGACCTTTAATAGTCCCTTCCACCCAAAATGACTCCATGAGATAGCAGGTCCAGCTCATGGATGAGAAGAATTCCTTTCACATGCTTCATGATGTCTTCAAACACTTCTATTTCTAGGTGTTAATGAGAGAACAAACAATGGTATGAACCCAGAAGGAGTTCCTTGCAGCTGCCATATTTGTTAGATCCTTGAAAATCCCCTTGGTACTTGGATGTTACACTCCATGCAGTGCTGCTTCAGGCAGTGCTATGGACCAAAGCACTTCTGAAGGTCTGAGCAAAAAAGAAACCTGGCATGAGGAGCTGATGACTGGGAGGGAAAGTCTTTGCTCTGGAGCAAACTTTCACAGTGAACCCTGGTGTGTAAGTATGGGGCTGGAAACAATTCATGGCAACCTTCACCCCGTGAAGGAAAGATGGGAAACAAGAATGAGAAGTTGATATTTTTTTTCTTTAATTAAAACGTCAGGTGGTAAAACTCTTATTACATTAGCCCTTCTGAAGAGATCTCAGACAAAGATCATTTTATCAGATTAAGCAGTCCAAGGAGCAGTAAACAGAAAACATGGTGAAAATGTTTGGGTTTGTGTTTTGTTAAGGTTTTTAACTAAAATGTAGATCTGGACCTGGTTTATAGTGCTTATAGTCACAAGCCCCTAGAGGCTTTCTTCTTATGGAGTTGGCATAGTACATTATTTCTACCTATATTAATTATTTCTACTTATGATCCAGTTAAAAGGATATTATGAAAGAAAACACAAGTAGAAAGCGAGGGTGTAGCCTGCAGGAAATGGTTAAGGAAACCCTAACTCTAAAAGGAAATTGTGCTTCCTTGTTCTTGAAGAGCAGAAACTGTCATAAATAAAAAATAAAAATAAAGAGCCCCAGGAAAAGCACAATCTAAAAGTATGACTGTAAGATTTAGTGGCCAACAGTTGCTCTTTTAAGAGATGCATGGAGTTGAAGCATTTGCTTGCCCAGACAAGTTAAAGTGCTGGGGATCTGCTTGTGTTAGATGGTTTGACTCCCTGCCACTAATACCATTATTTATAGTGTGGCGCAAGCAAAGTGACCTATTCCAACAGGCACCAAATAGGTGGGTAATATTTTTACACTCTGATGTTTCAGTAGCAAGTAACCAAAGAGGACTCGCATTAGTCATGGTCATTAAAAAAAAAATAAAATAATGATCCTTCAGCTCTTTCCTCTACTTCATCGCTTATATAAGCAACACATTTTTGTGATTAGAGCTATGGTTTTTCCCTTCTAAAGATGTCACATAACTTTCAAAGACCCCAGTGTTCAGCTTAACAGCTGCTCTTGCTTTTTTAAACCAGGGCTTCTTCATTCATAAGTAATGTAAGGGGAGTGTGTCTGTACAGCATCTGACAAAGTATTCCCCTGACCTCTTACTGCATGGATGGGTGCCACCAGCACTCAGATACACTTTGTTTTATCCTTTTTTTGAAGAGCAGGTTTATATTGTTCCTCCATGAAGCACGGGATGTTTGAAAGTCCCAGAAATACCACACACAGCACCTGGACAGCAGAAGGACCTGGACAGTTGTGCTGAGCATTTGTCCTTGGAGCTGTGCCCTCTGCTTTCCTGCTGGCAGCATTTCTGCATTTCCCTTTGACACCTGGATGTGGTGAGGAGGGTAAATGCTGGGCATTAGGGGAATGAGCTGCCTCCAGGTTCGGGCTTTGAGCACTTAAAAGAGAGAAAGGGGAGGAAATGGCAAACAAGACTAAAAGGTTTTAAAAACACAGGGTAGTGTGACACTGCCTTAACCTGGCTTTAATTTATGTCAGTAATCATACATGTTGCTGTTTTCATGAGTAGGATAGCAAAAGACCTCAACTCAGGGCACTAATATTTAGAAAAAAAATCCTTTTCCATTGGTTATTGCTTTTATAATTATCTCCAAGAGGAATACAAGTTTTAAATGGAGATATTTTGGATTTGAGCAGGACAGGCAGTGTTCTAAGTGTGTGACAACTTTTATCACATCTTCATTTTAGTATACAAGTGTTTTAGCAACCTGGAGTTACGGAAATCCTTTTGTCCTCTGCCCCTGCCTTTATGAACACGTCTCCTGATGTGTTAGACATCATTTAAGCTTTTCAGAACATCACCCAGGAAGTGATGTTCCTCACTTCTGAAGTGGCTGTATAATTTTCAGGCCTGCTCTTTCACAAGTTCACAAATCAGGTTCTAAATGGGAATAAAAGTCTGTACTGAAAAATGGGAGTAGCTTTCCCTCTTATTCTGAATTGTACCTGAACATATTTTTCAAATATCTGCTGAGCCATGGCAATGTCACTGCTTCTCAACAACGTATCAAAATTTGCCTAGTCCACTTTTTGGGGGGTTTTTTGTTTGTTTGTTTGCGGGGTTTTTGTTGGTTTATTTTGTTTGTTTTCAGGTTGTTTGTTTTGACTTGTTTTTGTTCTGTGAGGGTTTTGTTTGGCTTTTGTTTGTTTCAGTTGTTTGTTTGTATTATTATTTTTAAGGTGGGGAATGTTACCATGCAAAGATAAAATCCAGCAAAATTACTTTTGCATCTTATGGCTGCAGCTGCATTTAAAGGAAGATGCTCAGCTGGTGTCTTGCTGCAGTTTTTCATTCTCCAGTGGATTTCTGACAACTTACCCCAGTGAAGGGCCTGTCCTTTCCTCCATGGCCATCAAGTTCCATTGACAAAGCATTCTGTGTGCAACGGAAAGGTGCAGCAAATTATCATTAGTGACATCAGCTGAATACCAGCTCTGAAAAAAAGGCTTCAGTTATATTTTTATGACTTATTTACAGTGAAAAAGAAATGCATTTAATCAGGTGTTTTAGTACACCCATTAAGAAAATTAGTCAGCTGGTGTAAAGACTGCTTGTGCTGTTGTGCAGGGGTTGAGTGTACTAATAACTCATGACACACAGTGCTAAAATTTCGTATATAATCGGGAAAAATGATCCAAGAATCTGGAGAAAAGGACTAAAAAAAAAAAAAAAACAAATCAAAGCCCAACAGACTTATCCAATCTGATTTTGTGCCTGCCTTGGGCTTGAGATGGTCCCTTGCTAAAGCTTGCTAAAGGGCATAAGCAGAGTGCAGGGGAGCTTAGAGAAGAGGCGCCTCTCTGGGTTTTCACCAGGGAAAAGGGATCCTTTGGCACCTCTCTGGGTTTTCACCAGGGAAATGGGATCCTTTGGCGCCTCTCTGGGTTTTCACCAGGGAAAAGGGATCCTTTGGCGCCTCTCTGGGTTTTCACCAGGGAAAAGGGATCCTTTGGGGTGGCAGGGCCTTGGTCACCTCCTTTTTGGCTGACTGCCTTCAGGCAGACAGGAGACATCCCACTGTCCAGGCACTGTGGAAATACTACTGATAAGGGGTTCAAAGTCTCTTGTTTTGGGGCACTTGAGTGGGGGTTTGTCACCATTGAGCAAATCACTTTCTCCTTCTTGGTCCTGGTGTGCCCTACCCAGACTTCCCTTGATTGCATTGTCTGTGGCTTTCTTGGGGAAGGGAAAATTGTTAGTGGGGAGCTCAGCAGACAAAAGCTTTAAGCATTCCACACCTCAGGGCTTTTTCACTGCTTATGTGGGGTGATGAATGTAACATGAAGAGCAATTGCAGATCTTCCTCTTCTATTCTCTGTGATTTTAGCTAGTTTGACTTCTCTAGGTGGAATCCTGTATGTTTCAGCATTTGGCTAAAGCCAAACCAATGAGCCTCCTTGGCCCTGGTTTTTGTGTTGGAAGGGAAGGGCTGTGTGTTTACAGGCATTTGTGACAGTGCATTTTCTCCTCAGTGTCTTCTCTGCCATGGATAACCCCTCTGGCAGCGCTGCCAATCGCACCTTGTTGTTGAGTGGGCTGCTTTTGTGTGCCCAACATCAGGTCTGAGAATGCAGGCCTGGAAACTCATTTCTGCAACTCAGCCTTCAAGCAACAGATAAAAATTCTGTGAGACTGTTGCAGTGTATAGTTGTATTTTGTTTCATTTTTGTGATAGCACGTTGTAAGCACACGATTTTTACTGGCTTACAACCTGAGAGCGACTTCCAGAGTTCAGTTTCTAAGCCTCTGGGAGGGTTTTGCAATAGCTTTTTTTTTTTTTGGGGGTGGGAGGGGGGGTTTAGGCATTTCAGCTATGATAGGACTGAATTTCATGCTCCTCCAGTATCAGACATTAGTACCTAAAATAGTTCCACCCCGCTGTGAGCTGGTTTCCCTTGTGCCGCGGTGGACGGCGGCTCTCAGGGAGCAGGGCAGTGCAGGGGCACACCCGAGCTGCCCAGCAAAAACCCACTCACACAGCCATCTGCACATGAAAGCTAGGGATTGCAGGTGAAATTCAGGGATTACTCACCAGAAAGATCAGTTGATAACATTCAACAGCACCTCTGGCAGGGTCTATGACAGAGAAAGCCCCATGCTTTTGGCTAACCCTTCCTGACGAGGTATTTCTGGCGAGAGCAGTCTCTGATAAGATTTTGAGTTTTCTTTCAGGTTTTTCCTTAAATACTTCACAGTCATCATAGAATGGCTTGTGTTGGAAAGGACTTTGAAGGTCATCTCATTCCAAGCCCTTGCCATGGGCAGGAACACCTATCACCAGGTCAGGTTGCTCAGCACCCCATGCAACACGGCCTTGAACACTGCCAGTCTTTTGTTACATGAGAGGAGTTTCATCCTCTGGCCACCTTGGTGGCCTCCACTGGACACACTCCAGCAGGTCCCTGTCCTTCCTGTGCTGGGGAGCCCAGAGCTGGATGCAGCCCTGCAGGAGGGGTGTCAGGGACAGAAGGACAGAGGGACAGAAGGAGCAGAGGGGCAGAATCTCCTCCCTTGCCCTGCTGGCCACGCTGCTCTGGATGCAGCCCAGGACAGGTTTGATTTTTGGGTGGTGAGCACACGTTGTCAGAGGTTCAAACACATGTGCAGACAAAACTTGGTGCAGCAGGATGTCCCCAGAGCAGGTTGTCAGGTGGAAATAGCTGCCACCATTTCATGCAGGTCAGCAGAGCCTGGGTAATTTCTGCAGAGGGAGGCTTTGCTTTACTGCTGTGGGTGTTGCTTTAGGGGAAGGTGTCCTGCCCATGGTAAGTGCTAAGCAGGGGTGGCTGTACCTGCTGTCCTTGCAGGAGAGAGCTGCTCCATTCCTCTGGACAGGCTGTCACCTAACAAGTATGGATCATTTCAGCACTGGGTCCAAGCTGACCACGGTGAAGAGAGCAAGCTGGAGATATGTGACATTACTTTCCATGAGCAGGGATCTAAGCACAGCATCCTCCAGTTGTGCTAACCTGGCTGGATGAACTGAGTTAGAAATGAGACGTGAATGTGGATGTGGGCACAGCCTGGTAGTTTTGACATGCATATGCAATTCACAGAATGTGTTGACTTTGGAGACATTGAGAGAATGCCACTCTGGTTTTTAGTGCGACTCAAAATTTTACTGCTGTCTTTCTCCTTCCAGAGTATTCTGTGTGTTGTCACATACAGATGTGTGAAAGCAGGATGTGGTCTGTGGGGAAGGTGGGGAGCAGAAGAGGGAAAGTAAAAGTGAAGTTAGAGACATTTCAGACTGAGCATTACCCAGAATATTATATTTAAACCCTGAGCAAAAAACTGATGAGAAAAAAAATGTATTGGTTTTATTCATCTTAAGGGGACTAAAATATCTGACTATTTTTAATGCTGATTTAAAAAAATAATTGCTGAGACTGTGGAACTGCCATGAAATGAACTCCTTAACCCACTGATAATGGCACAACATTTCCATTACATTCTGTGGAAGCTGAATAAAGGCAGAGGTTTTGCACCTGGTGAAATTTATCCAGGCTCAGAGCAGTGTGTGGCCAGCAGTTAAAGAGGATCCATCTGTTTCTACTGATTTCAGAATGACCACTCACCCTGGTGTTGCACATGAAGCATCATCCCTCTCTGGGCAGGCAGGTCCTCCCCTTCACTGGGTATTTTTCCTCTAAAACAGACCCAGCCACAGCTTATTGTCAGATGAAGCCTGGAAAGGATGATGAGTGCTGCCCTAATGATGCATTCCAGCTGCATTTCAGGAGTACAAGCTGGAGCTGGGATAGCACCCAGGCCTCTGACTGAGTGTGCAGCGAGCTCCTGGCAGTGGCAGCCAGTGCTGGGGAGACCTGGGGATCCCAGAGGTACCCAAGGAGTGCACATGGAAAGATACATCCATTTAAAGAAAAAGGAATGTAGTTATAAAGGAATGTAGTTCTCTACACCATGAAGAAGTTATTGTAGAAAGATTGTATCTGATTTAATTGTATGTACTTGGATGAAAATGTATTAAAAAAATTGTAAATCTCAATAGTTGAGAGTCAAGCTGCAAACATGAATGAATATCCTTATTACTGTAGACAGCTACTTCTAATAAATTAAAGTTCCAGGTATGAATTTGCTATGAATTGTTGCTGTACAAATGCACAAAAGGGTTTCATTTGTTCTTAAATGGAACTTACTTAGTTTTCAATCTAATAGACATGACTTTTGCTTCTCTAGTCTCTCTCAAAGATCAAGACACAATTTCCTTGTGCTGGAGGGGTTGCTAAGAAGATTATTGCAGGGGCCTTACAATGCCAGGGTGATGGCTGCAAATGAAAGGCAACTCATTCTTTCCTCTCCCCCATCAAAACCCCAGCCAAGACAATGTTCTATGGACAGGTAACTTAAGAGGCATAAACAAATCGCCTGTGCCAGTGCTGATGCCTTAGCTGCTGTGACATGGAGGGGAAGAACAACTTATTTACATCCAAATATGCCTTTGGAGTTGGCTTCAAGTCCCTGCTGCATGGTGGAGTGTCAGGGCTTTCACATGGACTTTCCATATGGCACAAGCTGTATTGTGGTTTCCTGCTTTTGCTCAATGAACCTGCCTCTTGCCTCTGGGAGCCTTGCATGAGTCTTTAGTTTAGCACAAGGGCTGTGAATGGCTCTGGAAGGAGTTGGGTTTGGGGTACATAGCTAAACTCAAGTAGTATTGAAATGAGCATCCCAGTGCCAGAGCTGCTCTCTGAGACACAACGTGCCTGGCGCTGAGAACACCAGCTGTGACACTCCTAACTCTTCACACTGCCCTTTGACATATCACTTTTTCTGTATCAGTCTTTGAGGACGGAAAAACAAAGCCTTGTTGTGAAGGTGACTGCACAGCCACAGAGAGCAGCGGTTTCAGCGTGCTCCTGGCTGGCTCAGCCAAGGGAGAAAACCTTCAAGTAATGTCTGCTGCTGTGGTTGGTGACATTATCAAATTTCCCAGTGCAAATACCTTTGAGAGGAGCAAGCCTTCAGTTTTTCTCCTTAGGATCATTTAATGAGTCATTATTTACTTTTGTCACATAGCAATACAGGACTTGATTTCTGGGAAAAAAAACTGTAGCTCTGCCAAGGTTGTTGCTGAACAGAAGCAGCGTATTTACCATAACAAAGTTTGAACTCATCACATAGGGAAGTTTCCAGATATAACTTTCATTGTGGTCTCATATTTTCCACTACATTCCTGAGGGACAGCAACTCCTTTCAGAGAAGGTCTGCTCAGTAATGAGCTCGAAAGCTGTTTTTACTTGGAAAGGAGAAATCTACCAACAACACAGGAAAAGTAGCATAAAAAAAGGGTGCAAAGGTGGGAGCAGCTCAGTTTGGGCTATGACAGCAGGAATTTTAGGATGTAAGTGTGAGGGGAGCCTGTGAATTGTGCCCTCCTGCCACAGGCTGGGACAGGGTGCACCCTCAGTGTGGCCTTGGGCTTTAGTTTCATTACAACCCTTTAAGCCAAGTCGTTTCAAAGGTCTGTGCTGCTGTTGTCCTGATGGGGTTTGGAGAGCCCTGGGGGAAGAGAATCACTTTTGCTTCCTTTAATCTTCACTGATCTGTTTCCCCCACAGGGTGGGATTTTTTTGGGTTTTTTCTTCTCTTTTTTTTTTTTTAATGCTAAATGACAAAGCACAGGGACTGAGCAAGTTTAAAGGGTGTTTTCCAGCTTAACAGGAGAAGGGTGGATCCCACTGTGCCCAGTCAAGCCCTGGAGTGATGGGGATCAAATGTTGCTGCTGTCTTAGTCACACCATGAAGGAGGACACCCCTCAGTCACCCTGAGCAAGAGGATGCTCACAAGGTGTCCCTGCAAGCCTGCAGTGTCAGAGCTGTAGGAGAAACAGGCAAAGGAAGAAGTGATTTCTGGTTTTCTCCATGTTAGCCTGGCCAGTTTCCTGCAGTGGTTTAGGAAGAAGAAGGGAGCAGCTCCAGCCACCAGGACAGTACGTGAGGTTTGCTGCTGAGCCCTCCTTGGCTGTGCTCTCCTCAGGAGCTGCCCATGTACAGACCTGAGGCTCTGCACAGCTCAGAGCCAGCTCCATCTGCTATAAATACAGGCAGCCCCAGCAAAGCTGCTGGGATTTATGCCAGGCAGGGACCTGGCCCAGGGGCCAGGCTAAAACACTGCTACAAGGAAGCCTCTCTGACTTTTATTTTCTAATATTCTAATTTCAGCGGCTCTGCATTCATGTTAGGGTTGCTTCTTAATCTTCCCCTCCTTCCTCTCCTGCTGGTCTTGTACATTTTTGTTTGACCTTTGCAATTGTATCAGATGGGATCAAAGCAGAGGTTTTGGGGTTTGGTTTGGTTGAGTTTGGTTTGGTTGAGTTTGGTTGGGTTGTGTTTGGTTTGGTTGGGTTGTGTTTGGTTTGGTTTGGTTTGGTTTGGTGGGTTTTCTTGGTGTTTATTCAGGATTCGTTGTTGGTTTTTTTTTTGTTGTTGTTGTTGTTGTTGGGTTTTTGGGGTTTTTTTTGTCCCTGACTTTCTTTACCTTTTGAGTGTCTACTCCAGCAGAAATATAAGAAGTTTGGCTTGACCACTGAGGTGTGAATAGACAGCAGTCTGTTCTTAGGATGTCTTTGTCTTAATCAAATTACTAATCAATACCTTGCAGCACAAGACTATGAGAAACTTGCAGCAGATTTCTTTAAACAGATCTCTCTGAGCAGTCTGCAATCTTGTCCATGTGCCTCTCCATTTCTTGGACTGCTTGGTTGCAAGCTGGGGGTCACCCATGGCATCAGCTCCATCACCTTTTGCCATCAGGGCAGTACAAAATCTTACATTAAAAATATGGAGTAGGAATCACTTTTCACAAAGAGAAACTGCTGGAATTTGCAAACAGAAAAGGAAGGACTCATGTTATGTCTAAAAGGATGCTTCTCAGCCAAAGACTACAATTCCCAAGTGTCATCATGAAATCTTGACAATTTGCCCAAACCCCATTTTCATTCAGGAAGTTTGTGATTAATAGAATTAAGTTCTAATCATGCAAAGCATAGGAAGGTATGTGAGAATACCCACCTTTTATGGCATGGCATTTGTTGGCACTCTCAGCTTCATTGTAGCAGACAAGATGAAAGGATCAGTATGTAAGCCAGATACTGAACTGCTGCTGCTGAAGTTGTGTTTTGCCAGAATATTGATTACAGAGGATTTTTAAAGCCTTCAGAAGAATGCCCTGTACCCTTATTTCTGTGTTATCTTGTGATGTATATATTTAATGAAGTAGAGAGTTTATTTTGTAAGGTGTGAGGTGTCCTTTTTGCCAAATCAGTTTGGTCCATTCCTTTGGCTGTCTCTGTAGTTTTGGGCTTTTTTTCCCTTTTTTTTTTTTCCTACAAAGTTTTCTGTGAAAGAGAAGCAGATTTTTGACAATGTTGGCGCAAGGAGGGAGAGCCATGCTGGGGTCTGGTTTTATACTGAGATGAGCAAACCTCATTCTCCGTTGGAGGATGCTGGCCATACCTGATGCTGCCTGCCAGCCAGCCAATTTCTTTTCTGGAAGATGTTCCAGAACAAAGCCCTGAGGTCTGTTCTCCAAATCCCTGCTTAATCACAGAATAGGCTGAGTTGGAAGGGACCCATCAGGATTGAATCCAACCCCTGGTCCTACACAGGACACATCAAGAATTGCACCACGTGCCTGAGGGAATTGTCCAAACACTTTTTAATTCTCCTTGCATCAGAATATATTGTAATAGCTTCACTTAAACAATAGCAAATTGCAGCATTTTTTAAAAATTAGCAATGTGAATGTAAGGAATTGAATGTTAAGCCCCTGACTTCCTCTTTTTTGTGTAAGGTTACACTTGGTAGGACTTGCTTTTCTCCAAGTCTCTCAGTTTGGGCTGGTTCTTTCAGAGCACCAAGCTGGTAGGAAATGCTCGTGGTGGATGGAGGTGGCAGGAAGGTAGGTTGGAGCAGGAAATCCAGGGAAACTGCTCCATCAAGTGTTGGAAGGTAAAAACTGGCACTGCAAGGATGCTCAAAATACAGGTCAGCCTTGGGCCAGGGGCAAGGTGATCTGCACCTTGCAGATCAAATGTGCAAAATCCCTACTGAGCTTCCTAGGGCCAGATTCCACTCTGAGCTGCACAATTATGGGATGGTCTTCATTTTAATTTGATGTTTACTATCTTAAAAATATCCATTGCAGTAGCCAGTTAAACTGATCCTTTTTTTTTCTTCCCCAACAGTTCTAATAAAAGCAAATGTTTTGCATAGATGCACATCAAATGCATGCCTCAAAAGTAAAACTTTACTTGCTTTCCTTGGAAATGGAACAATAATTTTGAAAGATTGGTAGGGAGAGAAAACTAAGCATTTGTTTTAGCTTGAATTTTGAGACTGTATTTAATTATTCTGTTCTATGTTGACAGATATTAAAGCTGGTCTGCATGTACAAATGTCATTGAAATAATTTTTAGACTTAGATATTCAGGCTTTCTTGCTTTCACAGTGGAAATTTGAAGTCTTCTGACCCGAACCTATATTTTACCTATTCAGTTTAGGATATCTGCACTGCTCACTGCTTAGAGAAACTTTACCATTTACATGGCAAGTCTACCATCTACAAGTGGACCTTGATTTTTATGCATTTTTTTTCCCAAAATGAGTCCACTCTTACACAGCCACTTGAATCAAGTGAGGTAAATTTTACTTAAAGTTTTTGGCTTCTAGGGCTTTCTGTGGAGAAACTACACTGAAATTTTATTGAAAAATCATAAGAGAATAAAAAATGTATTAAAATCTTAGTTGAAAAATCCAGCTAGGAAATGAATGGGATTAATGTAGTATAACCTGATTTTCAAGCAAATGCAGTGCTATGAAGAATTGAACTTTTTGTAAAAAGAGGTGAGAGCTTTCAAATGTCAGTTCTTAAAAATTTCATTGCTGTTTCGATTTAAAAGCTTTCTGATAGCGTTGTTTTTGTTGGGTTTTGTTTCGTTTTGTTTGAGTGACAGAAAATTCTTTCTTCTACTATTTTTCCTTAAAGCCATTGAGCTTTAGGCTGTTCCTGCCTCTTCCCCAGGGGCTCTCCCAGGATTTGCTTTATCTCATCCTGACTGGTGCCTTCAGGAACCCCAGACCTTTGTGGAGTCATGGAGTCATTTAGATTGGAAAAGACCTTAAAGATCATAGAGCCCAGCCATAACTGTTCTGATGCATTGCCTGCATTCCCAAATACTGAATGAGGCTGGGGGATTGTACAAAAACTAAAAATTTCCTTGAAAGCCTCAGAAACAGGTGCCTGATATTCACAAGCAGGTACAACTCAAAGTGTGTTCTCTCCTCACTCCTGCACTCGGTTAGCAAATATCTATCAATACTATATTCTATAAAAATAGAGTTTTTATTAAAATATTGACAAATCCCACTTTTTTTTGTAAATGCAAGTTAAAACCATGGTATGAGAGCAACCCAAAACAAGCAGCTGTTAATTTCTGTACCTGTTTAAAAAAAATGTACATGTTTGCCAGCACCTACAGGCTTCCCTGAATTTTGAGTTGGTGGGAGAATGATTAGTTTATAGAGAAATAAATAGCAACCAACCCTAACTTGTTTCAGAAAAGGCTTGGAGGGGAGTTATCAGCTTAGTACTTTTGCCTTCAGTGGGATACAAAATATGTACATTAGATGGCTTCAGGTGCCAGCCTGAATTGTTTGGGTTTGTGTTTGTTTGTCAGCATGGCTGAAAACCAGCCTGAAGGGGAGAGTGGTGATTGCTGGGGGACCTGGCAGCAGAGAGCAGAGAAAAGGATGGTGAGTCAGTGCAGAGTGTTACTGTTTTTCATCTAAAATCCCCAAAACCCCCTCCACTACTATGCAGAGTAACAGGTGTAACCACAAGCTTGCCTAGCTCCCTCCCCCAGCCCAAGCTAATTTAGGTTTCTAAGCCTATGGAATGAGTACAACATGATGGAGCCAAAATTTATGAAAAAATATCCATGTTAATATAGGCTGTAAAATAAATGCAAGCGAAAGCTGAAGTAAAACAGCTTTTATTCACGTGAAAAAATAAACCTGTTAGCTCTGATAATCAATTAAAATATTATAGAATCAAGCAATCACAGATGTAGAAGCTTATCTTCCTTAAAGTCATTATAAATCACATCCTTTCCTAAATCTCTCTATTCCCTTTTATTGCTTGCATTCTAATCCCTGTCCGGGTATCGTTTTCATTGCTAAACACTGTTTGCCAGTCAGTTTATTAAGGTTTGTCTTGATAGTGCCAAAACAAATGCTCCTTTTCAGAGATAAAAGGAAGGCTAATATTAAAACAATAATTTCACCTCTTTGCTGGCAGAGCCTACTTATTGAAGAAATTGGCGCATGGAACCTCTGAGGTGACAGGGAATTAGTGTGTCAATAGGAGCCTGCTTTGAAGTTGACCCACGCTGTTCTTGGTGGTGCTGGGTATGCCCTGTCTCTTGCAAGAGGATGTGGGGAAGGAACTGTTTGGGGTGGGAAGCAGCTAACACTGAAAGTGTTCTTCCCTGGTTTTGGTGAAGAAGCTTTATGAAAAGAAGGATGCAACACACAGGAGACCAAAAACATAAAAGCAGAAAAATTACAGACTTGAGACTGTAGTGACAGGATGAGGGGTAGTGACTTCAACTGAAAGAGAGGAGGTTTAGCTTAGATATTAGAAAGAAATTCCTTACTGTGGGAGTGGTGAGACACTGGAAGAGGCTGCCCAGAGAAGCTGTGGGTGCCCCATCCCTGGAAGTGCCCAAGGTCAGGCTGGATGGGGCTCTGAGCAGCCTGCTCCAGTGGAAAGGGTCTCTTCCCACAGCAGGGCTTTGGAGCCACATCATCTTTAGGGCCCCTTCCAAACCAGGCCATGGCTGAGAAGAACAGCAGAGAGGCATTAAAGGGGCTGGGGCAGCTGAAGGAATTGTATGACCCTTGGGTTTGTGCAGGAGGGCTTTGGTGACATCAGGCTTACAGCAGTGATGCCAGTAAAGCACTCTGAGCAGTGAGAGGGCAGCAGGGCTGTCAGAGCACTACTTGCCACAGTGAGGAGTGCTCTAAAATATTCCTGTGGAAGCAAACACTTGGGTTACCCCCCAAACTGCTACCAGATCAATTGAAACCTGGGGGAAGCATGAAAGCATGAGCCTAACAGCTTAACAACCCTCCTGACTTATGTGCAAAAACTACTGCGAACAAGGAGCAGAGCTCCTGAAAACATGACTTTAACCCAAGGCTGGGAACAGATGAGATGTAAATTAAATGTGCTCTGTTTTTCTGTGGTTTAGCTGGTGGCAGGCAAACCCAGAGCCAAGGAAAGCTGAAAAGCCACACTAGGGATCACACTAGGGAGACAGAAGCTGCTGGTAAGGGGAAAGGCTTTTAAACCCTGGGTACTCCATCCCATTTCAGCTTGAAATGCTCAAATTTCATGAGAGCTTGATGAAATAAAATCTAACTAACACATCATCCAAATATGTACTTTATGTATACAAAAAACACATACAAAGGAGCTGGAGGAAATGGCGTGACCTGGTCAGGGCAGGTTCAGGTTGGATATCAGGAAAAGGCTCTTCACCTTGAGGGTGTTTGGGCACTGGAACAGCTCCCCAGGGCAGTGCTCACAGCACCAGCCTGGCAGAGCTCCAGAAGCATTCGGACAATGCTCTGGGACACATGGTGGGGTTCTCAGAGTGTCCTGACCAGGGCCAACAGTTGGACTGGATGATTCTGGTGAGTCCCTTCCAGCTCAGCAGATTCTGTTTCTATAAATCTGATTGCAACAAGAACAAGACAAGCAACGTTCCCTTTTTGCAGGGATAAGCCTATTTAAAATAAAAACCAGAAATGGCTGCAGTTCATGGCAAACAGCTGATAGATCTCTATGGCTGGACATGGATAGGCATCAGAAAAATTGAGTTTCATCTCTAGTCAAACAAACCATTAAGAATAACAGTGCTTGAGATAAAGAAATTGGTCAAGATGAGGCAGCATGGGGGAAACATTTAAAAGAAAAGAGAAATATCTCTCAGATAAGAGCAGCCAGGTGTCTTCCTATGGAATTGCATTTTGTTTCAAATTAAATGGGAAACTGTATGTGCTTTGATGTTCCCAACTTCCTTTAAAGATGAAATGATTGATGGTTCAAGGGTTTGCCCCTGGAATGGCAAAGGTGGCCTCAATGGTGTTTTGTCAATAGGTACAAACTGGTATTACATTTCCATTACAGGCTGGTATTCTGGACATGGAGAGGTGGGACTTCATAGCTCCAAAGAGATTTACAATAGGTCAGAGAAAGAAAGTGTTCAAAATGAAGTGAAAAGGTTTAGGTTAGTGTTTGCATTAATGTAACTGTACTTATTTTGGTGTCATTCTTTCAAATTTTTCTCTTAAGGATAAAATGTCTGTTGGGGTTTATCACTGGGGAATTACCAACTTTGCTGATGGGAAAAACATCTTTAATTTAGAAGCATCTTTTTTTTTTCTTGTGACAGAAAATGAAATATAAGCGTTATCATCAGGTTTGTAAACCTGGGTTTGCAGTATGGAACTTGGAGAAGAATGCAGGATCCTGCCAGTCAGGAGGAATTTCATTATGGGTTGTCTGGCACTGGAATGGGCTCTCCAGGCAGGTGATGGAATCACCATCCCTGGAGGTGTTCAGTGCCCCTGGATGTGGCATTTAGGGCCATGGTCTCGCTGACAAGGTGGTGATGAGTCAAAGCTTGGACTTGATGATCTCGGGGGTCTTTTCCAACCTAAGGGGTTCTGTGATGCTGTGATCCCTGGGACACTCATCCCAGGGTCCCTAGGCTTTCTTCTGCTTTGTGAAAGCCACCCAGAGCTGATGGGACATTCTAAACCCAGTGAAGAGGTAGAGGGATGAGATTTCACGTCTTTTTGAGTCATCATCACACTGGCTACATAAAAAATCTAATTTTTAAAGAAATGTGACTGGATGAAAGAATTTATTTCAAATTGGTCATCAGATAATTTGTGTAGAGTTACATTTTGTGACTGCTGATGATTAGTAAGGCAAGACCAGAGTTTCCCTGAGATACTGGATGGGTGTTTCTGGCAGCCCTCTTAATGAAACCGTTGTTTAATTCAGTTCCTGGTCTCTAAATGTAACAAATTCCTATGTCAAAGTTGACTCCAACACCTCCTAACTACAGCCGTGCCTCAAGATAGTAAGTGATCTATAAATTCTCAGCTTCTTCAGGACTAGGACGAATTGGCTGTGAAGTTTCATTTGAAAAGATATTTGAAGCTACTTCATTTTTAGTCCAAATTTTTCCTGCCTACTTGAAGACTCAAGCATCTTGGTGCCCCGTTCATTTAATGGAGCCATTGGATATTCAGTGATACTGAGAGCTGCTCCCAAGCTGCTTCAAGTGAGTAGTTTCAATCTCACAATGCAGTGAATCTTTCCTAGAACATATAGAGACCACTATAAAGAGGTAAGTGAGCTACCAATTCTTGTCTTGAAAATATTAACCATGAACTCACTTCATTGAATTTCTGGAGAAAATAGAAATTAAATTTTTAACATTCTCTTGTCCTGAGAAGTGTTAAGTCTTCTGCTTTTAAATGCATCACTCTGCTGTAGAAGGAAGGGTATCTGAGTAGATAACTCAGTCTGAGATGTTCATGGCAGCCAAGAGTTGGTCCAGTGATGAGCACCACGTGCTCAGCACTGAAAATCTGCTCTGCCCTTTTCTTGGCATGCACGCTCTGGACAGAAAGATATTTTGACATTTTTAATGTGATATGAAAGGATATGGATATCCTCTTGTGAAATACAGTGAATTTATGTGTTTTATGTCACTCTGCTTTGAGACAGCTGGAGCTGGAAATGGGCTGTAACTATAAACACCATTAGTCCTTTTTTTTTCATGTGTGTTGAGCACAGCCACCCTTACTCCTGTGCTTTTGGACCCACAAGGATGGCAATTCACCTGCCCCACCTGTGCTCTGTGGAGCATTGAAAGGTATGCTCAGGTAAACTGAGGCACTGGTGGCTGGGCTTTTGGTGTGTCACGGTTTCTTGGCTGTGCAAGGAAAATGAGTGTTGATTACTGCTTATGCCCTAAGACTTTTATGAAAATGTTATAAGAGATCCTTCAGGTTGTGGGAAGGACGATGGCCAGTGTGGTGAGGGGTCCAAGGGGGACATGTGCAGTGTGGTGGAGCAGTTTCCTGGGCTTCCATCACACCAGCAGTGGAGGCTGTCGCATTAACCTGGCCACCATCTGCAAAGCCAGCACTGGAGAGCACCGAGGTGGGCAGCAGGAGGGTGCTGCAGCCCTTCCATGAGGCTTGGAGAGCTGCTGGAGAACTGGAGAGCGCCAAGGTGGGCAGCAGGAGGGTGCTGCAGCCCTTCCATGAGGCTTGGAGAGCTGCTGGAGAACTGGAGAGCACCAAGGTGGGCAGCAGGAGGGTGCTGCAGCCCTTCCATGAGGCTTGGAGAGCTGCTGGAGAACTGGAGAGCACCAAGGTGGGCAGCAGGAGGGTGCTGCAGCCCTTCCAGCAGGCTTGGAGAGCTGCTGGAGAACTGGAGAGCACCGAGGTGGGCAGCAGGAGGGTGCTGCAGCCCTTCCATGAGGCTTGGAGAGCTGCTGGAGAACTGGAGAGCACCGAGGTGGGCAGCAGGAGGGTGCTGCAGCCCTTCCATGAGGCTTGGAGAGCTGCTGGAGAACTGGAGAGCACCGAGGTGGGCAGCAGGAGGGTGCTGCAGCCCTTCCATGAGGCTTGGAGAGCTGCTGGGAGAGCCAAGGGCTGCAGGAGAGTGCTCAACACGAGTGCACCGTATCCAGATGAACCCCCTAGCACAGCAGCTACTTAAAGCACTCCCCAAACTCCCCCAAAAGAAGGGGAGGGATCACCCAAAGGCAGCTTCTAAAAGCCTTTTGCAGTCATTAGTGCTGTCCCCTGTGCTGCAAGCTGCCTGCAATGAGCATGTCCACATCTCTGCAATGTGCTCACATTTCAAAGGCAGTGCTCCTAACCAGCTGCATCTCAAGAAATTGAGCAATTTTTTAAATTTTTTGTTCTTTCTTTCTTTCTGGTTTTTTTTTTTTTTTGAAGATACCATGCCAAGTCTTTTGAAATGAAAGCTGGGGCAAGCCTAGTGGAGATTAATGTAGGAAAAATGCTGCTGGCTTGATAAGCCCCAGATGTCTGTGAGATTTGTGGAGGTTGCTGACAGCCCGTGATGGTTTGCAGCTTGCAGGGTCCCCCTGCTCCAGGAGCAGATGCTGAATCCATGGCTGGAGGTGCAGGGCAGGGGTTGGCCCAGCGTGGTGCTTGGGTGAAGGGCTTGACAGGACCTGGAAGAAAATCTGGTCTGGACCCACTCTGTCATTGCAGAGTTTTCTTAAGTGCTGCACCTATTTATGCAAAAAAAAAAATATATATTTAATAATGTCAGTATTAGCAACTGTTTTTATAATACTGTAATGGGGAGACATAACTTGGTGAAAATCTGTGAAAGCATAGTATGGTGATGGAAACTCAGCCACCAGCCTTGGAAAATTGAAAAGGTGACTTACATTGGTGGAATCCTTCCTAGTGGGTGGACAGGAGCTGGGCCTCTCTTAACTCTGCACACTTGATAAAAACGATGCAACTTTTTTCAGGCAAGACTTTCATTGAGTCCTCTTAGGTGGTACCAGTAACACCAGTGAATTTACAGAAAAATATTTCTTGCTCTTTTTAAACTCAAGATGGTCCTGTCATCAAACCCTGTCACAGGAGCAGTGCAGAGTGTAACAGAAGGTCCCTCTGTTAGGAAATGCTTTGTTTTGGTTGCTGGTTGCTTTGTTTTTCGACAATTACAGATGATTGCATATATAAAAATGCAACAAAATTCATGATTTCTTGACATTGAGCACACATATGGACTGCATCATTAATGAGATGCTGCCAGTTTGTGGAACAAAACTCTGTTGTTTTCATGACATCAAAGCCAAATACTTCACTGACTTGTGGGCACACATGAAGTTATCCCTCACTTGCTGCCAGTGACTCCTCATGCAGAAATCCCCTGGGAGTCTCATCCTCTGCCCTGACATTGTATGCTCAGGTTTATTTTAAGCAGATAATTAAATTAAATCTGTTGTGAGTTTTAATTTGGAAGTGATGCTTTTTTATCTCCTTAATATACCTGATGTTTATATGCAACTTTTTGGTACCAATACTTTCCACATCTGGATAACAGGAATTGGTACAATCCTTGTCCTAAAAGTCTTGGGAAAATGCAGACAATTGCTTTGCCAAAATGTTATGAAAATAATTTGAACCAAAATAGCCTTTGGGGGTTTTGTTGGGTTTTTTTTCCTGGTGTTTTTGTTTTGTTGCTTTGTTTTGTTTTCTTTCATTGTGTTTTGTTTTTTCCCCAGAACAACAAGAAGATTTCCTGTAAAATTTTGATAAATGCTAGGCAAGGAAGTAAATCCCTAAATAGCAATTTAAATTCAGAATTATCTATAATAGGAATTGATGCATGTGCTTGTAAACAAATTAGCAAAGAACCAGGCCTCTCTTGTCATTGCTGTAATACTGTATTTTTTTTCCTGCTGACAGCCTCTGTTGCTCTCCCAGGCTGGTGCCTTTTGCCTTGTGTCTAATCAACACCTCTTGGCAGAATTTAGAGGCATCTGGTATTTAGCATGTATATTTTTTTATTGGAAAAACTTGTACATTGGTAGCTCACATAAGCTGATTGAGGCAGCTAAGAAATAATTTCCAAAAATGATAGGAAAACTTTTATTCCATGTACCCTCAAAAGCAGCAATAATTTTAGGGGAATTTGAAAGGAAAATCACAGAACAGTTTGGGTTGGAAGGGAAATTAGAAATCATTTCATGGTGAGGAACACCTTGCACTAGACCAGGCTGCTCAAAGCCCTATCCAGGCTGGCCTTGAGCACTTCCAGGAGTGGGGCACCCACAGCTTCTCTGGGCAACCTCTTCCAGTGTCTCACCACCCTCACAGTAAAGAGCTTCTTCCTAAAATCCAACCTAAATCTGCCCTCTTCCAGTTTAAAACCATTCCCTGTTTTCTTGTCACTGTTTCCCCATGTAAAAGCTGCTCTCCTTTCTTCCATAGGCTCCCTTGAGGCACTGGAATGCCCACTGGGGTCTCCCTGGAGCCTTCTCTCCTCCAGGCTGAACGGCTCAGCCCAGTTTCGTACCAGCAGCGCTCCAGCCCCCTCTGATCATCCCGGTGGCTGCCCTCTAGACCCACCTAAGAGGCCCAGCTCTTTCTCCAGGCGGGGTTCCATGCGGGCAGAATCCCTTGAGAGGTTGGGAAGCCAGTGAAGACTGAGCAAAGAGCTCACTGAGTACCTCAGCCTTCTCCAGTTGTCACCAGTTCTCTCTTCTCATACCCATCCTGCACACCCTCCTTGGCCTTTCCTCCTGACCTATGTGCTTACAGAATCCCTTCCTGCTATTCCTCACATCCCTTGGCAACTCCTGTTCTATCTCTGCCTTAGCTTTTCTGATCTTGTACCTACACATCTAAACTATGGCTTCAGTTTCCCCAAATTTTGAGTATCTGAGGAAGAAAATTCTTTCATTTCAATTCCTCTATGAAATAAAAAGTTTCAAGCATTTTCTTTGGAGTAGGTAAACAGGATGGAGACTGGCTATTTATATATAAATATAAAAAAATATATAAATATATATTTATAAATATATGTAAATTTATATAAATTTATATACATGTGTATGTTTTATATACTTATATAATGTATATAATAGTTTATATAATAATGTATCTAAAATATTATTTTTATAATGATATAATAACATAATATAAATATACTGATATATAATTATTATTATACCATTTATATAATCATTTATAAATTATGTAAATTGTATACATTTGTATAAATATATAAATAAATATATATAACAAATTTTCTTGAGCCTCTAGATCTTTACAGTATTCTGTGCTCACAGTTTGGGGTGGGAGGGGGGATAAAAAGTGCTATACATCATGATCATCTGATATTTTTGCTTATGAGCACAAAAAGGCCTGGTAGAGCAATAATAAATCCCTGCTGTCACCTTGTGCCACCATCGTGTTATCAAAGGGAACTCTGATATCTGCATTAGCAAAGGGTGAACAGAGACAATGCTCAAGTGAGCCCCAGGGAATTATCTCTTATTGTCAGCTCTTCTGTTTGAGGCTTTTCAGTGCAAAGACGTCTCCTGCTCCTGTTCACTTTGTGGCACTTGTAAAAGTGCTCTCAGTAAAGCTCACACACCAAGTTACCACTTAAACTCCTGGATCCTTGGGTGGCATTTAGAACAGTATTCATATATTACTTTTCTTTCCCCATGGGACTAAACTATTACTTTATCAGCTGTAGGTTGGTGTGTGCCTCTGCGGGGAAATCCATCACTGTAATAATGTAAATTCAGCTCTAGGAATTCTGCAAGGCACAGCAGGGTGAAAACATCCCCCATTTGGGATGGGAATGCGCCTCCCTGTCTCCAGGCAAGGTTTCTTCGAGGTAGTTCGTCTGTGGTGCCAAGCCAACCTGCAGTGGGATGATTTCAGCATTGTTCAAGGCTTTGGTGTGGGAATCTGTAGGATGAGATATAAGCACGCTTCAATGAGGATCTGAAAACCAACATTTCCCACAGACTGCTGTGCTGTAGCTGAACTATGACTTCTGAGTAGTTCTTAGTGCCTTGAATCTTATTTTCATGCTCTTAATGCTTATGCTATTTAAATCCATTACTTTTAGGGTGGAATGGGTCTGTTATCTGAAAATGTCTTAACAGAGCAGCTATCTGAATAAAACTGCTTGTGAAGAAAAATTCCTTGTGGAAATAAACGTATGAAATTCACCATATAAAGGTGGCAATGCCACATAAAACCCCTGCAGGACTGGGTGGGGGGAATGTGTATATTTAGGGTTTGTTTTGGTCTTTTAAAGAATAAGAGAAAAGTGTAATTTATGCCTGGATAATTAGTGGTGTTTTACCACTGAAATGGACACCTCTTGGAGGAATAGTCACAGGTGCTTTTCACACCTGCACAGGGTATGAAATTCCAAACAATTAAAACAATTAATGTTTCCTCCTTGAAAACGTCCATTGTGCTTTAGCAAAACGTGTGTCGTAGTAGCAAATGTGGTAAAACAGAATGTGTGGTAAATGGAAAATGTGCTGTCAAAGACCTTGACACATTTTTTCATTCCCAAAAGTAGATATGGATAACTCTGGGAGGTAGTGTCACTTGCCAAGATGAATTTATTGCAGTTATTCTGTGTGAAAGGCTTTTGCTTTTCAAGAATTGTGACAGGGCCTGTTTGGGGTTTTTTGTTCTGCTAGAAACAAAAGTGTGGTTCCATTTGGTCTTTTGGTCAAGAATTGAAAACAAGTAGTAGGGATTAAAAGTCATCTTAAATGTGAACAACTTATCTGCATCTCTACTTATCCTCTGCATGAAAGGAACTCTAAAAAGTGGGGGATACCACACAATATTTTATATTAAATATTAGTTCATTGTGTCCTGCCTTTCCTTGTAGGTGTTCACTCTCTATTTCTTCAAAGGGGGAAGACTGCAGTGTATCAATCCCTTCATTTTTACACTTTGTGCATTCTATGCATGTCATCAGGCTTGAAGTCATCACATGGAAAAAAATTTTATATGCACTCTGAGAAAGAAAATACCTGAAAAGAAGACTTGCAGCTGACAGCTCCACAATGCCATTCCTGAGTGCTTGTGGCAGTATATAAAAACTATTTCTTTAGAAGAGAAATTTAACAGAATTTGTTTAACAGAAATACGGGGTAAAAGTGCATTTGACTTCTATTAGTTAATATTTTCGTGGTCACCTTTGTAGAGAAATAGTGAAAAAGCATTTAAGAAAATGAAAGCTGAAATCCTCTGCAACCCCTGGTGCAAAGCAGGAAGAGCCACCAGCACTCCGTGGGTGCTTGGTGCCATCCCTCTCCCAGTTCCCTATTTTTGGAAGGCTCTGTAGAAGGTCAGGGGGAAACATAACTCCCGGCTCCTAAGGCAAAAGCAGCCTGGATTATCATCCATGTGAAACCAAAGACGGGCTGCTAGCGGAGAGCAAATAGTTACTCCTGTTAGTATTTCCTAGATGAATGCAAGCAGCTTAAATTTCAGTTGTTCTAAATTAGCTGCTGAATTAAAAAAAAATATTTAGCTCTATTTTGTTTCCCCTTGGTCAATCGTTCATTATTTCCATCTAATGCTTGAAACCTAATCACTGTTGCTGAGAAAATATTTCAGAAAACTATCTTGACAGAGCATTTTAATGTAGACATTAAGAGAGAAACTTTTTGCCAGCTTGATAAGAATAAATCACGTATCATCCATTCATAATCATATACTTCATTCATTTTTAATGTGCAGTTGCTGCGTTTTTGTTAGGAAGCCATAAACACGGATACTGATATTTCATATTTTGTTAGTAACAGCAATTGAAGGAAGAAAGTGCTGGAAGATCCAGCTCTCCAACAAGCATGTTTGCATGAGCACAGCAGCACCAGGGAAGGGTTTTGGTTGTCATGGCCAAGACTGTGGTCCAGCACATGCCTGGTTTGGAACTGTGGCTTTGTCCCTCTTGTGCCAACCAGTGGCTGTGACTTTATTGAGGAAATCTCAGTACACGCTTTCTCCAAGAAAAGCTGGGTTTGTCTTGTCTCTTAAAAAATCTTTTAAATGTTAACTAAAATAATAATATCTTACAGTATATTTAGAGGCTGCATTTGAAATTCCAGTCCCCCAAAAGGGGAGAAAGCACCAATTTCACCATTCGATGAATGCCATAAGCTGATTTATGGCTTCTTTTGACACTCAGTCATGTGACAGGGGCAAAGGAGCAGCTGGTAATGCAACCAGTAAAAGTTAAAGAGGAGGAAATGCTATATTACAGAAGCAGAGGGATATTATTAGCTCCTGCACTCTGCTAGAGATGATGCTTGGGATGAGAGGAGCTCTTTATGGGGCCACACAAATTTCCTGAGGCTTTCAGGACTGGTGTTTCCCAGTGGGAGCTGGTCTGGACCAGACTGTGCCCCACAGAAATGAGGGGCCACAGATGCAGAGAGGTGCTGGACATAATTGAGTCCAACACTGGCACTGTATTCTTGCTAATTATTGTAACTGAGTGTGCTGGGTAGGAGACAAAAAAGTCAGGAGCTGAGGAATCTTGGGGAATTAAAACTGAAAGTTTTTCTGAGTGTTGCTTTATCAAACTGGGAAGGACCAAGGTGACCCTTCGCTTTGCAGATGGCAAAGGGCAGACACTGACAATACCACCTGGATTGCCATGTCAGTAACCCATGGAAAATCATGGTTCCTCTCCTTTAGAGCTCTCTGTATGGGAAATGTGGGCCAGCCCCTCTTTTAACCTTACCAAGCTCACCCTGACAGCCTCAAGTCTTGCTCAGACATCTCTCCATGAGAAACTGTTCCAGACATTGATTGCTCTGGCAGTGCAACCTCCTGCTCCTGTTTTGTCACCCATGTCCTAAGATAAACCATCAACCCCCTGAGTGGGCTGGCAAAGCATGAGATGCTATAATGTGTATGAATTTAAATGTTTATAGGGAGTGAAAAGGCAAGAAAAATTGACATAAGTAATATTTAGCTTTAAAAAAACTCAAACAAAATGAAAACCCCACAACCTCCCATCCAAACATGCTTAAAACAGAAAGAATCTCTTCATGTAGGGAACTACAAAAGGAGCATTTGAAAGGGCACAGAAGGAAGAATTCTAACACTGAAAAAAGTGGATGTGGTAGCAAATGAGGCCAGTTCTGCATCAAGATGGGGTTTTTGTGACTCTTTCCTGCATGTATTCCAGATGAAATTCCCCTTTCCTAAATACTGAGTGGAAGCATACTGACCTAAGGATGCTGTTGACCCTTGTGTAGTGGCTTTTTCTTTTTTATCAGCTAGAAGTATCTGTGAACTGGAAAGCTTATAATAAATAATTAATGCAGCTTCTTCTGCCTTTCATCTCTGTGTCTGCCAAGCTGGACATATTAAATTTCTTGAGCTTTGCTTCCATCTTAGTTTTGATAATCTCATATCCCTGTTGCCATTATTTATATTGCCTTGATACATCTTGAAAAATGAGGTCAAGTCTCATTTAAGGCTGTATCTGGATCATCCTTGATCTCTGTCCTGTCTCTATCATATAGCATTTCTTTTCCTTTGCTTCCTTGCTCTTTTCCTCTTATTTGTGCACAACAGTCTCGTTGCTCTTTGTTCTGAATCACAACTTCTATTTGTAAAATAGCACTTGTTCAAGTTGTGTTAAGATTATGTTCAAAAATAGAATTTTTTTAGTAGACAGTGGAGTGTTTTTCATATACCCTAAACTCTCTCCTAAATCCATTTTTACTTTTTAAAATCAAGTGTGTATTTCTGCCATCTTAAAAAAAAAAGGTTTATTTATTTATTTATTTTAAAAAAGAGAAAAAAAAGAAAAGAAAAGAAAACAAGAAGAGGAAAAGCAACAGCTTCCAAACTGCAGATTGAAAATTAGCTTGTCCTTAGCAAGTGAGATGGTTTTGGCAGCAATCACACTAAACAGGGATTTTCCAATCTTGGCTGCTAACATGAGATTCCTTGTTTAGGATCACATTGCTTGTAGATTACAGAATTGGCCACAGAACAGACACACTACTCAAATGACAGATTTGTCCAACCTGTGCTGTGTTACAGGAAACGAGGCCATGTTTTGTAAACCAGAGCTAATATTTTCCATCTGTAACCAAGTACGAGACTGATGAAGGACATAAAGAATATTCTGAAATGGAGAGCAACTGGAAGAAGAAATACCCAGTCTTTAAAAAAATGCATTTCTGTTTATTTCTTTCTCTTATGATCTTGCAGCCTGGGACTGCAACATGTAAATACCCATCCCAAGGGCAGGGCTCCAAGTTACAGCCCAGGAGCTGAGCTGCAGGGAGGTGACTGGACCAGCTCATCAGTGCTCCCAGGCTTTGCCTCATGGGCCCCTAATGCCCTTGGTCCCTGTGTGAGGTGCTGCAGTGTCCCTAAGTGCATCAGTGGCAGATGACTTTATATTTTTGATAGGTGCTGGGTTGTGGGCCATTTAGTGTTCCTTGCTCCTTTTGAATAAAAAGGTAATGGTGCCAATTTGAGATGCTTTTATGATTTGTCCTTGGTAGAGCAGAGCTTTCTTGGCAGATGCTGTTGCATTTCCAAAATTGATTTAAAAGGAAGGGGAAGCTATGTGTTGGGAACAGGGAGCTCTGCTCAACTCATCACGTGTGGACAAAGAGTGTGTGGACAGGAATTCCCATTTTTGAGGTATATTTCAGAAAGTGGGGCCAGAGGTGTCAGCTGGAGATGCTCACCAGGCTGGGACTGCCAGGGTGCTGAGGTGGTGTACCCAGCAAACTGGGCTTGTGCAAAACAGACAGCCACAATTGTTTCACGGCTGTGGAGGAGGATTTCTGAAAGGGCAGAATTTGGCTCAAAGTGTTTCTCTGAGGTTGTGGTGCCTGCAGCAATCATTGGGCTGTGTTTTAACCACAGGGTGAAAAGTGCTGCCTGTGTAAAGCAAATACTCCTCTGCCCACTTGGATTCAATAGCAATGACTGTGCAAAGCCCATGACTGGCTAATTCTGGTGTGGGTTGGTTTGGGTTTTTTAGCATAAAGACTGTCAGTCCTGTAAACCACACACACTTCCACCCTCATTTCCATCTGCTCAAGGCAGCACACGACTCATCTAGCACTGTGGTGGCATTTCTTTATATTTATTGTACATAGAAAGACTATTTATTTAATTTCTCAGTCTTTATAAAACATAAAATAGACTTTACTTGAAAGTTTAGTATCAAACAGAATGGTTTTCTTATGCTGAGTAACAAACACTTTTAGGAGAAAACAGATTATAGTGCTGTTACAGCCTCAACCTACAGTGGGTTATATAAGAGAAATATTGGTACCTTCTCAAATGGAAACAGTATTTAGGTCTGTTACTCCAAAGACTCTTTCATCATACTTTTGGTAGTAAATGTTTATTAAAATAGTGATGAAAAACATTGGAGAGTGTAATAGAAGGTTTTAAGATGATTGCTGTTCCAAAGTTGGAGTCTGTACTGGTCTAATTGTAAATTAAGACTCTGAGCAATGCTCTGGGATATATTTTCATGATTGTAACTATAATTTGAGTGTTGGAATACTAATAAATCAAATTAGCTTTAAAGAAAAAGTTTGAGGTGCCTAGTTATAAGTGTGAACACAGGTAGTGTTTTAATATAATACCTTATTTTATGAAGGATTAACCATTGATGTTTATTACTGCTTTTGTTAAATCTGGAGTTCAAGTTTTGCTTAAGTCTGATTTGAGAAACAGAGAAGCCTCATTATTAGCAGCTCACATTAATTACAGGGAGCTGGCACAGCAGAGCTGAGCATCAGTTCCCATATCTTCAGCAAAGAGGAAAGAGCAGCACTTTCGTGGTTGCTGTTTGGAATTGAAGCACTGGTTTCAGTTAGAAAACAGAGACACAGTAAAACACATCCTCCCAAAGCAAGAGCTAGTGTTGGAATTGCTAAATGCTGCCTTTTAAAAAGTTCTTTAATAAAAGGTCATGGACAATTGACTATCTTTATTCGCTGGGTAAGGACCCAGGGTGGTGTTTTTCTCTGGCTGCTCCAGATGAAGGCTGGTCCTGTCTGCTGCCTTATGCCAGTCTTGGTCAGTCAGTCTCAGGGCAGACATTTGCTGTCCCATGCACAGGCTGCTCCCCTTGTCTGCTGTTCATTTTAGTATTAGTGCCAAGCCTAGGAAATAGAGGCGTTTCAGAAAAATAGAGGTAGCTGAGCCAGTGTAACTGGTGGACCTTTAAATATCTGCAGCTACAAGATAAAGACCAGCTTTAGCAGGCATGTTTCTGCTCAATTTCTTCTGCATCATTTGCCAGGAGGACCCATGCTGATTGTGACTAGTTTCTGCTGATTGTGGCTTTGTTTATGAGTGGAATTGGAACTAGCTTGAAGGCTGCCAACCAAAGGGTTCAAACATATTTTATTGTGGAGATATACCCCTGCACATGGGAGCTGACACCTGCAGGAACCTGCTCCTCCTTGGGGCAGGGATAATTTCAGTTTTCCTTAACTGAACAAAACAGTTCTGTAAGGTTTAAATCAGTGGTTAGTGCTGAGATTGATGCCCCGGGTTTTAGATTTTATATTTTTCAGATCCTGTACTACTTCAGTGTGTAGTTCTGAGCTTCATTTAGTGGATGGTGAGCTCTCTTCAGAGAGTAGGGAGACAAAGCAATTCCTTCTCTATCTGGGGACCAAGGACAAATGATCCAAATTTCAGACCCAAGAATGAACTGAAGAGAGAAAAACAAGGATGGGATTTCATAACCTAAAGTTATAACTGGACAATTAACTCCAATATGCAAATAGACCAGAACTTACAAAAGTGAGAGACCCTGTGACCAGTTGTCCATTTTGTGACCATTTTGGTTCATCTTGGGTGTAGCCCTGGCTGGGCTCTTGTGCTGCCCAAGGTATATCCACCAAAGCCTCCTAATAAACACCTACTTTATTCTTTAACTCCATCTAGCCTCTGTTCTAGGTCAGCCTTCTCAAGGCATCAAGATGGAGGCTCCAGGTCAGGACAGCTGAGGCTGTTGCTTTGGTTCTTGGATCCCTGCACTTCAGACAAAGTTGGATGAGGAAAAGGAGAATGCTTTATCCCATCCAGTGTTGGTCAGGGATGAAGCCATCTTGCTGAACAGAGCCAGCCTTGCAGCTCCCACTGCCAGGACCCCAGCTGGACCCTGTAACTGGTTTGCTAGCTTTGATTCCAGAAGGAGTTACCAGTCTGGATCTAGTGACAGCTAAGGATGAACAGTAGTCCTGGGACTGCAGATTTCCTTCTGCTCTTTGCTGGGGTTGTATTGCCTAGGACTCATCCTGGGGCAGTGATTGCAGGTGGGATTAATACCAGATTAAAAAGAATAGGATGGGACCAGAGTGAAAAACATATAATTTTATATATATATATATATATATACACACACATATATATATATATATATATACATATATATATATATATATATATATATATATACACACATATATATATATAAACTGAACAACTAAAAACCTCATTTGTTCACTTCTTCACATTTTTGGTAAACTGACTTTTCTGCCTGTGTCCAAGGCATTTAGAAACTCCTATGTGCATAGTTCTGACCCTTTACATTTCTTTTCAATGGTCAATGGTTATTTTTAGAAAGGAGTTTGACAGAAGCTGTGGAATTATTTGCTGCATGTTTTAAAAAGCAAGCCAGATGAAGAACAAAAATAATTTGGATTCAAATTCTTTTATGTCCAAGCTGTGCATTAGCTCTGCTACTGTTCATGGGATCCACTAAAAATCTGCATTATGGCCTTTTGGATCTGTTCAGTTCTTCTTTTATCTTGCAAAAATTTGGAACTTCAGCCTAATTAAACCTGGGGAAATAAGAATTTGGTCAAACTGAAAATTTGCTAAGCAAACATGGGAGAAGCTGGTGCATGAACTGTTTATTGCTGCCACGTGAGGACACAAACAGGAGGATTATATGGAGTGAAGTGAGACTGTGGTGTTACTGTTTGGGGAAAGCTGTTGTTTTGCAAAACATTTCTCTGGATTAGGGAATAACCTGGGATGCCCTAGAGACATACCTGGGCACCAAGTCAGAGTCATGCACAAACACATGGCAAAGGACTGACTTGCACTGGGCCCTGGCCATTTGCTTTTCCATTGGCACAGCAAGAAGGGTTGGTCAACCAGGCAGGCAAAGCAAGGGGCTGCCACCTCCCTGTGGCACAGCCACGGGCTCCCGAGGCAAGGAAAGTCTTACGGAGGGCAGTAAGGACAGCCAAAGCCAGATGGGATGGCAAGCTGCTGGGAAAACATTCGGGAAGGCTGGGGGCAAAGCTGCAGTATTTATAAATATTATTATCTGCATCGAGTTCAACGTGCCTTGGTGTTGTGAAAAGGTTTGGCAGTGCTTTGCAGCGAATTACGTCTGCAGTGAAATGTGAGCAGATGAAAACTGGAAGCAATCATGCTAAACACTCCTGAGGCTTTACCCTTCCAAATGTTTATGTTTATGTGGCTCCTGTTTTGATCACCTGCTCACAGCTTAGTGTTTTCCCTTTCCTCCTTGATTTTAAGGGAGCAGCAGACTAATAAAGGGGTGGATTTCTTTTCCTCCTCTGTTCTCACACTCTGTTTGGAAAGTAGTGAAATGTCCTGCAAGCAGATCTGAAGCAGGTCCCTAAGATTTTGGGAGATCTAATGAGGGTCTCTGTGTTGTGTGTCCAGTACACACAAGAGCCTGTCAGACTAGGAATGGGAGTTTTGGTGTTGTTGAAATGTGAGAAAAAGAAATGTTTATTTCCTGTCTTCATAAACACCAAACCTGCTCAGCCCTGGACATCATGGTGGCCTGTGCTAAGGTCTTTGGTGAGCCTGGGCTTTCCCAGTCCGTCCCTCATCCTCCCACACGTTTTCTGTGCAGTGAGACAGCCTGGGGCTCTGGGTTAAAACAGAAGATTTTAATGGGATGCCATTCCCCTCCCGGGTACACATCATCCACACTTTCCTCACCGCAGGGGACGTTCCTGGAGGCTGATATTTCATATCACCACCTTGCCATGCCTGCCTATGACAAGGGGAAAATTTTAGTCGCTGGCCTCGTTGGGTTGCAAACCTTTGCGAACACCGCAAGGAACAGCCCCGGTAAATGGAAGATTAATTTCTGTGCCACCTGGCAGCAAGCTGTGGATTAGGCTGCTGTCCCTCGTGTGGGTTTAATGTTGGAGGAATGGGGCACTGGAGCACCCAGACAATCAGCCTTTTGTTTAAACAATGAGCTTCTCGGTCTCGTTAGCCAGCGCTCTTAAATTTTCATTTTATTCTGGAATGCAGGCTTGTGTGATGTGGAGAATTGCTTCAGCACAGAGAGACTGCAAACCTGTTCAATTAAAGGAAATGCTCAGATCCAGCTGTTGGAGTCCCATGAATGCCAGTACTCCTCACAGAGTAAGAGCAGCGCACTCTGCCCTTGGAACAGATACGACGATTTGTGCCTTAATTCTCCTGGAAAAAAGAGCCTTTGTTGGGAGGGGAAGATTGGGGAAAGCAGGAGGAATGCAAAGCGTGTGCAGAAAATGGCCAGTGAGACCAAGATTTCTGCAGATAACAGAGAGGGCTCTATAGCATGAGCCTGGTAACGAGGCACCATCAGAAGCACGTACGGTACAAGCTCCTGTTACAGCCATAGAATCGTCTTGTAAGCTTTGCAAATGCTTTCCTCTCATGAAAAAACATGTGTTGGGGAGTAACTTACCCTGTGCTTTCACTTCCAAGGAGCAGGCCAACAAGCACAGCCCTGGTGTGTGACCATACACTGCACTATTTGTTGCCTCAGTTTTGGTGACAAGTTTCTGCACCCATTTGTAGGTGACAGAGGCGTTGGGGCAGTGTTGGATGGTCACCTAGATATGCCAGACGTTTTGACAGGTTTTTTATAAAGGTCTTTATATCTTTTTTATAAAAGACATTTTATTTATCTAAATTTAATGTGTATCTGAATACACATACAAATCAATAGACATTATTATTTATCCCAAATATCAGGGAAGGAAGACATTGGAATGGAATAAAGCACAGGAAGAAATATATTTATACATCTCCCTACAGGCACCTGGAATATATAAATATATATACCTCTTGTCTCTCAGGAACTGGAAAGGTCTCTGGAAATGCAGTTTTCCCACTGACTGTTTGACTGTTTAAAAATTGTAATATGGGGGCTTTGAAAAGATACTAGGCACAGTTTCAGATGCTGAGGTGGAAATGGGTTTCTGACTGGCCCTCAGTGGCAGGCAGCTGCTGCTGGCCCCTAGGCTGCACTCGTGCCATTTGTCACACAGGCTAAAACAGAAAAGGTTGCATTTTCATTTACTAGCTGGCCCTGTGAGGTGCACAGGATTGCACCCTCTGCTGAACTGAATAATAAAGTCTTGATTATTAATTGACTGCCCCAAGTGTCTTTTTAAAGTCAAGTATATGTCCATCTTCCCCCTTCTATAGATATATATAAAAATGTGTACCCATCTGTAAATATATATGCACTTATATGTGGCTGGGTGTGTGTGTATATAAATACACACACATATCTATAGATACATCACTTATGTACATGTTAAAAAATATATAAATGCCTGACTTTATTGCCAGGTTGAAAAATGGATCTGGTGCTTTAAATCAGTGCAGAAGATGGAGCAGCTGTTGGGTCAAATCTTTGCAGATTTTCTGTTGTGTGATTCTTGTTTCAGGCAGCAGCTGAGCCCACAGGCTCTGTGCAAGAAATTTTGCTGAAGAAATCCCCTCTGCACGTGGCCAGCAGCCTGAATCAGCCTTTTCTGGTGGATGTTGAAACAGTGGAAGACCTCTGAAGGGAATTGCTACCATGGGGTTTGTCTGGCTGTGAGGTATGTACAGCACCCCTTGCCCCTGCTTCATCTATTTGTTGTTAAAGAGTATTTTATAGACACATTACTAGCCACAGATTGGAGGAAATGCTTTGCAAATCAAAAATAAATAATTCTAACTGTCTGCATGATATGATTTTTATATGGTTTTCTTTCAGGTAAGTTAAAATGCAAGACCAGAGACAGTACTGGTTCTGCTGATGAGGGGGTATATAAACCAAGAGTTGGGACAGTAAGGTAAGTGGGCTGAAAACAAACACCTAATGCCTCCCTGCACTGTTCATCTGTGTTTGGGGCAACTGAAAACAGGGTAAACAGTAAAAAACAGCTCCAGAACCCAAGCTTTATTGAGTTTTTGGCTCACTGACTAGTGTAGATGCTTGCGAGACCTCTCCTACAGCAGGCTGGGAGACTGACCCTCCCTTAGATTTATAAACCCAGGTTGTTGCAATGAGAAATGTCTCTAACTATTAATTACCTTGCTTTGGATTTAGGTTTTTTGCATATGTGCTTCCCTGAGGAGGAAGAGCAGACAGCTTGGCTCCAGGAGCTGCAGTTCTGTCCCACCCCAGCTGGACATGTTCCTGCACCCTCAGCATCCCTCCTGCTGCTGTGGGGGTGCTGGCATGAGAGCAATCTGCCAGCCTGCACCTTCACCTGCAGGGCTGTGGCTCCTGCAGTCACAGAAACCTGCTCCTGTGTGCAGGGGGATGTTAGGCCACCCTCCACAGAGCCAGGGCTGGGCTGTGAGGGGGAGTGGGACACAGAAGATCCTTCCAGCCTTGAGGAACCAGCAGGACTGCAGGCAGGATCCTGCTGCACAGCAGCCAGACTGGCTGGCACCCCAGCAGGGCACTTCATCCCAGACAGCTGCAGCTGGCCATGACAACAGCCCTGCTGGGCAGGGTTGGAGCAGGCTGCAGGGCAGCTGTGGGGGGAATGCAGTGGCACCCAGGGGTGCTGCTTAGTGCACTGCACCAACCACACCTGCTGCACGAGTGAGACACGAACCCCTCGTGCATGGCCCAAGGGCACACCCCACTGGAGACACAACACACCCCCTGCACTCCTGAAACACACAGCACCCTGCTGCACAGCGCTCCCACACTGCTCTCATGGCAAGCAAAGCAGGGCTGTGCTGCAGACACGGGGTACAAGCCACATCTGCCAGCCTGGGTGGAGGCAGGGTCTGGGTGCTGCTCCTGCTTTGCCAGTTCAGGTTTCCCAGCCTCTTCCTTTCCTGTACTGACAGTCAGCAAAAGCAGAGCTCAGCACGTCCCCCCTGGGTAGTACAGCAGGGAAAGCAGCATTCACCATCTCCATTCTTCCCTCTGCCCATCACCTCTAACCAAACACCAAACAACATCCATGATGTTTGTCTTAGACCATCTCAGCCTTCCCAAAGCACCTGTCCTGTTGGCCCTCAGTAATACCAGGATGCATTCAAGTCTTGCTGGAGGCAATGCTGTGCCTGGTGCTATACACTAAGCCATGCACAGTGCTAAAGACACAGCTGGGTAGCTCAGGAGCAGGAGGCTGTTACAAGCTGGAGACTGACACTCATTTCCCCCAAATATTTACTTACAGTGGTTAATGAGTCACTTGTTTGAAGCCAAGTAATAAAAACCAACAACAACATAAAAAGCCTTTTGTACCTTAGCATTATGGTATAAAAGCAACCATCCCTCTGCAGTGTGGGCTTCAAGTTGGTTGACTTAATTCACAACTGTCTGCTCAAAGCTCCATTTTATTTGCCAGGAACATGCACGCTTTCCCAATAAAACATTCCATCTCAGTAAGGTGGCTAACAACCCACCCTCTGTCCCCTCTCAGGAGAAGCAGATGTCCACTCCAGCCCTCTCAGCAAACATTACCTGCACAGCAGCAAGTAGCCCCAGACACCTCTCTCTGTGCCCGTGCTGTGGCACAGCAGATGCTCAGCTTGGGAAGAGCCAGCCTGCTCCCCTGTGTAACCCAACTCCCCCTGCCACAGCCTGGGTGTTTCAGCTGTGAGTGAGCCTTAGCAGGAATGCTGCAGGACACTGCTCCTGCCTGCTGAGCATAGCTTTGATGGTCACACATCTTCCTTCTCTCTCCTGCATGCCCAGCAGGCAGAGACCTGCCTTGCTCACATAACTGCTCCTGGTGCTGTTAATAAACCAAGCCTGGAGCAAGAGCTGTATTTTGATTGATCCTGGACTGAGTGACTCACCAGGTTAGCTGTGGTGGAAGCCCACACCTTAAAACAGAACAAAACAAAACAAAAACAAAACAAAACAAAAAAAAAAAAAAGAAAGAAAGAAAGAAAGAAAGAAAAAAAAAGGAAAAAAAAGAAAAAATGCTTTTAAGCACAATAAGTTGTTGCATGTTCTACCTCAGGGTGCAGGCCTGTGCTGTGGCTGAGGAGAGCAGGACCTACTGTTTTGGTGGATTTTTTAATTTCTTGTTTATGTATTGAGTCAGAAACAAGTGAGGGCACTCTCCTGCCCTCTGGAGTCCTTCAGTCCTCTGTTCACCAAGACCCACTCACCAAAAGTCACTCCCAGCTTGAAGCCACCAGCAGCACATGTCCTTGGAGCTCACTGGGGGAAAAACAACAACTTTACTTGCAGAGTTTATGGAATTTGGAAGCAGTGAAGAGCTCAGAATTTGCACAAAAGGGGTGCATATCTTCAGTGAAACCAAAGTGTGGAAACTACCTCCACCAATACCCTTCTGAGGTACCAATTTCATGAGTATTAACAACACAGCGGCACTAAGTGGTTTCTCCCAGGCTTTGTCAAAGGGAAAAGACACTGGGGATCCTTTGTTATTTCTGAATAAATGTTTCAAATCACATATCCAGCTCCTATTTTAGAAGGCATTTTGACACCAATGAGAAAGAATGCTGTTGGTGGTAGGGGTGAGGGGGACCTGCATGCCTTGCTGGTGAGGGGTCACACAATGTGTGACAGGTAATGCAATGTGTGCTGGTGACTCCTCCCATCCTGAGACTCAGGCAAATCCACTGCAGCCTGCTGGCCATCACAGGAAGCCTCACAAGTGTGGACACAAACCTAAATCAGGCACAATCACATCAAACAGTAAGTTCTCAAAAAAAAAAAAAAAAATTCAGGTTATTACCGGTACAATCTAGCAGAGCATAACACCAGCTCATGGTGCCATGAAGTCAAAACATCTGCTGAACTGCCACTACAACTTGACTTTCTATAAAGTACTAAAGTTTGTATCTCTAACCTTGAGTTTAATCCTTCTTAAAGTGAAGTTTCCACATTACACCAATATATTCTGACATGTGTATGCTAAGGTATACAATACCTAATATTTAAACACACTTACTCACAAGAGCAGAGTTCCAGAAAATGAACAAAAACATCTTCCTAGCTTATCTAGGTTATCCCACCATTATTCTCTAGTGAAAAATACATCCACAATGGTGCCCATAGATTTATGTGCCTCCATACCTGATCCATGCTTGCCAGCTACATAATGCACTCTATTGAAGCCCCTTGAGAAGTTTGTAAATAAAGCAATGCTGGACAATCTTACTTCTAGGAACATCCTTTGTGTTGTCTAAACTTACTCCTTTTCTTTGGCATTTGTATTTCATTTTTCCTTGTCCTTTGATTGGGGCCAAGCAGATAATTTCCTTCATTTCCCCCCACCTTGGGTGTCACATGTTCTGGACCCAGTTGTGGATTTAATCCCAGTGATCTAGTGTAATGAGCAGCCTCCTTGCTCTTAGTTTAATGGTCAGAAGAGTCAAGCAGAAAATGCCCCATATGGAGTCAGTCACTTTTATCCTGTGACCCGGGAGACACCATTCATGTTGCAACTTGGATGGTATTTCTGGAGTGAGCACTGAATTAGTTACTGGAGGCTGGGCCCATGGAAAGCATTCCTCTTTTTCACTGACTGCCACCCAGGGCACTGGGGGCTGCATGCAAATGGTGTGGACACAACCACATTAGACTGATGGAGTCCAATTGCTCAAAGAACTAAACTGGCCCTTGTGCATCCTGTAGGAGAATGATGGGCATCATCTCAGTGCATGGAGCAGTCAAATATACCTTTGCACACTTAGAAAGGGAAAGGTTGTGGGGTTTTAGGAAACCAGAAGTTTTTTCTGCTTCTTAACATATTTCTGTGATACTTTAACCAGCTGCTTATCTGTCACAATACAATCTGGCTGTATTGATCTAATCACCTCGATTAGCACAGGTTTATTCTCATTTCCATGTGGCACACAACCACTTATCCCCAACCTCAAAGGCAGTGGAGGCAAAAAGGAACTGACCCCTTGTTAGTCATCCTCAAATTATGAGGCTTGTACGGAAATCATGGCACACATAACCTGCCATTTAATGCTCACCTTCATTTTCCAGGGGTTTACAGAAGTTTTGTCAGCCACATTGCAACAGTACCATTTGCTTGGGCCCACTGTTTGAGACTACCTCTAGTGCAGCCCTCCACACGGGACGGTTACAGCTAACAAAGGTACTTTTTCTAACCTAGCAATAGCTTTGGACCAGCTGCCTTCACTAAAAGAAAGGGCAGAAAGACTTGATTTTCCTTCTTTGTCCCCAGCACGCAGCTACGTAATGTGTTCTGGAAACTTTGAATATTTGAAACAAGAGATAGTCATTTGTCTTTATGGGCTGCATCAAATGGTGGATTTAAAACAGTTGGGAGCGTACAGAGCAAGGATAAGAACGAGGAAACTTGGTTTGCTTCCTTGGTAACAAAATCTACAGCACAGCAGGAGAACAGAGCATGATAATTAGGGAATTACAGCTGTTAGTCACACAAAATATGCTGCAGTTGCAGGTCAGGGACCTGAGGTTGTAGCACAGGAAGGAAAACTGTAATTTAGAGTCTTCAAGGAACTCACTGCATGCATCAGACTTCTTGCTACTTATAGCATCTCTACACCTGTTTTCCAGGGTGGAAATCCCACAGACAAGAGCAGAGATCAGCAACAAGCCACCAAGGAAATGGAGTTTCCCTACAACAGTCAGGACAAGAACTATTTTTAATGAGAAATGGATATTCCATTGACTCTTGTCCATTCTCCCTCCTTCTAAGCAGGACAATTAGAAGTGTGAGCTTTAGGATGAGGGAGATGACAAACTTGATCCATGTAGTTATTCTGGGAGCTAGCATCTCCCTTAAGAAGCACCAGTTGTTACAAGGGATGAAACTGGGCTTGGCTTGGAGACCTCTGTGTATTAACCCAGAGCCTTGTATTAGTTTCCTGCAAGGAAACTAAAAAGTTCCTGAAGGGAACTGAAGAATACAAAAGGAAATACGAGTTTCACTCTGAATGCAACACCACTTGACTTTCCTAGCCTTCACCTTAAAAATGACAAACTCTAATCAAGTGCTCAAGAACAAGTCCAACAGATACCCACAACAGCATCATTAAAGCCACTCTGCCACAAGCCTTTAAAAGGAGAGGACCAGCTGGTATAGTTTAAAACATATCTATTTTTTGTGCTTTACTGTAACCTTTGATCCAGCTAAATCCCCCATAAGGAATTCCTCATTGCCATTCCTCTCAAGAAGAGAATTTTTACTTGTTTATTTCACCCAGTCTCCTCTACCCTTTTTGACAAACTGGTCTTGTCTGAGCTTTTGAGATAATCTTTCTTTCCAAAATTTTTAGTGTGTGGAAAAGCATCTTTCTTACTTCTCTGTCCTTAAATTAAGTTGCTTCAGAAACAAAGACCTGACTCTTACAGGTGTGAACTGGAGCATAAGGGAACCAGAGGGAACATAAACTTGCTGAGGAACAGGAGATACACCCACCACTCTCTGAGGCTGACCAAGAGCTGACAGACCTGCACCTGTGCTGCCCCACCACACAGCTCAGATTCAGAGGCCAATATCAGGAGAGCAGAGGCCATGAGGCTCAAGGCTCTCCATAAGGCACAATGGCTCATTCAATGATAATAGACAAGACTTTCAGCATTTGGTTGCTGTACCAGCTAGCAGGTTTACATCAGATCTAAGCCAAACTCATTCTTTCCATGGAAGAGCAGCTATTAATAACTTCCTACCACCCAGTCCAGCCTGCTGACCAGTAGCCAGGTCTCCCCAGATCTCCTTGAAGCCTGGCAGCATGCCATGCAGATCAACTAATTCAAACTATTTTGGACAGGAAGATATTTCAGTGTCCTAGACCCTCAAGCTGTCCTAAGCTAGCCTCTGTTTCAGAGGAGTGTTACATGATTCACCCACTGCTCTCCCTTGGGTGAGGTGTCACAGCCAGAGCTCAGAGGTGAGCAAAGCCCCTGGGCTCTGGGGTAAAACCCTTCCCTTGGTACTCTACCAGCTCTCTGGATGTCAAGTTTTCCTGACCTTGCAAGCTCAGAGGAACAGTGGGAAGCACCTAGGGTCAACCAAAGGGATGCAACACTTCTATTCTTGGTGAGCTGCTCACTCTAGAGCCTTCTCCTCAAAGTTAGTCAGTCAGATGGTTTATGCACTTGGGGGCTGGGGCAGTTGTGCCAAATGCTGGTGGAGCCTTCCTCCCTGCCCTGTCTCTGGTCAGCAGCAGACTGGCAAAGGCAAGCTGGCTCCCAATCCCTACTCAGAAGACAGCCTGTATCCTCCACCTTACTGAGACACAGCACCTCAAAGGAGAGCATTGCTGCCATTTGGGACAGGATTGCTTTACATTCAGAAGAAATATTAGCTGAGATGCATCTCAGTCCTGCAGCCTTTTCACCAGAGCCACTTAACCATAATAATGTGACATTTGGCTTTGAAGCCTTCCAGAGGAAGACTGCAATTGGCATTTTAGAGCCCCATGCAGTGACTTGCCCTAGGTGTTCCTCCACCCACTTGCTGGTACTTGTGCAGTCATTTTTCCAGGGGAGACAAGGATTCACCAGGTCTTGGTGCAATGCACCCAATTCCTCTCAGTAAAAGCTTCGAGTCCAGTCCTGATAGTGCCAAGTGCTTGATGCCATTTTTAGAAAGCAGAATAACTAAGTGTTTAAGGGCAGATCCTTCCCCAAATAGACAAGAAGAGCCAATCAGCAGCTGTTTCTCTGGAAAGATTTTGCCAGCACTACAAATGCTCCATATAGAAGCAGAAAGGCACTACTTCTGAGCATAAATGCATGTTAGATGACATTGCCACTAAATATACCAGGTGACTGTTAGCACAATTGGTTTGCTTCCAGTCTGGTTCCCCTCTTTGGTGTGGGCAGCAAGGGCATCTTAAATGAAAAAGCCCCAAGATTAATTTAGTTTAATGACTGAGCGTGAAGGGGGGCAAGGAAGAAGGAAGGAGAACCAATATTAAGTGTGGAAACTAATACAAAAAGCTTCTGGGATATTAATAGTGTGCTGAACTAATAAGATGCAGTTGAAGCTATGAAGTTTCTGCAACACTGCAGCAGCTGCTGCTGTGAAGTAAGGGACTAGGGTGGATCTGTGTATTTACAGCAGTTATCTGAAAGCCTGGGCATGTAATTCCACTCAGAATCCCCACCAACACAAATACATTAAAAGCAGACTGAAAAAGCTCCTGTAAACCCACTAAGCACAATAGCTAAATTTTCCACAAGGAATAATTCATAGCATTACAGTTATGCTCACAGAGATGGACTAAGACCCTCTCTGGACTGAGCAGAAGCTCTTGCTGAGAACACAATAGACTGTGGCAGCTCAAATACCTTCCAACCCTCTTGACTGCTAAAAACCCCTCTGGGACAGGAATCTGTAACATAAAAAAGTCCCATAGAAGTTAGGCTAGACAGGGACTGCTAAAAACCTTAGATCCACATTGCTTTTTTGGGTTTTGTTTGATTGCTTGGGGTTTTTTTGTGGGCTTGGGGTTGGGTTATTTGGTTGTTGGTTTGTTTGGGTTTGGGTCTTTGGGAGTTTTTTTGCATGCACCGACAGACAAGGCTGGTTTGTCTATGAAGAGGTCAGACCAGGCATCCACCTCCTTCAAGTGTTTGAGAACAGGCATGGTCAAAGACAAATCCTAGGAGCCAGGATTTGGAGCTAGAGCATAGATCCCAGCACACACCATACCAGGTGGGAGCCCCCCACAAGAGCTGGTAGATGGCAGCAATTTACAGCTCACTGACAGCTCTGTGGTGCCTTCTGTACAACCTCCACAGCCTCTCTGAAGGCTGAAGAAAGCTACAAGATTGAGAACCCCACAAAGCACAAGAAAGGCAGTGTCTGGTTAATCCTGCACAAGAGCTGAGGGAACAACTCAGCACTCTGTCCATACAGCACCTGCCATGCCAGGGGTATCCCAGGAAAAACTGCAACCACAACAGCAGCACAAATGCTGTTCTTGCCCAGAATCCCACTATGGAATGAGTGAGTAAGCAGTAAAATGAATTTACTATGGATTTGAGAGTAGATGAATGTGGTCCCTACACAACAAGAGACTGGGGTCACAAACAGCATCACCACGATCCCCTTGGACTCCTCAAGACCAGCAGTACCCTGAGAGTATCTAAAGCCCTTGCCTGGTTGACTGTTCCAGCGAGATCTCTCTGGAGGCTGAACAGTAAGTTAATGTTAGATAGCAAGATATTAAGAGAGGAGTAAATGCCATTTTGTTAAGGAAACTTTAGAGAAGAGTGACAGTTTTGAAGACTCATTTTAAGCTTTCATCACTGGCAGGAAAGAGGAGAAGTCAGTTTATTTAACTGTTATGATAATTGTCAAATGGAAGAGAGCAATGACTTGAAGAGAACATTGCAGTTCAACAGCAAAATTCCACTCTGCTTTTCATTAGGTGTGTCCAATTACTTCCAGTAAAAATTAGCTAGACCGTTGAAAGCAGGTCTGCAGAAAATGAGTTTAATGCTCTTATGAAGTGGAAAAAAAAAGGAAACAGGGAAAGATTTGTTTCCCATGAAATAGTCACAAAAGTCTAAAGCTCTGTTGGAGATCTCTTGGACACTGCAGAATCTTTCAGAATTCCTATCCACTTCACTGGAAAGATCCAGGATTCCAAGGCACTTGATATTAACTTTGTGCAACATTTCTAGGAATGAAAAGCAAGAACTTACTAGGGTAAGATCCAGTAAAGCTGACTTCAAAGTGCACTTTCAGGCTGCTGAGCAACTGCAGATGCAGGCAGATGGCTCATAACTGTTCTACCAAATTACTCACACAAATTGTTGCTAATAGAATCATGCAATCAGTATTACAAGCCCTCTCCCCAGTCCCACTGGGCTCAGTGACCATTTGTGTTGCAAACTAAGTCAGCACCTTCAATTAGGCCAGAGGACTAAGTAAGGAACAGAAAACAGGAGTGATACCATGCAACTCTACCACTGGTAGTGTGGGTTGCAGTTGTCCCTGAAAGTTTAGGCAATCCTGCTGAGTCATATAAAATTCTCCTAGAAAAACTCATGGGTTTCTATTGCGCTGACATGCAGAAAGAGAACCTCATTCTGTTTGTGGTACTCAGCTCCAACAAAAGCAGAGGTACACACATCACCCTATTTGGAATAGGGGACTTTGAAAGCAGAACACCCCAAAACCTTGTTGTAAAAATGCTTCAAACATTTCCCACCTGGTAAAAGTGCTCTAAGGGTTGTTGCCTGTGCTCCCAATTCAACCATTAGCTGCCTGAGCACCATGAGACTTAACATTAATCCCTAGAAGCAGAAGAACTGGGACCTGTTCTTTCATTATCACAAAGGGACAGGGAGGTACCTACATGGAGGGCAAACAAGAGCCCAAAGCACTCCTATCTCTAGCTCCCTTATTGCCTGCATTGTCTCCTTTCTGAGGGGAATTAACTCTGGGGAAACCTTGGTCATTTGGAACAGTGCTGTGACCCCACACTTTGCCTTTTGGGGCATGGGTGGAACCAGACTGAGCTCCCAGCAGTGCAGGGTGAGCCATGCACACATGACTGAGATAGGAAGAGACACTAATGACGTGTTCAGGGTTTTCTCAGACCATCCTGTCATTTGGCATAAGAATCACAGAGGAAACAGCTCCTCCTTACCTGAACTGGGCATTGAAAATACTCAAGCTCCAACATTCAGTGAGCACGCACTTGCTCAAGCTTGCTGGTCATGAATTTAAACCCTGTACATGATAAACTTCAGTTGTGGAGTCATGAACTAAAGTAAGTGTTGAAAGTACAAGTAAAGTAAAAAATAAAAATGTTCGCAAGGAAATGGGCAGAATGACCAGACAGGAGAAACGGAGGCAAACAGGTCAGAGAAGTGATGTCAGCAGAATTATTTGCAATATTGAGACTTCACATACAAACAACAAAATCAGAAATGTGCCCACGCTACAGGAAGATCAGACATCACATTTCTATTTAGTTCCATTTAATCTCACAAGTATCAATTGGAATTGGACTAGAAGATCATCAACTTAAATACTCTACTCTCATTGTCTTCCACTATGGTGATCTCCAGACAAGGGAACCTGGTCACTGTCATAAGACTGCACAACATCACAGGATGATTTTCCCCATGTACAACTCTATTGTTTTTGAAATTTTTGATGTCCCACCAACCAGGAGACTTGCAAGCTGTTACATCAGCCCCATTCTAATAGAAAGTTATGTTATTGTTTTAAGTTCTACACAGTCCAGAAGTTGCATGATCAGAATTGTTAATGGAAAAAAAATAACATTTTTTTTTTTTTTAGGAATAACAGAATTGAGCATTAAAATTAAAGTTCACACAACAAACATTGGCTAAGAGGCAAAGGTGACAGTAAGGTGAAGTTTGCTATTACACTCATTTCTGTCCTATCTCTTGATTCTGTAGCATCTTTCATTTGATTGTCTAATGAAGAATCGGAGGAAACAATGAACTTGCAGCCCCTAAAAATAATTCCTAGTGAGGAGCAATCTGTTCTTTTGGTGCTCATTTGGTGTTTTTGCTAACTGCTCCCATGATGTGGTGAAATCCTAAACGACACCAACCAAGCTCCACCAGATTGTTTGGAAGCCTTAACTCGAGAGACCTTGCAACACCCCCGTGCGGTTAAAAAAAGGATCTTGGCTCATGCCACCCACCAGTGAAACAGACACCCTTAGGCTGGGATGAAGCAGCTGTATGACACCACGCAGCAACACTTCACAGCATTTTAGGGTAGAAAGCAATTAACCTTTGGCTGAATCCCCTTAGCTCCAAGCTACAAAAGGAGCGTTTGTTCTGTTTTCTTCTCTACCCCCCACCTCCCCCAAGGCTGCACGGCTCTGGTGTTCTCATTAGCTCACTGCCCAGGCTGCTCTCTGGACCCTGAAATGGAGAACAACAGTTGTCATCAAATTAATAGGCTGTTTATCCAGATATTAATTTTGTTTTTTCTTACTTCTGCACCAGAGTAGGGGCAGCTGATTCCAGTAAAATTAGGGTGAGGTTGAAGTGCATTGTTTCTGTTGGGACAGTAAATACACTGGAGCTGAGATCTACTTGAGGCCTCAGATGTACTTTAAAGAAAATTAAGGGAATTTGGGCAAGATCCTCTTTACAGGTACGAAGAGAGTAACTGCTTCAGCTGAGGGAAGATATCTTTTGGCTCTCGACTGTTTCTTTCTAGTTTTGATTGAAATTTAATCCTACTTTGTGTATTTACACAGAACCTTCATCCTCAAGTCCTGCCCTACAACAGGGCTTCTGAGGATCCAAATCTGACAGTGACATTGTGGAAGCCTGGTAATCCTCCTAAATGTCCCTTAGATTTTTAACTCCTGAATTAGCATCCTGTATAGCACAGGCAAAAAATCAATGAATTATAAAATCTGAAGACAGGCAAAGGAATATAATCTGTGTTTGATCCCCCAACTTCACCCTGAACATGTATTTCCAACTTCATTTGCTGCTTCTCAGTTTCAGTCCATTAGTCTTCCACACCCTTCCATAACAAAGCATGTTCCTAAACAGACACAGTTTGCAACTGCAGCACTTCAGCAGAGATGCCCTGCTCTGAGCCATCAGAAATGGGAAGCTGTGGCTGAGACTCTGGAGCCCTGGGCAAGCACAGTCAGACCAGCAGTAGCCTGTGAGCTGCAAGGGGAGGGCACAAAGCCAGCTTGACACTGGGGCAACACAGCTGGAGTTCTGCTAGCTCAGGAATGGTGTTTCCAGCAAGCTCCAGGCACGGCCAAGACCTGCCTGGTCACAGGACCTGCAAGTGCACATCCCCACTAAGTGGGCAGGAGGAGCCAGCCCCAGACCAAAATCTGTTTTCCTACCTTTTGTTTCCTTCACCTGCATGACATGAAACCTTTCACCAGCCCTTCCCAAACAAATGTTCTCAGCTGAGGTGCTGTGAGAGTAGATCTCACTATAACTTGACACCTTCCCACTCCTATCCTGGGTCTGGTGTCATATTCAAACATGAGTGCTACATTCATCTTTTCCAGTGCCTGAGGTCAACATTTTGCCTCAGTTATCAACAGAAAAGGCTGTTGTAAATGCTCCTTCTGCAGGCAAACAAGAAGTCAGAAAACAAAATGAGTGAAAGCAATGTTTTTCCTAAGGCCAGCCTCACTAGAGTGATGCAGGCAGGCAAGGGGAGCCTGCATTAGCAGATATCCTGCTAGTGGGCTAAAGGAGAAGGAATCCATAAAACCTCCAGGCATTCCAGCAGCCTGGGTACCCAGGATCACTTTCACAGTTTAGGAAACAGTTTCATCTCAACCCCCACAAACTGACCTTGGCAGAACACCGAAAGTTTGCGCATAACAGCCATGTTTGTGCCATGAGTAATCCAGTCCTCTAAGCCAATGCTCCATTTTGCTGGTGGAAAAATATCTTGTTATCATGTGAACTACATCACACTAAAATGATATTTATGAGAATCCTCTAAGTCCACTTAATGAGGTCCTTCTACCCATGGATTTTCAACATTTTATGTATCTTCATGTCTTTCCCACATAATTCTTGTTTTAAACATGATCACATTTTTCCAATACACCAGAAGCAAAGCACACATGCTCAGGCTAAAACAACAACCTATGCTGGACATTAAATGGGGGAGTCTCTTCTTCAGAAATAAGCCAACATGAATCTTTTGATTAACCACAGCTCAGTGAAATAAGAGATATATACATATGTCAACAACATATATGGTATTGTAGGAATATCTTCCTTTTGCTTTTCCATTTGTTGAGTTTATTGCACACATTCAGAGCTAATTCCATCCATTAGCAGTCCAGGTTAGAGACCCACTAACACCTGAACATGAACATGAGAGGACACTATTGCCTGCTGCTGGCCAGCAAGGGAAGGAACTACACACTGGGACAGCCAGGAGTGGGAAGTGTTGCTTCCATACTTGCTCTCTTAACCAGTCAGCTGGGTTAAAACATGAGAATACTGCATTTAGGGGTTTCTAGCTAAATTGCATTTCTGTTTTTCATTGATTTTGTGTTCCAATGTAACTACAGTAGTTAAGTTGGTAGTTACAGCAACTCTTCATATGAAAGAGGCTGAGCTTACACAAACTTTAGCAAGCAAAGAGAAAATTCAGGCGTCTCATCCTATAAATGCTCAAAGATGGCACATCAATGCTCTGCACTTCCAACTCTTGAAGAAAAAGCAACTTCAGAAAGTAATGCCAATTACATGAAAATTAGGTCAGGTACCTTACCTGTATTAATCACCTTGTGAGCAGTTCAGAAGCCCTCTGAAATATAGCAGGTTCTGGAAATAAGAACTAATGAACTTGGCCAAAGAAGCTGTAAGTTGAGGGGTGGGAGCAGAGTGAGATATTTCAAAGCTAATGAGGAGTTTGGGTCCAGTGGAAAAGAGATGGCTGCTTTTCTAATGAGTCAAGGTGCCCATTTCTAGTGCAGCTGGACCAGGTAACATGAACTGTCACAATTCACTTACATTTAAAAGTCTGAAGAAAGAGCCTCTAGGGCCAGTGAGAATCTGGCCTTGCCACAGCTAGATGCTGAAGGAAGCAAAAGCATGAAGGACAGATTTGAGTTGCAGCATGTCTTTGAAATTCTTGGGCCATTTGGCATTAGAGGGATCTGCAGGCAAAAGGAGAAATAATGCTTTAAGAAGTGTGTGACAGCCAAGTTCTTGTAGCTCCTGGCTTTGCAAGTTCTCAGAGAATTAAGCACATTCACATGCATTAAAGGTGGGTGTATAAACAGACCATACCTTTGGCTGCATTAATACCATGCTGATTTGTACTGATAATATTTGTGGGCAACCCTTTTCTCCTGCCTCTTTCATGCAGTCACTCCAATATAATGAACTATATTAAGCAGCTCATGGGTAGATGTTCCCAACAGTATCTGAGGCTTTGCCTTCCAAAACATCATTCACTGTGCCATGAATTCAGTAGTGCAGGACCACCTTGCATAGGCTGAGTGCTCTCCCTCACAAGGAACTTGGGATCCACAAAGACAGGAGCTGATGTGGTGATGAGAAAGTTAAAGGGCACTGATGTTTTCCCAACATTAGGAACATTGCAGCTAAGGACAGGGTCAGCAGTCCTCAGGCAGTGACCCAAAGCCATGGCCCAGTTCATGTGTGCCAGTGCAGACAGAGGGGCAGGCTCTGCCCAGAGGGCTGAGCAGCTGCACACACCACTCTGAGCTTCTGCAGCTTTTCAGCTGACATCATACAACTGCAGCTCTTCAGAATGGAAACAGGACGACTCCCCATGGTTACTCATGTCCAAGTCACTGCAAGGAAAAGAAAGCACATGCTCTATTCTAGCTGTCCCTGTACAAATAGTAGGCATGGGTGTGGATACATCACTGAAAACCTGGGGCTGAGGAGCAGCCCATCCACAGGCAGGGCTGTAGTGGGAATTTACGGCTCTGGAGCAGAAAGGAAAGGCACAGCTCAGAGGTATCCCAAAACAGTGCAGCAGGCACACTGCACTACCTCTGCTCCCTCCACCCACACAGCACAGCACACAGGCTTCCCCAGCCCTTCCCCTCCCAGACACAAACCAGCTTTTTGCTGTGTCAAAGAGAAAGAAGGAAGCAAACAAGAAGAAATGCACTCAGCCCAGTGTTATCTGGCAATGCTGAATGAGAGGAGTATGAAGCATCCAGTGAAATCCCACTGTGCACAAACTGACTGACAAGCCCCTGGAAGCTCTATAAAGTGTCCTTTCATTCTTGCCTACCCTCGGATGGGCAGGTGCAGGCAGTAAGGCAGGAGTGTAGAAAGAAACTCTTAGCCCTCCAGACAGTATAGTCTCCAAAGCTGATATTATGGTCAAACAGCACAAGGCATAAGCCAGCCCTTCCCTGTCTGTCATCGTTCCTGCCTTATTGTCCTGGGCTTTGCTTTGTTCCCTGGGAGCAGGCATGCTCCAGTTCTCAGGCACATGCCAGCAAAGGCGCTGGCGTGCTGCCCACCCTAAGTACCGTGTAGGCAGGATGGCGCCTCCGATATTTAAAACAATATTTAATGTTTTACATCACTGCAGGCCTCTAGATTATTTTCTAAATCCATGAAGCAACAGTGGATCAGCATGTGGTGTGTTAATGCTGCACAAGGAAATAATGCATGAGGGGGAGAGATTAGGAGGGAGCACTTGAAATTGCAGTTGGCATTAGCTATAGGGTAACACATAGCATGGGATGACCTGTTCATCCCAGGCTCCACAGTGCCTTTAACAGTGTGCTCCAAGAAAGAAACATACGTAAGAAAAGCGTGCCCTAGAAGCAGTGTCACTTTTCTAGTTCTACCCACCCAAACCTTTGAGGAAAAGCTTCTTCAGGAACTGCTTAGGAATCATTGTTATCAGAACAGAGGACACAGGTCTAAACTGAAAACTTCAAATACAAACCTTCTTTTCATGTACAAGAAAAAAATCAACATAATGGGCAGGGAATGACACCCTCTGGTTGATGATGTGCCACAGACTTCAGGATTATCCTCACAAAGCATCAGTGGATCATTCTTTCTGCTGCTATTGTTAGAAGTCACCTTAAGGACCTGAGCAAACACTGTAGCTTTGAAGTGATTAAGATAGTGGTATAAAGTGTAAGAGTTCAAGAATGGTATTATAAAGAAAATATGTTACAGTTTTTAATCAGGAAGAAGTTGGCCCAAACCAAATGGAGATATCTTGACTCTCTGCCCAGCTCTATTTTCTTGTTCAGTGATCAACTTTGTTATGAAATTAATTTTGTAGGATTAGGGGTAAGTCCTTTTCCATTGCCTTATATTTGTCACTCATGAGGCGACAGCAAGGATCATAACTTCATTTCCAAAACAGAAGCCTGACAATACAAGAAGAATTTGTCCAAGATGAATGGTGAGGTTCACTGATCTCAAAGTCAGGTGACACAAGGCTCAAACAAATACTGCAGTTCAAAAAGCCACAATTTGCACACCACCAGCATAGTAGGCACTGAGAGTTAGACTATCCCACAAAGATGGGGAGCTGACAAAAACACGGGTTAGCCTCTTTGGCAAATGAGCAACCACCTCCAAAATCCAAATGCCTTGGTTCAATTCAGACCCTAATACAAGTACAAGTACATGTTGTTCTTGCCACGGTGACTATCCCTTTTCCACAGAGTCCCTTCAGGAAGACACTGAGGATTTAGCAATGTCTATCAGGTTGCAGTCACTGACCAGAAGTGACTGAGCAGCCATGAACATGAGATCCAGCAAGGAGAAACATCCAGTCCTTCTCTGGAGGGCAGCAGAGCAGCTTATCTCTGCACCAAAAATCTTGGCTTCAAAGAAAACCTAAGTGAAAGAAAGCTTAAGAATATTTAATTACTTATCTGCACTTATCCTAAACTCAAGTAATGTAGGACCAGGTTTGTCTCAGAGAGTCTTCCCAGCTTATTTGGGGGTGTCCATTCTACCCAACACCATTATTCCTTTCCAGTGGAAGAAAACAAGTTACACATACATGGAATTCATGTACTGGTCACTATGGTCATTCTTACCAGGTTTTCCACTTCATATCCTTCATTTGGTAGTCAGAACTATTTTTGGATGCAGAAACTTGCATCTTTCTGCTCTGCCAGGCTCACAGGAGATCATGAACAGCTTTGTGACATGAATGCTAACCCTGCTGGATGGATGTAAAGAGGTAGGGATGCCCGCACTCCCTCCTTCTTGGAGCTGCACATGACTTCTGAATATTACCTTGTTAATTAAAAAGCCAAAAATCCCCAGACAAACAAAAAAAAATGAACAAACAAACAAGAACCCAGATTTCTTGCTGTTACTTAGAAAAAAGAAAGAAATTAAAAATACCTGGAATTGAAGCAGTGTATTGGTCTTGGAACACATTCATGCTTTCTTCATTCTCTAAAGACTTCTCTGGTCCCAAATTATTTTTCCTCGCCTGTACAACCATCAAACTGAAGAAAAATAGGTGTCCAATTATTTGCACACCTTTGGTTTTCAGCAGAAGTCTGCTCAAGGAAATTGTGCCCATGTACACTTCCCACTTTTCCTTTTGGAAGAGGACTGGGTACTACAGTCCCTTTCTCTGCTTAGTCACAGCAGTTACAGCAAAACACATTTCTAAGTCACCTGTGTCCTCCTAAGTGTCATTACTTCACATGCAGTGCAACTGATTTGCTTTTTGCACTGAACTTTCTATTTTACTTAATGGCATTTTCCTGTTATTTCTCTTTGGGACTCCCAACATTTGCTGGCTACAAAAATGCATCTAAAAGCTGTGCCCCAGAGACATACACCTCCCCTATGACTCCAAGATTATTTCCTCTAAAATTTGATAGGGAGATGTGGACTACTTTGTAGTGTGATCCATTTCAACTGTTCTAGAAGGTAGGTAATCCTATACTGTCCCAGTTTTATAAAAATCCAGGCAATTTGAATTAATAGCATAAAAGTATAGCACTTGCCATAAACACGGAACAGTTGCTTTATTGCACTTGTCAAATGCATTCCTCTCTTTGGTCACAGTTATGGTCGAAGAATTTAACAAAAAATTAACAAGCCCTTCACAATAAAAAGGAACTCAAAAAAAGTCAAAGCTGGAGAAAGCATCACATACCCTACATATTTGAACTCTTATGGTTTTTCCAGCCTGGTTCTCACTCTTAGTTCCACAAGTTTCTTGTAAGCACCATCCCTTGTTCAATACAAATCCAAGTGGAAAGGACAGCAGAGAGGTGTCAACTTTGGGAAAAGTGAGCGGATGCTGCACACAGGATAAAGATCTGCCCTATTTCTGAAACAGGAGCAGAAGCAGACAGCATTGCCCAGGTCATTAACCTAGATAGTTCATCCTGTGCACAGCCATCTGCCCACAGCTTATCCCATATCCCAGGTATCCAAGGGGAGCCCACAAGCTGCCGTGCCCACACACAGCACGGCCAGAGCAGACAAATCCTGTAGCACTGCTGGCCCCACACCCTCATCCTGCTGGCCAAGCCTCACCACCAGGGAAACACTTTAAAAATATCTAAAAACTTCTATTTTATAGCAGCAGTCAAAGAACAACAGTTAACAGAAAGAAATCTCTAGCACAATATTTAGAAAAAAAACCCCTTTATTGTTAAAGGGCTCCAAGTGAGCTGAGAAATTCACGTGTCTGCTGCAGCAGAACAGCTTGACTATAAAACAAACAATTTACCATTTTGATGTGGCATGGGGGCAGTAGGAAGCATAATTTTATCTGCTTTTTCTGCAGTGACCTCTGACCCTGTGCATCACAATTTGAGAAGCAGCTGTGTACCTAGAGCCCCAGCACCCTGCTCGTTCTGTCTGCCGGGCTCGGCGAGTGTCACCCCCGTGTCACTGCCGGTGATTAGCACAGCCACCGAGGAGGCTGCCACGGGGAAGACCTGGTGCCCCCTGCCCGAGACAGGTGCACAGCCCTGTCACATCCCACACATGTGTGCTTTGGCCTTGTTACCATTGCTGTCATCAAAGCAGACTATCGTCGGCAAGTGCAACATCACATGAGAGACTCCCAGCAGTTGGAATTCAACATCTTAGTGGTGCCCCTCAAAGGCTGATTTTCTTCCAGAAGCATAGTAGGAACAGTTTAAAGATCAAAAACATAGCAAAAGGTGCTGAAGGAATCTTTGCTTTTTCCTCAAACAGAAAAAACAAAATATCCTCATAAGAAAATCAATTTGAGGTCAGCAATAGGGCTTCTTTTCAAGTCTGTCACAGGCCTAGTAAAGAACTATTCTTTGTATGCAAAGTATAAGTCATAATATAGCAACATTGCATGAAGGCTTTGTGGAAAATGAAAAGTTTAAGAACAAAAGTGTCCACTATTCACCAGTCATGGGTGTATTTCAGTAATCCTGCAGGCCCAGGGGTCCACATGAAGTCCTGAACACTGCAGTTACTTGAGAAAGGGAATCTCCACCACATTAGCATTTTGGCCCCAATCCAAGAAAGCACTTAAGCATGTGCTTAACTTTAAGCACATGAGTGCTCCCACCCACATAAAAGGACCACTTATTCACTGAAAATTAAGCATCTGCAGAAATACTTTCCTATATCAGCTTCTTTGCTGAGTATCTTACAGGATTATACCCTATCAAGTGACTGCCCGGAAAATCAAAAAAACACCACCACCTAAACAGAAGTCGAGTTGAGGCAGGATTGCCAGGGGCTGCCCAAGCACATGTGGCACTCGGCTTTGGAGCCCCATGTCCTCCCCAGCTCTCACAACAGCTGCACAGCAGCGAGGAGCCTCTCTGGAGGCCAGCACATGTTCAGAGCTGCTGCCTCAGCCTTTGCCTTCTGGTTCTAAAAAAAGTCATGTAAAAGCTATTGCCCCTGACCAAAAGCTTGCCTGCTTCTCTGAAGGCTGGGATGTAAAAACACAGACCTGCCACAAGGCACTACAGTGTCTCCATAAGGTGAGAGCTGCTGCCAGTTAACACCAGCGAGGGGTTAGAATGAAAACAGCAATCTGCTATAGGCTGGTTGCTTTGTATCAATCCCTAAAGACCTTAAATTATATATAGGATGTGGTGAGGGGGTAAGGGCAGCTCAGGAATTAATGCATATGGGTAGAGGGTAAGGCAGTAAAAATCAGTTCTAAGCAGGCAATGGAAAATCCCACATGCATTTTTGGAAGGTCATCACTATCATAAATGCTAACTACAGTTCCCACAGCAGAGTAATACTCATTAATCATCCTCATCAGCTAGAAATTACTCACGGGGATAGATTAGATATTCCATAAGAAAAGTCCATGCCTGAACACCCTGAAGCCCTTCCAGGATGTGAGCACTTACACCTCCTTCTTGCATGCTGGATCTCCCTCCTTGGGAGAGCAACATGGCTGCTGAAGGCCCGACCCTTTCAGTAGGAGCAACTGGGGAACTGCAGGCTCAGTTTTGTGTTTCACCAAACCCTCTTGCCTTAACACTACAAATTAACCTTAAGGTCATCATGACTATTAAAGAGTGTGGAATTGAACCCAACCTGAAGTCAGAGCATAAGCAGCACTCATCCCAATTTAAGGAAAAGCAAATGTTCCTGATTCTGCACCAAGCTGTGCAACAGGCTGCCCCTGAGCAGAGAATTTGAGTCATTTGTACAATGTGGCCACCCACCAGGCAGGTTTCCTACCTGCTGCTGCGCACCACGGCACACCCTGGCTCAGGATCCAGCACAGGCACCTGTCAGCCCCGTGATTTGTGGCCCATCTGACAGGGGCGGCCGCAGACGCTCTTTACAGCCTGCTGTCACTTCTGGCTGTGTGTGTTCCAGCTGCTGGGGTGGAGAGCGCTCTCCTTTCCAATTCACATCAAAGGCTGTACCAACACAAACACATGAGGTTTACAAGTCACTCAGCTGTGTGCTGTAACAAAGGTGTGCCTGGGATGCTCCTTAACATTTCTCTTACCATACCCAAAACTGGCATAAGCTTTTTTGAGGATTGAGATCTGGGAGACAGGAACTATCAGCCACAATGTTGGTGGGTGACTTTAAACAAGGGTTAGGAAGTGGTTTTGAATGCACACACAGACTGGGCCATTGTTCTTACTCAGCTTTCTATAGCAAACCAAATGCAACTGAGGTTTTTTCGCTACCTAATCCGATACACAGACTACTGGGTATCTGATGCATGAGGTGTGGGATGAAGAGCAGGCTGAAGGGAATACAACAAAAGCCAAAGTGTCGTGCATCAATATTTTCCTGTGGCTCCTAGCTTCCAAGTTCCCCAGGGAATATGACAATCATTTCCACATCTGACTATTTCATTCTGAAGGAAATGTAAGCTAGACTTAACTATTTTCTTTCCATATGTGTCTGGTAGATATATTTATCATCAAGAGATTCTTCTCCTCCTCTTCCCCCCACTTAACAGCTCTTGACTTTGTGTGGCCCCTCCATACCAGCATATTGTTTGTGCTTTTTGCAAGACCCTACTTTAAAGTATGACATGTTTATGTAAGAGGCATTGATGGCTAACACAGGCTTCAGCTCAGTAGGGCATTTGGGATGGTGTCAGCGAGGAATGCTCTCCCCTGATTTATGAGCATGTTATAGTTATTCAGGTGGAGTGGCAGGACCTGGCAGTGAGCACCAGCATATAGATCAAATGTGTTTTGAGTTCATAGATCAGGCTGAGGTGCTGCCAATCGCCACAGGGTTGTGGCAGGGGAAACTAAGCCCTCAGTTTTTAAAAGGAAAGCAGTCTCTGAAGACAAGGAGTTGCCCTCAACCTTAAGCCTTACTAATCAAAATCTTAAACTGTTCTTATGAACCTTGTTCTGCAATTTCATGATGGCATATATGCAGATTCAGAGACAGATGCTTATGATAGCCTACAACACTGACTTACTACACCATTCTTTTTGCAAGACAAGTCTGATTCACTTGGCTGTTTCCAGATACTTAAGCACTTGAACAAAGTTCTTCAAATCCCTCCCTTTTAATCTCCTTTATTTATAATAGGTACAGGTTGAAGAGATATTCTTTTGAGGCACATGACTGAAGTGCTCATATTTATAAGCCCATTCAACTCTACACTGTGCCCCCTAAGAAAAACTAGCTTTGGAGCATCACATGGTTCCTCAGCAGCCAAACCCCATATGCAGTGTTTGCAAGCATCCTTTTCTACTCAAGGTGTTTATATAACATCTTCAGCTCCCAATGAAATCAGTTCCCTTCATTTCCTTCACAGTTTGAATAGCTTTGCAGTTTGCTCACATCTGCAGTTTGCACCTTTAATTAAAACATTCTATTTCATGTTTCCCTTATGCTTTTACACCTTCCTCTGGAATTATGAATTTGGCAAAACAACTCCATAAACCTGTTCATGTATAAAAGCCTATGGTCAATTAATGTATCTCCCATGAAGTAAGAGGAGTGCAATCCTGCCATTCATAAGGACGATGGGAAGAAAGGCAGAAAAACAAGTGCTCTTCAGCATTTTTCAAATACTAAAGAAATTTGGCAGGCTGAGAGAGCTGGGGCTGTTCAGCCTGGAGAAGAGAAGGTTCTGAGGAGACTTTATAGCATCTTCCAGTACTTAAAGGGGGCTTACAAGACGTGGGAAGGAATTTTTCATCAGGGCATGGGAAGAATGGCATTAAAATGAAAGAATATAGGTTTAGATTAGATATTAAGAAATTCTTTACTGTGAGAATGATAAGACACTTGTACAGGTTGCCCAGAGAATTGTGGATGGCCCATCCATGGAAGCGTTTCAAGGCCAGGTTGGAGATGGGGCTCTGAGCAACCTTGGTCTAGTGGAAGATGTCCCCCTCACTCACGGCAGAGGGGTTGGAATGAAATGATCTTTAAGGTCCGTCCAACCCAGGCCATTCTGTGATTCTAAACCTCTTGCTGTTGCTTGTGTGAAGCCAGGCAGGATGCTACTTCTTTCTAGGAGAAAGGCATGTACTTTACCCATAAAAGATGATGCAAACCTTTTGCTGCTGCTCTCACAATGCCAGTGAAGGTAACTTGGCACACATGATTTCAGGTTAGGGAGTTACTTTTATCAACAGTGAACATAAAAGTGGTATTACACATCACAAGAAAGTCTTTCATTGTTTCTGTTGTCTTGACCAGTTACAAAAGTCCTATTCTCTTTCCATGAAGGAAGAAAACACACACACATTAGGGTCAATAAACACACTCAGAATTCAGCTCAAACTCCCCAAAACACAGCCAGAAATAGCTCAATGTATGGTTCTGTACATAGCAGTCATACACACCAATAACCAGCCCCTGGCACATTCAACCATTCCACACAGGTTTCCAGACAAGCACTTCATGTTTACACAAATACAGGATGATTAATTTCCAGACAGGCACCACTCTGGCAACTGTAGGGAAATGGCAACATGGTCAAAACCCTCAAGAGGTGAAGTATTTTAAACAGACTCATAATGCAACCCCCAGAAGACCCAAATCTTGGTGCATTGGAACATAGCTGACTGTTTTTCTGCAAGGTCTTCATCTGCTAGAGATCAGGTTTTGGAAATTATTTTTAACTTCCTTTTCACCAGCTACAAATCCAAAACAATAAAACAAGCTTCCAGAGTCAGTTACATTGTGGGCATAATAAGAGGCACCAGTTACCATATTTCCTTATATGCAAAGAAACCCAAACCCACAAAAAAAAAACCACCCAAGCCAAACTTCCACTTTATCCTTCAGAGATGACCTTGTATTGTTTATCACTTTAAGATAAAAGCACCTTTTACAGGCTCATTGCTGCTCTGTTAATTATTAATTATAGACTCTATTAACCGTAAATTTTAGATAAATTCTCCTCTTTCCTCATCTCCAGAAGAAAAATTTCAAGAGGCAAAGCCTAGACATACATTAGACTGCAGGGGCTATCCCAGACTGATTGGAGTGAGTAGAAGCTTATTCAACTTCATTTTGGTTTGTTTGATTTGCTCCAGTTTCAAATGCAAATGAAAAGTCAAGCTTGAGCCCCAGCCATTCAAAATTCTTCTAAATATTATCTACCAACAAAGTGAAATAATAATCAAAGATTAGAAGTTAATGAGTAAGAGTTTATTTTCTTGAAAAAATACAGAATTCCAATGTTACTTTCAATTTGAAGCTTTTCAAAATAGCCACTGTGCTTGGTTACACATTCTTTTTTCCTTACAATTTTTTTGTAGTAATTATAGAAGTCTGAGCTACTGGAAAGAGTAACATGAACCATTTTAGGTGGCTAAAGAAAATTTTAAAAGAAAAAATAATAAAGAAAGTCCTTAAAACCAGACAAACAATTTACCTGCTGTAATGATGACTGCAATGCCATGCAGAGGAGTAAAACTGCTCCCTTTGACTTGCTGCTCCTGCTGCTCACACTTTGCACTGAGGGAAACTGACTGCAAACTATTTGTATGGGCAACTCTTTTCTAAAAGTGACCATAGAAAATAAAGTCTGTACAAATCATTGTGTTTGAATATTAGGCTGCATAATTGGGGAGTACATGTACAACATTGCCTGGATGTTTCCACTTATTTTTAATAATTAATGGGTGTGCAAAATGAATGGGGTTTAAAACTAAATTGTGTGCCCAAACCTGAGGTTCATGGGATCAAACTCCCTTTTAGAAGACATAAGCAGTGATATATAAGTTTTTAATTAGCATGAAAGAGAGTACAACAGTCTGTGTGGCACATCAGATAGCAGTCATCATCAAAATGTCCTTTGGCCACCAGGCATTTCTTGGCTAAACATTCCCAGTGCATTATTCATGTTACACTGCACCAGTTTTTAAAGAGATCTAGAAGCTGAACAATTTGGAGAGACCTGGTGAGCCCTGAGGACTCACAACTCATCTCCAGGTGTTCTGCTCCCATTCACCAGGGGGTGATTGTGTAGTACACAGCCAGGACATGTAAGACTGGCTGGCAATCCCATTTTGGGTCCAGGCTGTGGGAAAGGAAATCAAAGTTTCCTTTTTTGATCTACTGAAATGCTTTTAGCTCCTTTCAGGTTTGTCATAACAACAATACACTTATGGAATAATCTAATGCAGGCTTAAATCTCTGTTCAGTACAGACTGCTAAAAATGCCTGTCTCCATTTGATATGCTACACTGACATACTGCACTTTTCTGTATCTGTTTCATTCCCTTATGGTGGATGAAATTCAAAGGTATTATGCAAAGTAATAGCCAGCCCCAAGTGAGGCAGCTAAACCCACAAATCTAGAAGTACAATGAATACGATGTGGTCAAAGCTAATTAATTGTTCCATATCCATCATCATCCTGCCATTACAAAGTTCCTTTCCCTTCCTCTCAAGGGCTTTTCTCCTTCAGTCTATAGCATTTCTGACTCCTTTCCCCTGATGTACAAAGCTCTGAGTTCTTTTACATTAACCTAGGCTTCTTCCCCAGGCTTACTGGCATCATTTCCATGCATGTTTATCTGAATCTATTGCTGTTTTCTTCCAAAGGATGTGCATCTTGAGTTTAGTCCAGGAGATCTGAATTGAACAGAAGTCCTCAGTACCTGCTGGATGTGGGCCCATAGGTGTCTGCTGCTCCTGCTTCACTCTCCAAGCCCTGTTCTGAGCAAGGCACTGCAAGTGCCTTCTCTCAGTGTCTCCTCTCCTCCTGTTTCAGTGGAGGGAGCAGATTTGAGCCTTCCTCAGGGCCCTTTCCTTCCTGAGCAGAGGCCCAGGCACACCCGCAGAGGCACCACACCAATGGCAGCTGGCACTGTCTGTCTCCCAGCAGCAGGGCATTAATAACCATTAACAAAATGCTATACAGTTCCAACATGATGTCAGTGGTATTAACCTCTGTCATTCCTGTATCAGCACTCTTGAATGACTGGTTTTCCATTTTTGTTTTAAAACTTACCTCTGAAGAGCTCTATTGCAGTAAAACCAACAGTGACTACTTAGAATAGCTGTTATTTTCCAGTTTTGAAAATGAATTCAGTTATCAGTACTGACTATGTTGAACAACAGCTAAATTTCTCATTCATATTTTTTTATCAAGCTTAAAAAAAAAAAAAACCAACAAAGCAAAGCCTTCATGCTCTGCAGACTTGTGAGCATTTTTGAGAGCTACTAAGGAATTGCCACCTATTAGAGAAAATAGGTGGGAGAGATTTGGGAGTTTTCTGGATCCAGAAGGGATTGTTTACGAGCAGATTACTCAGAACTGCTGTATTACAGCAAGTCTACTATTTCTTTCAGGAGTATGAAATATGAGTATCTTTTCTCAGTTCAAACTAGTAACCAGAGCAGAAACAATTCCTTTTAAATGGTATGTTCATAAAGCTTCTACAACCTTACAGTATCTAGGCATGCATTGTTTCTCAGCTCAAAAAAAAATAAGTGCCAGCACTGTAAACAGAAGAGATAAAGTCTGTAGGAAGAGAGAGTTGGTATCATTTATTGCAGTAATAAAGACAACTGGAATAAGATACAGTTTTGCATGTATTCAACCACATTTATATTTTTAGATCACTAACAAGAACACACCTGAATTGAATTCCCCTGTGATGATTCAGGATCAATATGCTTTAAGATGATTTGAAAGATTGATGGATTTTCAAAACAGTCCTTTTCTTTTTACAGATTAAGAAGGACATATTTCCATTGCTCATATGCTTTGCTATTTACTGGCAGACTCCAGGATGTGAGACTGCCTAATCTAACCTCAGTTTAAGGGCAGTTACATCCCCCCTTATCTCCCCCAATGCTTTAAAATGTCCACTTTATCACACTGAAATCTTTAGTTCTACAAAATATATCCCAGATTAATGTTTGCATTACAAACTACTCTTGTCCATCTCCATGTCTATGCCCATGCCTAAAAGTTATTAATAGGTACAGGGAGTGGATGTGCAAGATCAGACTGGAATGCTTTGTACTCCCATGGACTGTATCAGTCACACAATGCAGTTGTTTCTCCAACTTGGGTTCAGTGTGTGGGATGTGTGGGTTTTGATATTTTTTCTGTTAGTTTTCTGTTAGTTTTGGGTTTGTTGGGCTGTGGTGTTTGGGTTTTTATTTGGTGTTATTTCTATTAAAAAAAAAAAAAAAAAAAGAAAAAAGTATCTTTACCTCTCAAAAAAACTCAGGAAGTTCATGTGATGCAGAGCTTCAACTGAAAATTCAAAAAGATTATGGAAGATTTGTCACTTTTGGTGCCTGTGGGTAGAGCAGCTGGTCCCAGTGGAATAAAGGCAAGGATAAACCCATCTTCACGAATGACATAGCAGCAAGAGACACTGACACCAAAAGCAAGGCCTGCTCCAAGGCAGCTCCATACAAACCACCAGGAGAGAGCACAGCACAGGCACTGCAGTCATTGGCAGCAGCTGACAGGAGGGAAGGGATGCAGTGTTTGCCGTCCTCCAGCCCTGCTGCAGACCTCCTGAGGAAGTGCATGCTTCAGGTTAAGTCAGGTCTTAGAGACACCCTCCAGCAGGCAGTGAATCAGCCAGCAGCACCTCGGGGAGAGGCAAATCCATGTCCTGTGGAAATGGCAGAAGACTGATTAATTTAACCCCATGCCCTTCCTTAGAAAAGATAGTGAGAGATGGTGAGGAGCAAAATTTGTACCAATGTACCAGTTTCTTCTTCCTTCTTTGGCAGAGGAAAGGAGAAGCAGATTCCACCATTTGCCCACCCCTCCCCTGATCACAGCATTTAGCAGAAGGGGGGAGAAGGGCTTTTCTGCAGAGCCTGTGCCTTTGAGGCAGCAGCAGGGCAAGAGTTCAGTTTTACGACTCTTGGCCCCAACACAATTTACCATTTACAAACTAATCCTCCTCTGCTGGAGAGCACAAGGCCTGCTAAAGCTCTCATGTCCACTTCTGTGATTCTCCATTGTCCACAGTGACAGGGAGAAGGCGAAGACCTAATCGGTGTGTAATTCAATCGCTGTCCAGGCTGTGTCACAGTACAATGCTCTGCTTGTAGTGCCACGGGCTGAGGCAGCCAGCTACTGTTATGCCCCACAGCAGGTGTGAAGAATGTCACTGGCTCTGACTGTGTGCTGCCCCTCTCTCCAGGTCCATTGCTGACAGTCTGTTCACTCACCACTTAAAGGCTGTTTTTCCTACTGGCAGCAAGCTAATTGTTGGCTCTCTGGTGAAAGGGCACTCTCAGTATTTTTGACCCTGAACTGGGAATTCCTGCACAGCATAACATGGACCTCATATAAAGTAAACCTCTTGCTCTCCAGATCCCCTAAATGTGGAGGCCTGCTAAAAACCTCTTTATTTCCTTACTCTTAATCCAGCAGTTAGTAAATTAGGATCTACCACAACCAAACTGTATCACTCAGTTGTTCCTCACCAGACACTGGGCATTGCCATACATCCTTTAGGATGGTTTAAATCCTTGGTACCTAATTACATTTTAATCAGCAAAAGACATGCTTCAAAAAATCCCTATCTACATGTAGGTGGTTTAAAAACTCTGGAATAGCAAATTACATGCACTGCCACACTTAAATACAGAGTCACTCTGAAAATGGCATTTGGTTTGGTTTTTAGCAAGAATTCACTACTCCACCAAGATTTGAGAAGCTGCACTTTCATTCATCTTGAGTTCAAGGAAGCTGAGGAGGAGAAGTGCAGAGGAAGGAAGCAGGGCAGCAGCTGCCAGGTGATATGGGGTGTGGGTATCAGCCAGCCACGCTATCAGGCAGGTGAGGAGACAGCACAGAACTACTGCTGGTACATCCACAGGAGCACCAGAGGACATCTCCCCTGGCACAGCACTACACCACGCACTGGTAACAGTTGTGCTTCTTTCCACATAGTAACAGTGACTTGTCCAAGGGATGTAAGAACAGGATGAACACAGAAACGCCCTACTCCTAACACATCTCTTTCCTTAACAGCCTTGAGAATTTCATTCATGTAGAATTTCTGGTACTATTTTTCCAATTCCTTCATTTTCACGTAGAAGCAAACCAAATAGCAGGAATACCTGATGGAAGAGCTACACTGGGACAGAAATTGTACAGACCTGTACAGTTGCAGATTTTCATCCAAAAGAATAAACAACTGAAGTCAGCTGCATAACTTGACCAGTCCAAGAAACAAATAAACCAAAATAAAAACAACTTCCCTACCACCACATAGGTAACTTTAAGTCAATATATTCGGCTATCTAGACTATATCTATGCAACTGTACCCATGAATTATGGTTACCAATCTTACCTAATCCTGTAAAGGGATGAAATACCTCGTCACACTTGCAAATTCTGTGAAGGCAGTGAGCAGATGAAGAAAGATGATCCAGCTTCTTACCACTTGCTACAGAAAAGTTAATAATATTCATTATTCAAAATATGAATTGGACATCTGTATTTACAATGTTTAACAAGTCTTGCTTAGTGTGGAAGCCAAGCTGCTCATTTCACCCATACTCATCTACTGTCATCATCCACGGCTGATTTCCAAACATGGCCAGACACCAGTTTTCATGGCAGGGGTCATGAGACATTCTTGCATCCTGAATCAGGATTCAGCAATGCCATGTGCCAAGCCTTAGAAGCATGCAAAGCATTTACAACTGAGCACCTGCGGAAATCCCATTTCCTGATGAAGAGAAGCCTCTGATATTCATGTTTTCTCCTACTCTTAGGCTATGCTGTAATGAAATCTGGCCTGAATAATCCTTTTACAGCTGTACAAGGAAGTATCCTTGCTTACCATTTACCCCTCTTTCTGGAGGTTCAGTGGAAACCTGGTTGAGCAATCAGCAAAGATGCACAGAATGAAAAGTCTGGCTGATGGGATATGACAAAAGCCACCCACAGGACAGGACACAAAGTGAGCCTATCAGAGGAAGTGGAAGGACTCTGGTAATGAATGAACTTTAATGAATACAGGTAAGAGGATGGGACCTAAGGAGTCTCATTAAACTTGGTGTTAATGCCAACAGTGACATATGCAGACACAACCAGAGAGTGCATGCTCCTGGAAAGGGAGGCCAGCAGCACTGTTGCTAACAGCATGGGAATAATCTGAGAGTGCAGGACTGCATGGGAACCACTGCTAGGTCAGTGACAAGAGTTGAAGGGGAATAAATTGAAGGAATGCTGTAAGGGACTTGGAAAGAGATGTTTGTGACACCAGTGATGAAAATTACTTTTAACAGCTTCTCATCCTGTGAGACTCCCTGCTCTGCAAAGTACTTCCCACTACCTCTTTCTGTAGGTCTGGGTTAACTTTACTCCAAGCTGCCCTCATCCCTTTGAAGGCTGTAATTCCCTTACTCAAAAAAAACTGCATCTTTGTCCTGTCGCTGTCACTCTAATCATGGGTTGCTGCTGCTTTATCTCTGACACAAACTATCTGTGCCCTGTCCTCAAACTCTGACCTCAAACTCCCAACCATTACATCTCCATACATATACTCCCAGGTGTATAGATAGATAGACAGACAGACACCCCCTGTGCCTCCATTGTCTGGCACTGTTCCCTGTAGCTGCTTCACACCCCAGATTATCTCTGCTTTTGTTTTCCTCCCTCTAGCAGTGTGGGGTGAAGCCCAAGCTATCACAAGTAGCAGGCCATTAGCCTGTGCACTGTTCTATGCCCAATCTCACTTTTGCTGGGCCACTCACTGGAGCTTTAAACCAGTGACTATGACCAGCCCTGCTGGTCTTTAGCGGTCCCTCAGCCTCTTTTTGGGAACCATAATCCATCATGATAGTGGGCAGGCCCAGTGGATGCAGAGTGACAGCCACTGTTCCCTATTTCCACAAGGAAATGCTAGAACAATTTTTGTCTGCTGGGTATAAAAACCAGGTCTCCATGGCACACTCCCCTGTTCCTTGCTTGCTGCTGATCAGTCGTTCCTCTGGGTCCTCCAGGGGACCTCCCCCTCCTCTTGGCCATGACAGTGTGCATTCAAACAGCTGCTCAGGCTGGATGAAGCACCTGCTCTGGGCAGCAGCAGCTGGAGTTCATTTTGGGTCCAAAGGGCCGAGGCCAAGCAGGCTGACTGCATGTGCACTAATCCAGTATCATCACCAACTCCACCAACAACAGGTGCCCTTTGAAGAGGAAGGGAAAAACTATTTGGGGAGGAACCAGAGCTTTATAAAGGACATTATGGGCCAAGTCCTCAGCTGGTTCATGCTCGGTTAAAGCATGTACCTTCTTGAAGTTATATGAGTAATGCTCACACACACAATCAAAAGCTTTGGCTTACTCTCAGTGCTGCTTCTCTTCTGTTTTTAGTTTTCTCCTTGCTCTCCATCGCTCTTCCATCAATACAGAAACTTCCTGTCCCTTACTTCAGACCAGACAGCTGAAAGTCACAAGCTACACATCCCAGATTTCACCATCCTCCTGTGCACAGGTAACACAATCTTACCATGTGTCCTTCAGTCCTGCTCGAGTGCTGGGGCTGGGTCCAGATCATGAGCCTGCAGCAACAGCAACAAGGGCAATCCCATTCTGGACCAAATGAAACCAAACTCCATCAAGGTCCATTAAGAAAAGTCTTTCAGCATAGGCATCCTAAGAATTGTCATGCACTTGATCAAGCCAGGGGTCCCTGTAGGACAGAGTAAAATTTCAATGTAGGATCTCTACAAATGACACAGGAGGAGAAAACAAACAAACAAACAAACAAACCTGTCAGAAATGATTGGCCAAACTGTCTCCAAGGCAAGTTTTATTCTTACCTCATTTTCATTTTGCTGGAAATTTGTTTACCAGCCAATACATACAAATCTCTTTTTAAAGTCCGTCTCAGTGTATTTCCGATAAACACCTGAACTAATGAAAGCCTCTATGTTTCCTTCTTTTTCTGAGTCCTGCCATTCTGAGCTCCAGAGGTCAGTTCTGTAAATCTGATCTCAATCACTGTAGTTACTCTTGTGCTTCTTTCTGGAGAACCTGGAAGCTCTCTGGGGCCTGAGAATGGAGCTGGATTCACAGAGATGGCACTGCAGAGCATGGCTAAAAGCACTCTGCTCACACCACACGAGTAAAAGCAGGATTTCCAAATTCCTGTTGATGCACTATCAGAGGAAAACATGACCTTGCTGCAAGTTGCTCATGTGAACCAGTCACAGCCTTCATAACTTTGTATTCCAAAATTTATTTTCCTGAGCTATGCATCTTTTAATTCTTGGTTTTTCAAGATTCAGATTTAAGCCACTTTTCTCTTGGGATCATGTCTCAGCTGGGTTATATTACAAAGAGAAGCAAAACGATGAGAGACAGTTCAATGAACAGAACTGGTAGTGAGAACAGCACAGGCAGAAAAAACACTCTCCAATCCATAATAGTCCCTGACATCTCACCCACAAGTACAGACAAGTGTAACCTCTACTGCATTGGCTTGAATATTTAAACAAGTCTCCAAGAATTTCCCTAGATGAACACCACAGTACAGGTTAGAAAATTCCTCGCCAAGGATGGGACAGACACTCAACCACATGGGAACCTCCAGTGCTGGAAATGTATTCTCAGCTGCTGCAGACTCACACAGTCTCTTTAAGGCTTTAACCACAGTTCCAAAGTTGGAAAACACCAGAACATGTACAAGCATACACATAAGGCAACATTGCACACTCTTGCAGCAGTTTGGTCCACATACATGCCTGAGGGAACCACTCTGCACCCTTATACTGAGCAGTAGAGATACCTACACATTCCTGCCATTCCCAGGCAAAGCAATAAAACACTGTAACATCTGACAGCACAGAGTTCTCCCTATCCCTCTGAATCCTCGCTGCTGCTTGCTGTCACTGGGCACATTTCACGCAGGCCAGCTGCACAGGATTTATTCAGCCAGTTTTAGAGTATCAAAGCTAACTTTTTTTTTGTCTTTGCCCCAGGCAGGCGCTTGGTATGCAGGATTTAAATCAAGAACAAAATGTTCTGTGAAATTTGTAAATACTCAGCCCAGTAAATTCTAAATTCTAAAAAAAAAAAAAAAAAAAAAAAAAAAAAAAAAAAAGAGATAGCAACTGGAGTGGTTTAAAAATCAAAAAGTGAAGCATTTCACTGCATGACTGTGGCTAATGCCACTGTGTCCTAAAGATCAGAATAATTAACTTCCCAAGATTACCAATTAATGGTGCTGACTGCTTTAAGTGACAGGAGCCAAACATACTCTGAGTTCTACCTTTTAATTCCAGTGAAATCAGGAGAATGCTCAATTCAACAAATGCTCTGCAAAAAGACACTGAAATTGAAAAAAACAAATTGTGTGATCCTAGCAGACTGGCAGAGAAGACTTTGGGACATACTACCACAAACTTACTACAATCTACGATACTAACTATTGTAGTAAGGTTTTAAAAATGTATTTAAAGCCATTAGAATGGAATTAGGCAGAAGATGATAGGGAAAGACATACCCCAAGAAATCACAACACTTAGACAATGAAGATGGTCTAAAAGAGGTGCTTTGACCAAAAAAGCAGCAATAAAGGGTCATTTGTGACTGGAACTAGAAGAGGAATTTCTTCATTGGAGTTTGGCATAGCCTTTAAGGTCCACGATGTTTGAGTGAAATTATCCACTTCTGCTTTGTCTGATTCAGCATCACAGGTTCCATCTTATTACAAAATTTAAAACAAACATTTTGAATGATGAATGTCCACATTAAAATTTCAAATCTCTTTTTTCTCAATCAGTTTCACGAAGACCTTGAAATGATTCTTTTACAAAAATTATGATTTGCTATTTTTTGGTGATTATAAAAGCCAAAACATTTAGAATCATTTCCTCTTTGCCTGCAAACATTTCACACTCCTCTTACCACAACTGTGGCTTTAATTTCCTCTCTCTAAAGCCAAGTAGCAAATGGCATCAGTCAAACCAGTTAACTCCCAGGAGTCCCTGTACTTCAGAATAAGGTGCTCCTGGTACTAGCAGGGACTCTATGAATATTGATTAATCAGTCACATACAGCAGCAAGACAATAAATGGTTTCTGGACTCTCATCCCTTGCCCACAGTTTACTTCTTCTAGCCCAGATATTCTGAGTATGTACAAAGTGCACCTGCTCATGCAGACCTCAAAGAGGCCTGATGTCCCCTCAAGGGCCACCTGGAGCACTGGGTGCACCTCCTGAAGTTCACACTGCCTGGAAGGCATTACCTGTCACTGATTTCAGGTGGCACAGGCTGCACACAAAGAAAGGCTCTGCCTTTTTCAATGTGTCAAGTCTTATTTTCTCATTTACCCAAGAGCAAATACAGATTCTAACACACAGCTGTGGAAAGGAAGTTAGACTAGAAAGGCAAGTACACAAAGTAGACAAATTATGACAGACTTTAGGCAGTTTGGCATTGCACAACTCCCTTATGCAACACATTGCCTGGGGCAAGCCTCATGTTTTCAGAAATTCCACAGAATCCCCTTAAATATGCTCCAGTGCTGAGGCCCTGTGCCTTCTACCTGCAATTATTGACTGAACTTTTGATATACTATAGACAGATTACATGGATGAGCCTTACATTTGCTGGTCTATGCTTTTTTAAATGTGACCTGAAATAACAATTACAGTATCTCAGAGGCAGATGAACCCTGTCAATTTATAGAAACTTTCTCCTAAACACAGCCTCTCAGAAAAACCAAAGGGGTAGTATCAGCCAGTAGCACTTGAAATGAATAGTCCAGTTAAAACTCAAGAGCAGAAATGGAGATGGAAGAGCCAATGCTGCTGGCCAGGATGGAGCTTCCCTAGCCAGGCTGCCAGTCCTCTGCAGCCACCAGGCTGGGAGCACTGACTGCCCCAGGGCTCCAGCTCTCCCTGCTGCCTCTGCCCAGCCCCAGCCATGGCCTTTCTCAGTGCTGCCAGAGCCTGGGCTCCTACAGACATGGGTAAGCTGGCAAGCTGAGTCAGGACATGTAATGATTCTGTGAATACGAGGAGAAAAGACAATGGTGAACAACTCAGTGTAGGGGATTTGTCAACATTTTAAATTGCAGAGAGAGTGGTAGTGCTTAAGAGAAAATAGGGATACACAGCTTCTAGGCATGAGTTAACCAGTGGGCACAGCCCAGTCTGACCTGCAGCCCCACACAGGTAGGCAGTCACACAAACACAGCCATGTGCACCTGGGCTTGAGATGCTATGGGAAAGATGAAGGTGGCAAATGCTAACAAGGCTGGGGCACAACAACAGTCACAAGTCTGTCAATGCACTTGAGATGCACTTATATCTTCTAGGCTTGACTGCAGAGCTACACACAGACCCCAAACCTCCTCTTAGCACAGAATTTTCCCCCAGGTCCAGAGAAGGGAGAGTGGAGCAAAGGGAGAGGATGAGGCTGTCTGAGCACTGTGGCTGTGCAGCTGTGGGAAAGAGTCCCCAGGGAGAAAGAGAAGAAAGGAGGGGCACCTGGGGACCAGCAGGAGGATGAAGACTGGTGGTACACAGGCAGGATGTGCCCTGTACACCAAAGCCCCAGAACAGCTTCCAGCTGAGAAGAAACAGAGGCTGTCCATCTCCAAATCCTGCTCCTGGAAGGGTCCCATGGTAGCAGCAAGCATAATCTAACTTAAATACTGCAGTTAGATAATCTAACTTAAATACTGCAAAGAAGAAAATCACATGGATTAGAAAGCCCTCCTATATGTATTCTGTGACACAAGGTTAAAGAGAAGCTTTGTTTGCATTTCAGAAACTCTTACAAGCTTGTCTCCTATGCTAGCTTTAGACACAGCAGAGATATGCCTGTGGGCTGTGGGCACATTCTGTTTGAAGGACAGATTTCAATCAGTGAATTTTCAAAGAATTCTATATATATCACAATGTTTTATGTTGCCCAGCATTCAGAAAGTTCCTTAAGGAAGAACTTAATTGCCAAAGAAGAGAGGCAATGAGCAAACATCTCAGTATCTGCGCCATGCAGACTTGTGCCTAGGAAGCCTATGGAAACAAAGTGTCTGAGATAAAAGTTACAACAGAATGAAAACTGTCACAACATTATCAAGCTACTGAAGAAACGTTTGGGAAAACTCAAGGCAAAAAGACGTGGCTGGTTCCAGGGATGAGAACATGCTCAAACACCTCATCTGGCTTCAAACATTGCACTAATGAATGTTTGGCAAACACAAAAATCTCAATGACAGGAAGAAATTTTTGGGATTCTAGAAAAGGAAAACAAATGAAAACTAAGGCTTGGAGTATTTGAGGTGAGTGCGAAAACAAGGCATTAAAAAAATTATTTCCAAAATTAAAAGTTAATCCAAGGATTTTTCAAACAGAATTTCATTATGGTACCTCATTTTATTAAACTGAATATATGCAAAATAGATGCAGATCTGGCACAGTATAGTAATTTTCAGTATCTATAAACCCAAAATACAGGCTTTTGTCTGTTCTGTTTGACAGCAACAAGACTGGTTTCAAAGAGACTAGGCTTTATTTTTGAGCAATCCCTCTCTTGTATCACTAAAACATGCTGATTTCAGAGTACTATAGTAAACTGGTGCTTTCCACTTGGTCAGTGACAAAGACAAAAAATATTTTCCAGAATGTCCATGTTGCAGCCTGGTCACAACACTGTTGCCTCTCCAGGGCCATCTCATGTTTTGCTGATGACCACTTTTACTGAAAGTCAGTTAAAAGAAGTTATTTTGCTATGCTTACTTAAGTAGTAACAACCCAAATTTCAGGCTTCTTTTTTAGCTTTATGAGTCATACAGTGCAAAAAGGCAACAAAACAACTCAGAAATCTTGCTGGCTTTTCCTCCATGGATAAAGAAAGTAAAAAGAGAAAAAACTAGTGAGATGAAGCACCTGTTGCGATTAGAAAAGTGTAAGAAAAATGAGTTAAGGGACTTCAAGTCCAATAAAAGTAACCATGAATTCATGTGTGTTCATATGAATCATTCCTAATTTCCTGCCAGAGAGCTTTGGTTTCACTTAATTACAAAACAAAATGATGAATGAAGAAGGCCAATTCACAAGCATACATATTGTACATTTATTTGTTTTTTACTTTTTCCTCACACAGCCCTCTGTTTTCATCATAGCTATTGATAAGGCACTGAATGAGAGAAAATTCTGGCAGCATTAGATAGACTATTTGCAAAGCACATGAAAAACCCATCACAGCTAGAAAGAAGCAAACAGATGGTAGCTGGAGAGAAGCAACAGCCACAACTCTTAGTACCTGTAGTGAAAGAATAAACAATACCAACTCCAGATCATGAAGTGCAGCCAAAGAATCTAGCTTTAAATGAGAGATTTAGGGTAGAAAATGGCCTGATACAACTAAATGTTTGCAAAGTAGGCTCAGGAGAAAGAATATTTTGAGAGGGTTGCTAAAGCCCACTGACACAAACAATCATTTCTACTACACTCTGCCAAAGAACAAATAGGAAAAGGAGTGGGGAGTAGAGAAGGTATGGGTTTATGTGTAAGAGAGCTTATATTGATGGAATTTTAGTTGTAGTTCTGCATACCACACTGTGGTGTTTTGGCTTCTCACTCTGCCATAGACTTTCAACACACTTTAAAATATGTTGTACCAAAATCATGCTAAATCAAAAAATGAAAAGATACCTTTCATCAAGGCATGTGCCTGTAACCAACCCTTTGATGATCCTCATAGGTCCAACTCAGAATCTGTGATTCTGTGCTGAAAAGTTGTAACTAAGAAACTGAACAAAGTGCCAGCTCCCTGGAATGCTGCATTTCTTGAGGTCACAAGCTTTTGGAGCAGATTATACCTTCCCTAGTCCAGATACAAATAGCATACCTCATGCTATGTAGCAAGAATGCCGATATTACTTTGTCATGGAATTTTTCCATAATATAATTGATAACCGTGCAAATGGTGTGTATTTCCTTTAGTTCTAGTAGAGGCACAAAGCAAAATAAACTGAATGGTGTTTTTATAAAATTAACACATGGAGTATAAAGAATTTTACAGTGTTTTCAGATCAGCTCCATGCATCACAGATGGCCTTAAGAACTGCCCTTGTCTCTTAGCTGTCCATCACTGAAATGGGATAACTAAATATTGTTTTCCAAGGCTCCAAAGCCCATTAATGCAGAGACAAACCTCTATGAGATGATATGCTCAGAAATTATCATAATAAATGCCCAATTAACTAAATACAACTACGAACTTTTCCATGGGGACAATGGCCAACTTGCTTGCTATTGCTATTTCACACTTCAAGTTATTCAAAGAAAGGAGGTCATAAAAAATTTATTTATGTTGGGATATCAATGCATACACACACAGAGGCACCACTCTTGCTCTTCTTCCTCCCCTCTGAGGGAATCAAGGGGTTATTCTGGAATAATAAAACACTAGCAACTACTTTACAGGCCAAAACAAGGACAGTTGGAATGGAAGGAGCTAAAAGGCAGATGATAGAGGTACATCCTTCCAGCAAAAGTCCCTAGTGCTACAGTGAATAAGAGGATGCCTACTGAGAACTTCCGAATAAGGTCATACGTTGCTCAAGTATCTTGTCAATATATTGACATTTACTGACTTTGGGTACTTATTTTAGCCTTGCAAACATTACAGTTATTACTCACATGAAATTTTACCCAAATGCTTAAATGCTGTTTGATTTTTTAAGCAAAACTTCTAATTTAAACATGAAGAATCAGAACTAAAAAATTGAATAATTAGGATAATTACAGCAAACAAAGAAGGCTGAATAGCATATGAGATGGAGGCACTGAACAAGGATTATTTAAGTTTCTCATGAGCAATGTTCTCATATCTCTACATGACTACTGTCAGATGATGCATGCTGGGCTTTAGGCAGTCAGATCCAATAACAATTAAAACAGGCAATGGAAAATGATTCTGCCCTTAGCATCCTGGGCTGGTGGGGGAGTGGTCTGCTAGAAAAATATTCCACAAAACAGCACATAACATTGAGCTTACTAAACAAAGTCACCGAAGAGAAAATTATTGATTTTGAAGGGTGTTGAGATTACTCATATTTCCTCTCCACTGGTCAGAATCTATTAAAGGTAAAGAACTGTTCAAGAAATGCCGAGCTCCGTCCACGTGGTAAAACAGTTGAAAAAATCAGTAACGTGTATTTTGAAGTTACTGTACAAGCTGAGGGGTACTGGTTACTAAAATACTGAAGATAGTTTAACAAGCATAGGTAGGACCAGTTCAGCACCAGCATTTTTAGCACTAAACCAAAAACCTAAAGAATTTACCCTGTAGCCAAGACATATAGACGCATTGCTAAATTCCCAGGACTTTTCAGAGCTCACTCCCTCCTCAGGATTGCCTCTGCCTAGATGTTCTCACCAGCCACTCCAGCCTTGGCCCAGCCTGGCCACAATCTCAGATGCTGCTGCTGGAACCAGAGGTACTGAATGTGACTGCCTGGAAAAGCTCTTATATTAGAAGAGTTTTATCCATGGTTTTGCTGTCCCATATAGACAATGGATTAGAGACAGGAAGCAAAGGGGAGCCAGCAGGTTACACTGTCTCTGCACAGCCCTGATGGTGAGGAGAATGAGAGGCAGCAGCTGGGACTTTGCCAAGAACCAAACTGAGGCAGCTACAGCATCCTGATCTGCTGGTGCCCTGACCATGTGTGTGCAACACAGCACAGCTTCTGTCCTTTGGGCATGTGTGTGCAACACAGCACAGCTTCTGTCCTTTGGGCATGTGTGTGCAACAGCTTCTGTCCCTTGGGCATGGCATGTGCAACACAGCACAGCTTCTGTTCGGGTGTCCTTCTGTCCCTTGGGCATGTGGTGTGCAACACAGCACAGCTTCTGTCCTTGGACATGAGTGTGTCTGTCCCTTGGGCACGGGTGTGCAACACAGCACAGCTTCTGTCCCTTGGGCACGGGTGTGCAACACAGCACAGCTTCTGTCCCTTGGGCACGGGTGTGCAACACAGCACAGCTTCTGTCCCTTGGGCACGGGTGTGCAACACAGCACAGCTTCTGTCCCTTGGACATGCTCTGCACCACAGCACACATAACTGCACATCGAGCTGTTGGCGTGTAGCCTGCTTAGGAGGAGCAAGCAACAAGTATGTGCATTTCCTAAGTTCTTCTGCTTCTGATTGTTTCTCTGCTTTCTTCTATTATCCTGCTTAAATAGGAAATACTTGCACTTCAGCTGTTTGGAAGTGTCGGCTGCGTTACTCTGTTTGGAAAGAAAATGAAGACATGTCAAACACACAAGTTTATGTTTTTCTATTATGTTCATAGGACGATCTTGGGATATTCCAAACCAGTGACATATGTACATGTGTAATCATAAACCACTGAAGAGAAAGTACATACTGGAATGTTTTATTAAGAACACTCATCGTGTTCTTAATAAAGAAGACTTTCCCTCAAGTAACTCATAGTCAAGATCCAATGTTTTATAACCACTTCTCCAGCACAAGTGTGCGGCACGATTTCGAATAGAGGCCATCTGAAGAATCTGCTTAACTGTTAAGGTAAATCTTTTATGTCAGTGATTCACTATTCACGCTGTTTGCCGGCACCCGCGGGTTCTCGGCGCTGTTCGGAGCTGTCTGTGCTCCCGCCGCGCCCGCCCAGGGCCCTGCACACCACGGCAGTCCCCGCCGGCCCCCCGCATCCGCACACCCACATCCTCCCCCCCTCCTCCTCCTGCCGGGGCGGGCGGGCGGCGGCGCGCAAGGTGTGTCCCAGGTGCCCGGCTATATCAGGCGGCGCAGCGGCGGCGCTGGCGTTGCGGCGGCCCCATGGCGGCGCCGGCCATGGCCGAGCCGCGCTCCAAGCGGCCGCGGGTGACGCTGCCCGCCTGCCCCGCGCACCGCCCGCCGCCCGCCAGCCGCGTCCGCCACGGCTTCCCGCCCGCCGTGGAGGAGGCGCTCTGCGGCCTCACCGGCGCCCAGCTGGAGCTGCACTACTGCCTGCAGGCGCTGGTAAGGCGGCGGGCCGCGCACGGCCGCGGGAGGGCACGGCGGGCTGCGTGTGCCCCTCTCCCCGCCGGCCGAGGGGAGAGCAGGTGCCGGAGCCCGGCTGAGGAGGGTTTAGAGTCGGGCAGGGACGGCGCAGCGGTGCCTGTTTCCTGACCCTGGGGTTTGGAGGCTCTCCGGGCTGCCCAGCCCGCCAGCGGCAGCGCTCCTGCCAAAGCCGCGAAACAACGAGGAGGGTCCGTAACGCGCGGGCTGTGAGACAAACGAGCGCTCGTGTGTTTGGGGTAATTCACAGAGGGCCTTTTGCCTGGGGAAAAGGGACAGGAACAGGGGATGCTAACAGCTTTGGAGCATAACGCTCGAGTGGGTCTTTCCCCAAACTTTGGTGAATAGTTGCGTGTGATTAACTATAGTCTGTGAACATCATGGATGGCTTAGGGTTTCTTGCTCCACAGGCATGAACTTTGGACATGAAATCATAAAAGGTATCACTGATACCATGTAAAATTCGTGCCAGAATTATATCTGGCTACATATCAAGTGTTAATGTAAATATAAAACTTAACAGAGACATTAAAATTAAAAAGTCAAAATTATCAATGCTGTAACTTCTGATGGCAAGCATCCACGGGGAAGCAGCACAAACTATATTCAGTATATCCCCAAGATCTTTCAATTGAGTTTGGTATCAAGTATAAGTTCAATGAAAATTTAAGTATGCAGTAAAACCTGTTAAACCTATGGAAGAAAAAAGTTTTAGTGATTGGCAGCTGGATGGGATAGAGAAAACTCAGTTAGAAATTTACTGGATAAATCAAACCTAGAAATGTGAACATCCTAAATAGTGAATGATTGACATAAAAGATTTACCTTAACACTTAAGCAGATATGTTAACTTGAACTCCACTTCAAGTTGTGCTGCACACTTTCACTGAGGAGCTGCTTATAAAACATTCAATCTTGTCTGTGTTGTCAAGAGAAACAGGAATGAGTGACACGAGGAAAAGGTTTCTGCAAATAAAGCAATGAATGTTCTTAATAAAACATTCCAGTATGTGCTTTCTCTTCAATGGTTTATGGTTGCATGCATCTATGTGTGTCACAGGTTTAGGTTATCCCAAGAAGGCCCTGAAAATATAAGAAAAACATAAACCTGTGTGTCTAACATATCTTCATTTTCTTTCTGAACACAGGTGCAATGAAAGTATTTCTTATTTAAGCAGGGTAGTAGAGGGAAGCAGGGAAGACAATCAGAAGCAGAAGAACTTAGGAAATGCACATACTTGTTGCTTGCTCCTCCTAAGCAGGCTACGTGCCAACAGCTCGATGTGCAGTTATGTGTACTGTGGTGCAGAGCATGTCCAAGGGACAGAAGCTGTGCTGTGTTGCACACACATGCCCAAGGGACAGAAGCTGTGCTGTGTTGCACACCCGTGCCCAAGGGACAGAAGCTGTGCTGTGTTGCACACCTGTGCCCAAGGGACAGAAGCTGTGCTGTGTTGCACACCCGTGCCCAAGGGACAGAAGCTGTGCTGTGTTGCACACACATGCCCAAGGGACAGAAGCTGTGCTGTGTTGCACACCCATGCCCAAGGGACAGAAGCTGTGCTGTGTTGCACACCCATGCCCAAGGGACAGAAGCTGTGCTGTGTTGCACACACATGGTCAGGGCACCAGCAGATCAGGATGCTGTAGCTGCCTCAGTTTGGTTCTTGGCAAAGTCCCAGCTGCTGCCTCTCATTCTCCTCACCATCAGGGCTGTGCAGAACCAGTGTTCCAACCAGTATAACCTGTTGGCTCTCTTTTGCTACCTCCCTGTAATACTTCTCTTTACGAGACAGCCATACCACGGATAAAATATTCTAAATATAAGAGTTATTAGATCTGTTAGCATGGTTAAATATGACAGTGGTTTGAGTTGTTACTTTCCCATACAGAACAGAAAAAGGCCAGCAGATGATTTAGGGTTGTAGTACTTCTGAAATTATAGAATGGCCTGGGTTGGAAAGGACCTTAAAGATCATCAGGTTCCAAACCCCCTGCCATGTGCAGGGACACCTTTCCCAAGACCAACCTGCTCAGAGCCAGCTTCTCTGGGCAACCTGTTCTGGTGTCTCACCATCCTCGCAGTAAAGAGTTTTTTCCAAATACCTAATCCAAACCTGCTCTTTCAGTTTTAAACCATTCCCCCTTGTCCTTGTCACTGCATGCTGTAGTAAAAAGTCCCTCTCCATCTTTCTTATAGGCTCCCACCAGGTACTGGAAGGACACAATTAGGTCACCAGAGCCTTCTCTTTTCCAGGCTGAACACAATTCTCTCAGCCTTTCCTCACAGGAGAGGTGCTCAATCCCTCTGATAACTTTGTGTCCCTCCTCTGGACTCACTCCAACAGATTTATGTTCTACTGAAATGCCTTCTCAGGCATGAGTTACATCTAATATTGAAGGTGTATAGTTCAGTAGCAGTATCCATTATTTTGGAACACCATTGTCCATAATAAAGCTGATAAACAGATGTAAAGTTGTGCTTGTTCTCTTTTTGGTATTTGCCTTATCTTTCTCATACCTTTGAAAGCTAACTTTTGACTGGAATGCAGGCCTGCAGGGCTAAATTTTATGTTCCCCATTCTGGGAGTATGTTTAAAAAACAAAACAAAAATCTTTCATAAGACACAATTACAGAACAGACACCACTCATAAATAAAATATTCTGAAGATCTCTTAACTGCTACTGCAAGAGCAACATCATTACTACAGTTGCCTGACTAATATTAAAGGATATAATGAGTTGTAGTAGAAGCATAGATTTTTCATTTTATACTCTAACTACTCACTTCATTTATTGTAGAAATCAGATCAAGGTCTCCAAAGTGATTGTGGTTTGTGAGCAAAACATCTTCCATTGGAAGGGTCTCCCAAGTTCTGTTAAGGTCACATTCTGCTGCAGGTGAGTCCCATATCTGGCAAATCTTAACACTTATTTTGTGTGCCTAGGGTGAATATTTTGATCAGTCACATGTGGCTCTACCAAATATTTCGAAGTTCTTCCTGCATCAAGCTCTGGAAGAGAGAAAAGCCGCAGAGGCATTGATGAAGTATCAGCAGGAAAGAGGAGGCCATTACTGCTCTAAAACCATCCAGGTGGGTAGTAGTCAACAAATTTTCAAGCAGCTATGATCCATTTAACTTACTGAATTATATTGTTGGTAATTCAGATCTCTGCATTCACCCACTATTAGATTTCCAGATATAATTTATCTGGCATATTTCTCTACACGGTTTTGTTCTTGATTGTGATGGCTAGAAACTGTCAGACATACAGTCCTAACTCCATGGGGTTGCTTTCCAGCCCAAAAGACTATGGACAGTGTTCCCCTTTTCTTTTACTCAGTTGGACACTGCTGTTTCCAGTATGCTGTAATGGATTATGACTCCTTAAATTGTGCTGAAACAGCCCACTTGTCTCCTTCACACTGAACCTAAGTGGAAGCTTAGGCATGACTAGCACTTAAAAAGAGTGGCAAGGAAGGAGAATCATCCAGCTTGGGGCAGTAGTTAATTTCCTAAATTACAGCTCATGACAGAGTTTGAGCTGTCTAAGATCTAACTTGGCTTGCGAAGTTACAAAGGAATAACTCAAATGTTTTCAGGAAAAAAATAACCCACCTCATTTGTTTAAGACCAAGAGGCTGCTTCTCCTCTACCAAATTAGTTAATAAAGAATGCTTCTCTTTTGTCTATCATAGCAGTTAAGCTGTAGAAAGTAAAAAGACTATTGTAAAAATCTTTCTTAGTACTCAGTTTGCATCAAGGATGAGCTTAGGGCTTCCAGTACTTAAAGGGGGCCTACAGGAAAGAGGGAGAAGGACTCTGCCAGGGAATGCAGTGCTAAGATGAGGGATAACAATTTTTAACTGAAAGACGGCAGATATTTAGACTAGATATTAAGTCCCTCTTCACTGTGAGGGTGGTGACACACTAGAAAAATTTTCCAAGAGTAGTAGAGAATGCCCCATTCCTGGGAGTGTTCAAGGCCAGGTTGGATGGGCCTTTGAGCAGCCTGGTCTAGTGGAATATGGCAGAGGGTTGGGACAAGATGATTTTAAGGTCCTTTCCAACCCCAACCATTCTGTGATTTGGTTTCCTAGTGTAAGAACCCTCTTCAGGCATAGTTGCTGCTATCTAATTCTGTTCCTTGAAAAAGTGCTTGGATTCTGCCACTCATGTTTAAAGCCTGCAAAAATCAATAGGTGCACCAAACTGGAAGCAATTGTTGCAAAATCCTAGTACAACTTTTTTAGAGCACCAGGTTAAGTTGCAGGAATCCATTGATGAATACAGATACATGAGCTGTTCTTTTGAGTAAATACAATTCTGTCTTTGTTTTCAGAAGCCAAACTGTGATTATGCAGTCGGTCTGATGAAAGCCCTGGAACTAGCAATGGTACAATGGAAAACTATGCTACGGTATTTTGAAGAGCTTTATGCCCTGAGTGTTGAAAATGCAGACCCTCATAGTGCAAGCACTATCAAGAAACAATTTATTGGGCCCAAAATCCAGAAGATCAAGCTGATGGGAGATCTGCTGACCAATGCTCGCAGGCTTGACTGTTCCCAGGATGGCAGAAATAGTCTTGGGGACTACTTTATGGACCGGCTGCAGAAAGAGTTCAGGACCAGCATAGAGCCAGAGTCCAGTGATCACTGCAGCCCCTGCCCACCTCTCCAGCAGTGCACAGGAGCTGCAGAAGGTCTGAAACGACCCCAGAGAGAATGTTCCCAGCACAGAAATGGCATAGGGCCAATATATGCAACCATACACTGCACCACCATGCTGCCACAGTGTAATGATGGCACAGGAGCAAAGGTGAAGCAGGGCAGGGAGGGCCTTTAATGCTCAGGCTGCTGCAGCTACAGGGCAGCTCCTCAGGCAAACCTGTCCTGAGGGTGGAGATGGGACCAAAACTCAGGAGACATGATGCTCCCATCCCTCTTCCTGCTTTACACCCCATCCCCTCATTCTGTGCTGAGTCACAGCTCAAAATCTAGCCTGTACCACTATTTGCTTTAAATGATAGCAAGGTTGCCAGCTAGATTGTCACATTTATCTATGCAATTTTTCCTAGAAGCCAGAAGTTCTTAAGCTTCTTCTTTCTCTTAAATGATTAATAGGATCAGTTAGTGCAAATTATTTTAAAAATATGTATAAATTTTATTAAAACAAATAAAAAAGAAATCACTGCACCTTTAGTGCAAGGAAACTTTTACATGGCAGAAAATCCAAATATTTAGTTTTATATTACTGAATATTTTATTTTACTATTTGGTATTTTAAATTATTAACAGGTATAGTAAAATAATGAACTTTTAAAAAGACTTGTTCAAAAACAATGGGTTTTTTGTCTTATTTCTATCATAGTAGCAATTTAAATAACTATTCTAATGCACTTACTGATCAGCTATTTCTACTGGTATACTTCAGGATGAAGGATGCAAACCATTTCCTCAACAGTGGGAATAAGAAAATGTGCTGATTTCTCTATAGTTATTGCCTAGCTGGCTTTTCTCATCCTCAGAAAGCAGATGAGAGAGAAATTAGGAGTTGTCATTAAATGAGAACTTTAGAGGTTCTAAGGCATATTTTGCAAGTGTCACCAAAGAGAGTAGCTCTAGGACTTTGTCCAGACTTAAGGTAGGATGATTGCTTTAATTATGATACAGAGCCCTATCTCAGCTAGCTCACTAAAGGCATTACTGTGCACTCCTGCTACTTCTTATATTCCCTATTTGGTCCCAAGTAGGGGCATGAGATCCTAGTGAAAAAACAGCACACTTAACTAGAATTGCATCAGAGAGAATGGCTACTCATTAGTTTTGCCTTTCAATTAGGGCAGTGTTAGCCAGCATGGTTCAAGTGCAGAGGTGTCCAAATTCCTCTCATTAGTCCCCTACCAGAGTGCCTCATTCTGTACCCTGGCTCCCAAGGTCACCTAAGAAGAGCAACTGGCTAGATCAGCTGCCTGCAGTTAGGGATTTTTTTGTCATTATATACATCTTTTATGCAGTTGGGGTTTGATTCATTAGAAGGTTGCCTCACACTTTTGTTTAATACTTTAGCTGATACTCCTGTTTTGCTTGAAAATAAATTCAGTTCCATGTCTGTATCTGCAGTGTATTCCTCAATTCACCACCCAGGCATGCTGGTATTCTTGTCCAAGAGATTTTGCATATTTATACAAAATTGTGCCAGTATTTTTCTGCATCTGAGGAAGTTGTGCATGATGGAAGAGTATGACAGAGTGAAAATAAATGCCAGAAAACTGCATTACTCTAAAGCACTTCATAATGAAACATTTTTAGTAAACTCTGATACAGCTGCAGTTAAGTAGCAACTTCTGCAAAGCCCACCTTCTGTTGGTGTTGTAACATGGGACAGAAAATTACAATGCAGATGTTTTCCCAGACTTTTCTGTGAGTGTGGTTCAGCTTTGGGCTGGGGATGGGGAACACAACCACTGTAAAACAACCTCTGTATTCATCTATAAAAATACTGCCATGTGCCACAGGAATGGCTCAAAGCACTTTTAGAATCATGCTAGATTTGCCTGTGTTGAGATTGCTGCTCTCTAATACAGCAGGAATCTAAAATATATTTCCATCTGGGCTAGATTCCATCACCCATCCTCATGCTGAGCATACCCTATTCAACAATTAGTTCCAGTGACTGCAACTCAACATGAATAAGAGCAATGGAATCCTTCCCTCTCAGTATTAAAATACAGCCCACTGAGTGTGACCAGAGCAAAGCTACTAACTGAATTCTAAACTAGTGCTGTATAAAACTACTTCATGTACTACTAGTAATGTTTGACCTACTTGTACAACAACTTTCACCTTTTAAATGCTGTTGACCTGAAACATAGTTACAGCTTCCTCCATGGTTTACAGCGTTTAACAAAGTCCATCCAACATTACAAAGAACCCAACTTTTACATTTTTCAGAGCCAGACTTACTTGCCTCTAATTTTTCCATGAAGTAGTGCCATGTCTGTTTCTCAGACTTCTCATGTTCATCTTCCAACCAAATGTATCCACACACTCTAAGAATTTAAGTCTTTTTCTCTCCCTTTTCCTTTGCCAGAACATGTTGTGGGCCCTCTGCCTCTAAAGACAATTCTGTTAATTCCAGATAAACTCACAATCACCTGTTTCCCCAGCCTCTATCCTCTGAAAAAGAAAAGAGAATCAATCAGTTACTGTAGATAATAAACTATTCTTGTCCACATGCTGCTTTTGCTGAGAGGGCACACACACTTGTGAGTATGGTCTCAGATTTAACAATACCTGTCAGTTTTGTATAGGATGAGTCTATCCATGTTTCTCAAGTAGGAAGTACAATCTGCTTCTGCCTTCCCAGCTTACTTTCCAATCATATCCTGAAAAACAATATATCAAAGATGAATGTGGAATAAGTTAAGGGCAACAGCTCTTAGAGAAACTTTGTAAATTATCTTTTTGCTCTGAATGCTTTTTGAGCCACACTCTCTGTATCTATACTTCCAAAGCAGTGCCCAAACAATCCAAACACACAACCTGGGACAGCTCTGAATAGCTAGTGTAGCACCAGCACCCTAAACATAGCATCCAAACTGGAAGCTCAGGAGAGACCTATCTTAACTGAAATTATGAGTTCCAGCCCCAGAGGCTTTCAAAGAGGTTTAACAATGGAATCCTTGTAAATGCTTGCCATAAGCACTACCTATGGTTGCCTGCTCTCAGAGTAAGGAATGCCCTTAAAAGTCTCCAAATGGAGATTGGTCTGTCCCTCATCCTCTCCACTGTGGCCACACAAAACCTAGAAGAGCATCTCAGGGTTTGTTCTTTGCAAAAACATTTTTTCAGGCCTCATTGTACATGGCAACATCTTTCTGGGCAAACCTGTCTTTGGGAATGAGACTGGAAAGTGGATGTTAGTGGTAGCACCACCAGGGAATCATACAATCAGAATTGTTAGGATTGGATGGGACATCTGGAGAACAGCATGTCCAAACCCAAAGAAGTGTCCTCAAGGGCACCTTCACTGGAAGACTACTGTGTGGAATTCACTCTGTGGTCACAGCTTTCTCCTGACCTTGTCACTTGGAGGAATTAATGCACTTGAGCCCGCATGCATGAGCAATTATTGGCAAACTCCCTGTAGTGCTTGTCCAAGCCCCACTGTTTGTTACCCAAGGTTTTTTACCCAAAGTAACCACTTTGCCCAAGGTAACCCTACTCACTGAAGTCCATGAGTGTCTTTTACTGTGGTCACACATGAGCTACAAACACACAGAGGCAGAAAAGTCTACAACACTGACTAAATACTAAGTAAAATTATGTTTTTCCAAAAAATAAGCCAATGGTCTGGAGAAAGTTTAAATGTCTTGAGTGGGTCACACTACCAGCACAAAGCCTTGATATCCCATTTTACATGCTCCGTTGTTAGAGCATAAAACTCTTTCTCATTTAAATTTATTTTACATTATTGTATACCTTGCAGCATTTTGAATACAATTTTTTTTATTTTGTTAGTTGTTCAATAAAGATTTAAAACCAACTATCTTTATTCCTTCTGGATCAAAGAACATCTGTAATAACATTGAAGTGTGTCCACAAATTTGCCAGACACAGCTGGGAGATGCATTTCTAAATGTGGAAGGGTGGCCAGCAGCTCATCTCCCTCGTTGGGACATACTGCTTTTCAGCATCAGGTACATTGAAAAAATTAATTTCTACATATGGTTTTATCTTTAAATAAAACTTTTATCTTTTAGAGACACTGACAGAATGCAACTCACAATTCTCATCTTGGTGTGTACTCAAAGATATTTAGGTAAGTAGAAAATGGGGAGTGCAGATTAGGAATTTTTGCCAAAAAACAAATCATGTAACAACAAAAGAAGCCACCATCACCAATCATGACAGCCCATCTGAGAAGTCACAGGCACAGGGACTGGGAATTGATCATTGATGGATGTTTTTTACCTTTTGAGATTCTGTCAGTCAGCCCCTTGTCCACTGAAGACAGAGCTTTGCTGCTGATTTTGAACAAGCTGAAGTTTCGCCAACATTTATAACTGTAGAACACAAATTATTTTTAGCTTGTGGGACATTAAATATATGCATTACTATTTTAATCATTAAGTCAGTGAGATTACACAGCTGAATTACTGAATTCCACTAAGAACCAAATTTCCCATCTCAAATGATACTCAAAAGAACCAGAGTAAAAACTCTGGGACCTTTGAGAGACGTTAACAAAACCCATCCCGTTTCCCCAAACTCTCCTACTGCTAGAAATAAATCCTCATCGACCGAGCCGTCCAACTGCAGCGCAACCGCAGCAAAAAAGCCGCGGCACGGAGTGAGATCCATCTCTCCCAAGGCTTCCGAGTGAAGGTGAACAGAACTGGAGGAGGTACCCGGAATGCCAGAGTTCGCAGGGATGGATTCCCGAGGGCAGGAAGGCTGCCTCACCGCAGGCACGGCGGGACAGGCCCGCAGCGCCACCGGGTGGCCGCCGCCTGCCCGTCCCGCAGCTCCGCGGTGTCCCCGCTTCCCCCTGCCCGCACCTCCCGGCTCTCCGCGGTGTCCCCGCTTCCCCCTGCCCGCACCTCCCGGCTCTCCGCGGTGTCCCCGCTTCCCCCTGCCCGCACCTCCCGGCTCTCCGCGGTGTCCCCGCTTCCCCCTGCCCCGCATCTCCCGGCTCTCCGCGGTGTCCCCGCTTCCCCCTGCCCGCACTTCCAGGCTCTCCGCGGTGTCCCCTTCCCCCCCCCTGCCCCTGCACCTCCCGGCTCTCCGCGGTGTCCCCCTTCCCCCTGCCCTGCCCGCACGCGGTGTCGCTTCCCCCGGCACCTCCCGGTGTCCCGCGGTGTCCCCCTCCCCTGCCCCGCACCTCCCGGCTCTCCGCGGTGTCCCCGCTTCCCCCTGCCCGCACTTCCCGGCTCTCCGCGGTGTCCCCGCTTCCCCCTGCCCGCACCTCCCGGCTCTCCGCGGTGTCCCCGCTTCCCCGCCGTCCCGCATGGTCGCGGCTGCCCGCGGTGTCCCCTGGAGCCTCCCGCCCCCATGACCGCCCCCGCAGTAATTACCCTTGTGGCCGTGGAGCCCCGGACAGACCTGTCCAGGGGCTGGGGGCTGTTTCCCTGTGAGGAAGAAGCACACACCGGTGCGTGCGGGGACAGCGGGACGCGCCGCTGTCCCCCGGGCGAGCGGCCGGCGGCCCCCGGCACCTTCGGCCGTCGGGGGGGCTGCTCTCCCTAGAGCGGCGGCAGGGCGGGCTGCCGAGAAAGGGAAAAAACAAGCGGGGGCAATGCAGCCCTGCGCGCATCCGAGCGCCCGGGCGGCCGCTGCCCCTGCCCCAGTGGGACACCGCGCCCCCCCCGCCGCCCCGGCCCCCGACCCGCCCGGCCGCGCCCCCCGACCCGCCCCGTCCCGACCCGCCGCGCCGGGGGGCTCGGCCATAAATACGGCCCCGAGTGGCGCTCCCGGACCGGCGCGGCTGCGGAGGGGGTCGGGGCAGCAGCCAGCGCTGGTGGCCTCGCCTGGGACAGCCTGCGAGAGTCTCGGCTCTGCGCAACCGCCCGGCTGCAGGGCAGCTCGGTCGAAGGCCCCTCCGTTCCGAGCCCCTCGCTGTCCCCTCTGGCTTAGCCGCTGTCCCCTCTGCCGCCCCCATGGACTTACTTGGCCCCATGGAGATGACGGAGGGCTCCCTCTGCTCCTTCACAGCCGCCGATGACTTCTACGATGACCCGTGCTTCAACACGTCGGACATGCACTTCTTCGAGGACCTGGACCCCCGGCTGGTGCACGTTGGGGTCTGCTGAAGCCCGAGGAGCACCCGCACCACCACGGGCACCACCACGGGCACGAGGAGGAGCACGTCCGGGCGCCCAGCGGGCACCACCAGGCCGGCCGCTGCCTGCTGTGGGCCTGCAAGGCGTGCAAGAGGAAGACCACCAACGCCGACCGCCGTAAGGCCGCCACCATGAGGGAGCGCCGGCGGCTCAGCAAGGTCAACGAGGCCTTCGAGACCCTCAAGCGCTGCACCTCCAGCAACCCCAACCAGCGCCTGCCCAAGGTGGAGATCCTGCGCAATGCCATCCGCTACATCGAGAGCCTGCAGGCCCTGCTGCGCGAGCAGGAGGACGCTTATTACCCGGTGCTGGAGCACTACAGCGGGGAATCGGACGCCTCCAGCCCCCGCTCCAACTGCTCCGATGGCATGGTGAGTGCCCCAGGGAGGACTCCCTGCCACCAAGGTACCCTGGACGCTGCTGGTCCAAACCTGAGCAGGGCAAGTCACCTCTTCCTGCCCTTCCTATAGCAGCTGCCTTCTGTACCTCCCCAGGCAGAAGACAAAGTCATTTGTCGTGCCTTGAGCACCCGCAGCAAAGGGAGGTGGGGTCCCCACATGGCAGGATCTCTGGGAAAGAAGAAGAATCTCTTACACACTTTGTTCCCTAGGATAAGAAGTTAGGCAGGTCCCCCATATCCTGGAGGAGCCAGGGCAAAGCTGCTGGGGGAGAACTTTGGGAAGCTGCCTGGAATGGGGGCACTGCCTGTGATCCCATAGCTCCTGAGACATCTGTGTTTCCATCTTTTGCTGTATCATTGAATCCTCTAAGGACAGCAGAGAGCAAGGGCCCCTAGGACATGGTAGTTACACAGGGATTGGTAAGAGTCTGGGTTTTTTTTTCTGCCATTCATCATGACAACAGGAGGAGTGTCTAAGCAACAAGAATTGTTTTTCTTGACCCTTAAGAAAAAGATTATCCATTTCTTTTCTCACTCACTTAATCCCCTCCATAGATATTTACAAGCAATAGGAAGGAGAATCTATGCTTTCAGTCCTGTTTGTACATTATGGGCATTGGAGAAGAAGGGTGGGTGCCAGAGAGGGTGTCTCATCCCCATGTCTTTTGGCTGGGGCTGTAGGTTCAGCCTCTGGTCTGACTCTGGGCTGGCGGGATGTGGTGACCAGAGTCCAGGACAGCCCTCTGGATAGGCCATGATCTGCCCTTTCAGACCAGAGACTACTTTTTGTGCTCTGGAGGGGATAGTCGTTACTGAGTTGAGTATCTGTGATTATGAGATACTTAACAGATTGGAGAGATTCACACAAATTATTCCTCTTCAAGATACAGCCTCTTCTAATACAGGAATTTCATTGTGGATTAAACTATTGGAAACATAGATTAGTCAGTGTTCTAGAGCATTTTCTATACGAAATGGAAATGGGAAGAGAAAATGAAGGAAATACAAGGGGACTAGGTAGACAGAGGCTTTTAAACAGGAATTCATGGTTAGAAAAATCTTCAAAAACTAAATTAAAAAGACATAATTCCCCTTTCACACAGGTCTCAGGACACTCGGGTCTCCCTGTTGTAAACTAAAGATACATGAAGGGCTGTGTCTGATCCGAATGCTGGAAAGTCTCATCTCATCTGTAAAGCTGCAGCATTTGATGCAAGAGTGATAACTTTCCAGTGGAACAGCTGTGCCACAGAACATATTTTGGGGTGGACCCCCTTCTAGCCATGTTTTTCCTTACTCAAAGAATCTACAACTTGATGGCATTTCAGACAGGACTGGAATGATGGCAACACCAGAGCCTGAAATATGAAATTAGATGGTTCCTGGGATTTGGGTAAGAGTCTGACCTCACTTGGATTTCTCTCCTTCCCAGATGGAGTACAGCGGGCCTCCCTGCAGCTCTCGCAGAAGGAACAGCTATGACAGCAGCTACTACACAGAGTCCTCAAATGGTGAGTACATGCCCTAACAGCAGTGTGAAACACAGAGACAGGGGCAGGCAGTGCAGCAGCTTCCCTGTGCCTGCTCCATGTCCAGCTGGGCTGAGAGAGGAACCTGCCTTTCCAGCCAGCAAGCCACTGCTGCTGGTAGAGGCACTGGATTTCCTCTAGGTGTATTTGCAAATATGGGGATGTGTTATAGCTGTGTTTCCCATTTTGCAAATCTAACAGTTGGATAGAAGTATGTTATTGTCTGCAACTAATTTCAGCATTTAACCATATTTACATGAAGACTTCTTACTGTGTCATTGATCCAAATTGAAGTAATTTATGATTTCAAATCTGCTCTTCCCCTTCTATGGACTCAGTGAAGCCTTAGATCCTCCCTGTCCCCAGAGCAGCACACTGTGGTTGCACCTCTCTTCCATTTTGAAATGACAATCTGGTTTCTGGTTATTGGTGTCCTTCAATAATATTCATTTCCTCTGAGTCTTCACATGCCCACAAATGTGCAGTGCCCACTGATGTTAATTACCCACTGGATAATCTGAGCACCTTTCTGTCTGTTTTTTAGATCCAAAGCATGGGAAGAGTTCTGTTGTTTCCAGTCTCGATTGCCTCTCAAGCATCGTGGAGAGGATTTCCACAGATAATTCCACATGCCCTATACTGCCTCCGGTGGAAACTGTTGCTGAAGGGAGTCCCTGTTCCCCTCCAGAAGGAGTGAATCTGAGTGATGGTGGAGCCCAAATTCCTTCCCCCACCAACTGCACCCCACTCCCCCAGGATAGCAGCAGCAGCAACCCCATCTACCAAGTGCTATAAGGACCCCTCCAGCTGAACTACACCAAAACCAGTTTGCTCCGTTTGGCCTCACTCAAGACCTGCCTTCTAATGTTAAAAAGACTTCTTAAGACTCGTTCCAATTTTAAAATATCACTGAAAATTCCTTCAACTATCTAACTTTGCAAACCTGTATCACTTCAAAGTACACATAGTTATTTATTGGTTGTTAAACTAAAGTTATTTAATACATCTAGAGATAAAATTGTATACCATGAAATGGCCAATGTTTAATCCGGGCTGTGGGGAATAGGAAGCTGGCTCTTGAATATGGAGGAAAATAGAAATCTACAGCAGTAGTGGCATGATAGATCCTTCCTATTACTCCTGTTCTGGCCAAAATAAGGTTGTGGACCATTTTTTATAAAACTTTTGTATAATTGTAAATAAGAGTTGCTTTCCAAAAAAAAAAAAAAAAAAAAAAAAAGAAAAAAGAGCAAAATAAATAAATTTTAAAAAAAGAAAAAAACAAAAACTTAAAAAGGGGAAAAATTTAAAGATATTTAATATTGCTTGGTTTGTTGTGTCAAACTTTAACTTTATATATTTATACGATGTGGTTGCCAAGAATGTTTTCAACAGTATTCTAAATAAAGACCCTTATTTATAAAATCTGTGGTGTTATCTTGACTTTCATTAGGGCTTCTAGAATTACTAGTGCATTTAGGAGTGGTATTAGATCTCTGCCTTGGCAGGAAGAAGATACAGGCTCTGATTCAGCAAAGAAATCAAGAACGTGCTTCAGTTGCACTACTTTGCATAAATATGCTGCTGTCAAAGTGTCTCCTTTCTTCATATTCTGTTGTGGTCACTGCTAAACCTAGACCTGATTATCACAGATCATTATTAGAGGGATCAATAAATAAGCATGTTTCTCCTCCTGCCCCCAAATTTACAATTACATTGTAGGACAGAATCTTACAAAGATGTGTTGAAACTAAGAATCACAAAAATGAGACTCTCCAAATCCCAGTATAGCTACTGAAACCTCATACAAAACTCACAAAAATAGGTACTACATTTTGGGACAAGTGTTTACATTTTTCATTCAAGTTCTATTTTTCAAGTGTTTGGACCAAGTTCATGTATTCTCAGGTATTAGAAACTAATTGCAAATGAGTTTTTGTCATAAAGTTCAAGTCACAGATGACAGTTTTCCTCAAGTTCAAGTTGGAATGGAGGCCAAAGATAGGCAGTTTTAATTTGGATTTGAACTTTATGCATCTCTGGCAGCACTGCTCCAGGGATTTGCTTCTTGTTTAGAGCCTTTCTAAAAATAACCAGTGTGCTCTGTTTCATTCAGTATCTATGTGTAACCTTGAAAGCTGGCTGTGCAACTGAAAAATGTTTAGCCCTGAGCTGGTTGTCATTGGAAAGTAACAATCAGGGCATTTCTATGCATCTGGACAAGAATAACGAGTAACTACAACCTGTTTCTTACCACATCCCTATGATTTATGGATTTTGTAGAAACATCACAGTAAAACAAAAACAAAAGGCACACTGAAAACCAATCTAGGTATCGTCATCATCCCTAAATACTTTGATGACAGACTAGTCATTGTGTTCTCTGTTAGGTGACTATTATAGAGGGAGTTTGTGCAGCTCTTACCTTAAGCAGGAAGAAGAAAGAGGGAACAGCTAATTCCAGGGAATGTCTCGCACTCCTTTAATCATGTATGGCCTTGAAGATCAATGTTCTGTGGAGAGGAGAGGAGCAAGCTGCCATGTGTTGAGCAGAGCAATGCAGTTGCTTCTCCTTCTTCCTGGGGCAGTCATGCTCCAAGCTTGGTGATTTTTCTGAAGCCAGAGGGGCAGGGACAGTAGCAGCAATGGGTATTCCTTCCTCATCCATGAGCTTGGGGTCATGGTGGATGATAAATCAGTGTCGAGGCATGGGACGCGCTCCATTCTGTGGAGCATCCCGGCTCCCACAGATCAGAAGAGACTCTGAGCCAGGACTGGCCACTCATCATCTTCATCAAAGTCCAACTTTTTGTAAAGGTCTCCCACTTACTCTCTGTGGGCAGAAAACACTCCAGCCCATAAAGATTGAGCTTACCCCTTTCATTTTCTATTAAAAATAAAAATCAAACTAATTTGAGAATGTGCTAATCCATACTATCATGAATCAGGAGGGTCTTAAGTAAGGTTGGAAAAATAGCCCATGTTAGTTGGAAGCCTGTATCCCTTACAAAAGCTAAGGAGAGACAGTTGCCTCAAAAATCAGGTCCTCCCACACCAGCAATATAATTTTTATTGCCTTCAGCAAGCAATTGGGCCCACAAACCAAAAGATTGAAAAAAATGCTTTTGTGAAATACTAAAGATCTTTTAATCCCCATAATTTGAGGCTGGTAAAAGTATCCATTTTACTGCCATTAAATGGCAACCAAAGGTATTTTGGCAGCTCAGGAATGACAGAGGCTCTGGACATGCTGGCAGCACAGAGTTCATGCCTGCACTGCTTGCACCCCACTTCTGAGGGACACAATGGGGAGTACCTGGCTGTAGGGCTGGCATGGCAGAGCGGGCGCAGAGCACTTGTGCTCAACAATGTACATGCAGTTCCATGTGAAGTCATGTATATTGCATTTCACTGATTTATTTTAGCCACCTGAGTTTCCACATACTGATGTTAATGTTACAACAGAGAACAGGCATTTAGCACATCCCAAAATAGATGGATGGATGATGAGGAAAAAATATTCATAGGTTTCCTATGCAGAACCCATCTTTCTCCGATTGATGTCAGTGAGAAAAGTTCACTGGAGTAAGGCCAAAGGGCATCAGCACTGATAAACACATGTTTAGGTTACAAATATATTTATTTTTTACTTAGGTAAGGAAAATTGTTCTCTTGTGCCATCTCTTCCTGTTTATTTCTAAGGCAATAAATATATGTAAAACAAAGCCCTGTGCATCAAGAGGACAGCATGTAACTGATAGAAATATATCCCAGACTATGAGTAAATATTTTGAGGCAAGTAATATTTGGGTTCAGAGCTTTAATTCTGACACAGCCAAGGAGTATTTGCAAGGCTGATCCAACAGATTCAAACTTTGGTTCTTAAACTGCACTCCTGAAGATGAATTTAGGCACTTAGGGTTGATCCTACATGACAAAGTGCAGTCTAACTTAGTCTACAAAAACACTCCAGCATGGGCTCCGAACACGCACTGCTAGTCTGAAAGTTTTTGCCACATAAACTTTCCAGTTCAATATGATGTTTCCTAAGGAACACTGCCTCCACAGGGAAAGTCATACAGATACAAACAAATAAAGGAAAGTAGCTGTCTTCAAACATAATGATAAGTGCACATTTTAGGAATGTTTGATTTGATAGCTTAAGAAAGCACTGCATGAGAAACTCAGTGTTACTGGTTTATCGCACCCAAACCACTGCTATGGAAAAAGTGAAGAGGAATAAATTTATATCTCACTTATCTCATGTAATAAACGCTCCAATTTTACATTTCGTCAGATCATTTGCCAGTATGAGAATGAAGAGGATCTTTTTCCTACTTTCAATATTCCACAACAAACTGCAATAAAATTGCAAATAACAATGTTAAACACCATTTCCTGCATTATCATAGCAATACTGCTACAGAAGTATTTCACATACCAAACATTCAATTTTAGGTAAAAGATACATTAACTATTCTTGGTATATGCTTTCCTTTTAAAAAGATTTTATTATCTGTATCCAAATATATTAAAGAAATATTAAATTGGCAGTTGCTTCACACCAGATGCTGCTCTTCTAAAATGACTTGTCATTTTCAACTCAAGATAAAGACCTTAAAAAAAACCTTTGAAAGTGGACAGAAAAGCAGTTTTCATTTTACATCTTACATTTTGAAGAGATATTTAAAAGGTTCAAAGTGTGCAAAGGGCCAAAACTGCCATCTTTAGAAGAACTACATTCGAAAGAGACAAGGAAACCTTTGTACCTTATACCTCATGAATTGTAATTAATTAATTAATTAATTAATATTTCATTTTTGTTTAAAAATTTCCTTGAAATCAGTAGGAAGATTTCCAGCTTCAGTAGGAATATTTTCAGGCTACTGCACATTATACTGTCTGGGATAGTGTTCAGGTAGCAGTGCAAAGCCAGGACAAACTCCCTGCTGTGACCCTTTGCCTGTGCTCCGGTCACTGACCCATTTCTGTCACAACACTCTCAGATGTGCCGATCCCCCTGAGCACAAGCCTCTGAACAAGCTGCCAGGCTTTAGTGCTCACCTGATCTTGAAAGTACCATCCAGAAACTGCCCCCATAATAGTGCTGAAAGCCTGCAACAGTTCCTAAATGAGTGGCTGACATGGAGCCTGCGATAGCAGGAGATGGTATGAAGGTCATTTCACATAACTTGCATGTGGCAATCTTGGCTTCACAGGCAGTAGGTAAAAAGGCCTGTGTAGAGTCAGAGTGCAAATCTCTGACAGCATGACCTAGAGATCATCTTGGGAGGCACATCCAAGTACCTCATTAAGCACTATTTACTATCAGCTCACCCTCCCTCAGCCTCTCAAATCACTGGTTTTCTAGTAAAACTGATGAACAGCCATGACCTCCTCTCCTTGATGGATGCAGCATGCTCCTTTCTCAGCAGGCTTGTTGTGCAACTGGGAATGTCATTAAAGTGGAGACCTTTCCATATTGACATTTCAGGGCTAAAAAGGGAGGGGATGGTCCCTAGCATAATACAGAAGAGCTGTCAGATAGGCCTTTCCCTCCCAGGACCCAGCAGGATTTAGGAACATGTCTGACAGAGTCACTTGGGTCAGTACAAGGAATCCAGAAATTTCCCTGTGGACCCAGAAACCTACATTTTGCATACACAACTGCTGGTGAATAAAGATCTTAACACTGTAAGCTAATGGCGAAAACTGATCTATCCTGTAACCATGGGGTGATTGAAAACCTCAGGGCTTTCCCAATAATACAGTCAACATGGCACTGAATTCACATTTTCTTACTACAACACCAATAACTTTTATCATCTACAGGCATCTTAGCAACATCAATAGCTGTGCTATTTATGTCATAATGCATAACCTGACATTTATCAATAGCAAGGCAAATGCTGTAACTATTTATTAAAAATTTACTAAAAACTCTAACAGACAATAACCCACTTAATCACGTGATTGAAGGAGGTTGCAAATTTCATTGAGGTTTTTTTTGTTGTTGTTGTTGGGAGTCAGATTCACTCAGAAGCCTGTGTCTCAGCACAGTTACCACCTAGTTCTGCATGTCCATGGCAGTAAAAGGGGTCCCCCAATCTCCACCACTCTCCCTAACCCACCTCAACTGACCTTGAGCCTTTTCTAGTCCAACAGCCACATCTGCTGGGAAAAATATTAACTACATTTCTTCTTGAAATCATTGCTTGGTGAACTCCATGTTCTGTTTTATCATCTTTCCATAATGCCAGGTTTGTTGGTGCAGAAACAGCAAAGATATTCACAGTCTTCAGACAGCACCTGGAGGTCCATACACTAAGAACATCAAGAAAAATATATTAGAAAAACCAATTTCTTCCCTACCAAGAACCTTCTACAGAAACAGAGAGAAAAAATTGTAAGAATAGTATGGTTGGTTGGGTTTTGGCTTTTTTATTGCTAGACAGATTCGGGGGTACCACTCTGATTTTTCTTTAAGTGAAAAATAAAGACAAAAGGAGGGGGAAATGGAAGGTCTTTGAATGCATTGTATGGCGTGTGCTGAGAGCAGTGGTCCTGAGGGAGACAGGCTGCTTGCCAAGAAGGCAGGTGGGGAGATGCAGAGGAACTGCAGGTGACAGCAGGATCACAATGACATTCTCTGGTGACAAAGTCCCTCAGTAGGGCACAAATCCTGGCCACTGGACCAAGGGAGGTGATTTTCCACTCTGCTCTGGTGAGATCCCACCTGGAGCTGTGCCTCCAGGTCTGGGTCCTCAGCACAGAAGGGACATTGACCTGCTGGGGTGAGTCCAGAGGAGGCCACCAAGATGATCAGAGGGATGGAGAACCTCTCCTATGAGGAAAGGCTGAGAAAGTTGGGATTGTTTAGCCTGGAAAAGAGAAGGTTTCAGGGTGGCCTTCCAGTACTTGAAGGGAAAATAAAAGAAAGATGAAGAGAGGCTATCTAAAAGACCATGCAGTGACAGAACAAAGGGGGAATGGCTTCAAACAGAAAGAGAGTAGATTTAGATTAGGTGTTAGGAAGCAATTCTTCACTGTTAGAGTGATGAGACACTGGCACAAGTTGCCCAGAGAAATTGTGGGTGCCCCATCCCTGGAAGTGTTCAAGGGCAGGCTGCATGGAGCTCTGAGCAACCTAGTCTAGTGAGAAGTGTCCCTTTCCAGAGCAGAGATCATCTTGGAACAAGATGATCTTTAAGGTCCTTTCCAACCCCCACTGTTCTATGATTCCTTTTATACTTTGGCCACTCAACACTCCTTTCCTTTCAATCAATGCTCTACTTCTAAATCCTAAACCAAATGAAACAATACCTTTTCGTTCTGAATTTTCAAACTTGTTTTTATGGCACCTGCGAGTTTCCTGAGGCAGGAGCCTAGACAATCCACATTTGAGAGCTGCTGCTTGCTGCAGTGTGAAAGTACACTATTGCACCAACAAGCAGTGTGTAAGCTTTTTTCCGGGCCACCGGAGGGCAGCATTTCCATTAAAAACAGGACTTCGACATCTGGATTTTTTTAGTGTATACATTCCTTTTTCCCCCCTAAACACTCACATCTAACTCTTTCTCAGCTCAGGTAGAGAGCATCATTTCACACCGCAACAGCTGAAATCAATGAGATTAATTCCTACCCAGTGCAAATTCATCAGTCTTGCTGGCAGTTGACACAGTATATTGGGATTATTACAGCAAGTGCAAGCTCATGGTTTGAGTTTAGATGCTCAAAGATGCATTTTTATGGGAAAAAAACCTACAATATTTTGTGTCTACATGGCAAGGCATCCCTATGTGGGAACTAAAGTTCGGGATGAAGAGCATCACAGAGCAAAGCATTTATACAACAGTTTGTAAAGGGAGACCCATTCTCCATCCAGGGCACGTAACGCTCTCATTACAGATCTAATGGCATAGAAATACAAATGGATGCAAGGGGGTTCATGTGTCACACGTGTTCCTTTGTATGGGACAGGTCACACTCACATCCCTTTGTTCCCTTTGGAAAGGAAACGGGTATGTGCTAGGCACTCATGCTCTAGGCTCTCAAAGGCTGTCCTCTGCAGAACTACACACTTGAAACAGCTTGCAGTTGAAAGCCAGCTGCACAAAACGTAGTCCCAAACATGCCTTTCAAAAGCTTCGCAAATGCCAATTACATTAAGCGATAAGAAAAAAAGCAACGAAGTAATGTGCCTAATTAACAAAGCTAGAGATGGAGCCAGCCACTTGGTTTGAAGTACTTCCAAGAGAGATGTTAAATGCAATGGTCAGGGCAACTCTGGAAGAAATAAATTAACATGCTGGGTTAATATTTCAAGCTCTGTGGGAGTAAAAACTGTGTGTGGTAAGGGGAAACAAAGGTAAAAATATCACAGGGTGCTATTCTGTTTGTTTGTTTGCCAAGGACACTTTAGCTTTTGCCGTTTATTATTTTTCATGGTATGCTCGAAATTATGCAAGAAGACATAAAAGTGTCAGCATTGCGTCACTGGCCTTCCTAAATTTATCTTTTACCCACCTGTTAAATCTCAGCTCAAGGTCAAGAGAAAAACCATTTTAAGTGAATGCACTATGAGACAGACACATTCATGAAAAATATCTTAGGAGGGTTCTTTTATCTCTAGTACTATCTGCAACCAGAGCTTAAAAGATTCCCCACACTATAGGACAACATTGGAGTTTTTTCTGGTCCTCATAAATAAGAACTGACTGACAGCTGCCTGGTTCCAAATCTTAGATACCTGTGGTTGGGAAAGCTCAGTCCATCACAAACTCTCAAGCTCCAGCAAGTAGTGTGCCTTGAATCCATTCCAGTACTCATCTGTTGGCAGCTGTTTCCATCTGCTCCTTCTTGAACCCTTGTGCTGACTCCCTAGGGAAGAGCAGGAAGATTGTCACGCAATGAACTCGCTTGTTGTGAGCTGGCTGCTCATGTTTTACCCCAATCTGTCATCTCACCTCATCTGCTCTCTGGCCTTTTTTTGCCATGAGAATTCTGAGTTCTGCTCTGCACCTAAGGGGGAAAATAAACCCCAAACCAACCATTCCTCAAATTATTCCTTCTTTTAAGTACAAATAATTATTATGAACAAGACATACAGAAAAGATTGATCAGATCACTTAGTCCCCACAGCTGAATCACACAGTGATTCCTGCATGTATGTTTGCAGCTAGAAGTGTCTGACATACCTTCACTTTGTGATGAGGGATGGCAGATGCCCTTCAAGCACTCCATAACCATTACCTGCAGCCTTTTTTTTTGTTTGGTTCTGTGGTAAAACACAAAATGGAGAAAGAGAAAAAAATCAAAAATAACATTTTCTATTTTAGACATCAGTGTTTATGTTTTCTAGACTTGCAGCTGAGCCTTTAGGAACTTTGGTTGACTGAGCAAATGTCTATGCACATTAAGGCTCCTCTCTTAATTTGTCCCATTACTATTTTATGTACTTGGTAACTTGATATCTACACATTAACATTAATTGGCCAGACTAAGAAAAAGATTTTTTTATTTTTTTTAACCAAGATAATTGTTTTTATATTTTCATCTTTGAAAGTTTTAATTTATACTTTGATATATTATCTCTAGCCTTATTTCCAATTGGACCAAATCCCCTCAAACCTCTTGGGCTTTCAAAATTTTCAGGTGTACCTGAAAATGCAAACTTTTGTTCAGAGACATCTTTCTTTTTTTCAATCCCAAAGTACTTGAAAGTACACCCCTAAATATAAGCAACATTCTGCAGATCCTATTCAGCCTAGGGTTCAGAGGGGATAAATAATCAAAAAGAGAAGCAATACAACAGACTATGGAAACAAAGGTGAAGAAGATTCCATTAGTAACACAAATGCAATCATCTGGATTTTGCCCTAGCCAGAATTATAGATATTTGTGGGTATATTGGTCAAAATACCTCCTAAGGGCTTTACAAGCATAAACTCAGGAAAACAGAGTAATTTCTCTGACTTGCCATGTCACCTTTTCTGTGGAGCCCTGTCCTTTGCAGCATGCATCTGTCTGCTTGGATTATGCAGTGATCAAACTGGGCCACACAAGCACAGCATCACTTCAGCACTTCTGCATGGAGACCTTTCTATACAATGAAGGCTTCTGAAGGGGCTTGGCATGATAAAGCGATTAAGAAATATCTTTTCAACATCCTGAATTACTACTACACAATCAACCATTTCCTTCACTTTTTAACAGGCAGAATAAACTGGAGAACAGTTTCAGAAGGAACTGTAGAAATCTATCATATTTTTTATTACAGTTGGAAAATTTTCAAAGAAAAAAAGGTCTTTATCATAGATTTGAGAACTGGATCCTCCTTTTTTCTCATTGCTCCATAGGAAAGCCAATAAACATACTATTGTAGGCCTTCTTAGGATGAGAATCCATCCTAGAAGAGCAGAAAAGTCCTAGTTTGTATGAGAATGGAGCATTTCTTAAGGAAGACCCAACTCTGATTTCTTTTAGGCCAACTCTAAGTATCTTGTCCCAGTGTGATCCTTCTCTATCTACTTCCTCATTATTTCCCAATTCCTTCTACTGCTGGGCTACCTAGAGGCAAAGACTACAACTGCAAAACCTGGCAGAACCCACAGATGAATCAGACTGAATCAGTAAACAATGACTAAAAGTGCAGCGTCACAGGAACAAGCATATCACTGTGCCTCAAGTTAAATCATTTAAATACAAACCTGCTGCAAATCTTAACAGGAATTCCAGCCACAGTCTGAAGGGCTGGTATAATCCTATTGCACTGGGATTCCTACAGAAGTCTTCCCCAGGTCCTGGAAACCTGGTAGAGCATGTTCCTGTTTCCTGGAGTGCAGAGATTATTCATTACAGTGTGTCCCAGAAGGGAAAGGCAGAGGACAAGCTAATAGAGGTGCCATCCCTTCCCTATTGCCTTTCTTCTAGCTCTCAACACTTCATTTAACTGGAACAAAAGGCTGCTGTCAATGCTAAGGCATAGGCTGAGGCATGAGACAGGATAAAGAAACCTTCATTTCCAGCAGCTGGTCCAAGATTTAGAACAGAAAGTGGATTTTGCTTTCCATTTACTCACATTTATAATGTATAAATCCTGGCTTTTGACAAAAGAAATGCAGCAGGTTTCATCTTTAGTACCAACTATTTAACTAGCATCACTGGAACTATTATACTTTATATCTCTTCATATGCAGCATTCAAATAATTACTTCAACAGGATTAAATGTCATATTTCATGGGACTGGCTATGTAAATATTTACAAAGCTATAGAACAGAAAAGACGTCTCAGAGCTATTGATTCATGTCAAATATTGAGAAGCTGGGTTAATCAAAGGATTTAAGCAATGCTTTAAACCTTTGAGTCAGCATTGTTGAGATTTATTTAAACTACTCTTACCTTTCAACATCTAAAGTTTTACAAATCGTTTATAACAATAAAAACTTACAGGCCATTTTCCCATCTGTTTGTCTGAGGACATTTCAGTTACTATTGTGAACTCAATAGGCTGAAGAAGTAATAACAGCTATGAAAAGTGAATCATTCAACAAAAATAAAGTTCTCATTTCACTAAAAAAAAGTAAGAAATTTTTCTAATAATTATTTGTTCTAATTATTTTGTTGTATTATCGAAATAGCCAGCTGATGGGCAAGCACATATATTTTATAAAATGGAGCATATTCCATACTCCTCAGTCAGAAAGAGACACTGTTTTTTCTGGTTTTTTGGTGGTTAAATGAAAAAGATCCACCAGAGCTGCATGCCTTTTTCAAGAAAAGACTAGCACCTCCTGTTCTGTATTCTGTATATAGTAGTTGTGAAATACATATGTCTGTATCTATGTGTTTGTGTCTGTTGCTATGTTCATGCACCTGCAAATTGGCTGAGATCTTAAAAACATAATGACAGCACTCGTAGAGTTTTGTTTTCAGAAAAGGCTGACTAGGCCAGTCTGAGAAAGTCAAGGACCTTCTAGGACCCCCAAAACAAATCAGCTGATAAAATAAAGCCAAGTCCCTGGCTTTTTCTGAAACTCTAGCTGTAGTACATGGTAGGAATTAAAAAGTTTCCAACCTATGTGCCCTCTTTTGGCAATGCAGCCCTCAGGATGACTGAGCTCAGCTTGTAGTAATGAGTTTAGATAAGGGGTTTTTTGTTATGTGCTGACGGGAAACTTCCAATTGTAAGCTCAATTTTCCTCATCACCAGCTGGATTTTTGCTTGATCACACCTAGATCAGCACGAAGAAGAGGGACAAATCCATATCCTTCCATAACTCAGCATTGTAACAAAGTAGCGAATTAGCTGTTTGCCTAATTTTGGATGCTTAAAGTAGATTTTGCTGTGAGTTAGCTCCATGATTTCTTGAGGAATAATTATTTCTGTTTTGGGGAAGATCTCATCAAAGAAAAATTCTGACACTTTTACTACAGCCTTAACTCAAGGATGTGCTCCAAAAGAAGCACAGTGCCTCACCCAGACCAGATTTAGGGAGCTGGGGGTGAGACAGACAACTCAGCAATTTTTTGCAATGCTCATTGCCCTTTTTGCAAGGAAGGAGCTCTTTCCCTACAGGTAAAACAGTTTGGAAATCTCCCTAGTCCTTCAGCAAGCAGCAGAACACCACTTCCACCACCTTGCCTTACTTGTGGGCACCATGTCCATAATTGCATCTGCTTGGTTCCATCTCCCATCATTTTTCAGCAAAAACAAATGGATTCAGGTAGGAGTTTCTCTTAGCTAACAGAGGGGGTAAATACCAAAGATGATCTCCAACATATCACAATATTACTTCCATTTTTTTCCAGAGCAGCTTCCATTTATCTCACAGTTTGAGGCATGCTTTTTGAAGGATCCCAAAGGAATTTGCAAATCAAAAAAGAACCTTCACTCAGAAATGTCAGCCCAGTGGAAATGGATGAACAAGTGCAACTCATCAGGCAGAGCACAGCAAATGCTTCTCAGCTCAAAGCAAAGCCATGCAACACTTGGAAAACATGGATGGGAATGAAGTACATATTCAAGCAAAACTGAAGTAATTAGGAGAAAAAAAATCCAGCTATAAAAGGACAGGAACAAGCATTTAGGCATAACTTCTGCTGCTCTGGTTACTCTCATTAAAAGCATCATGACTTTGTGTCAGGCTTTGGGCTATACATCTCCTCAGACATGCAGCCTCTCTATGACTCCCTCAGTCAACATCAAGCACAAACCCACAATTTTTTTCTCCATTCTCATTCTTTCTATGAAAGGCTTTCATCCAATTAATGATAATTCAGAGGGGTAAATCTAGCCTTTCAGAAAAGTAATAACATCTGTGCAATTGCAGCTGCTTTATTTTTAAATTATTTTCAAGGACAAAATGAGTACATTGCATGCTGAAGTCCATCACAGCTTTCCATTTGAAGACCTCAAACCGAATGATTTACAAGGGTCAGTGCTAACAGATAGAGCAATTCACAGCATGATGTAATCTAAATCTGATAAAAAACTGCACTGAAATACTGTTGAGTTGTCATGAATTTAATACAAGAGAGCACAGGCTGAATTATAGCATTCAAGTATTGCAAAACTGGTCTTCCAACCCTGGCTGCCTTTTCTTTTGAGGTTATAACTCTTACAAATAATTCTCTCAGCCTCCTGCAGCTTTAAAACATTTTGAAAGTACTTTCCAGTTATATTCATAGTTGTGCACAAAGTCACAGGTTCTCTCAACATCTCCTTTTCCTCTTCATATTGTTACAATGGGTGATTCTTTTTCTTTGAAAAGAAACTGAGTGATGAAGTCAGAGCTAGGCTTACATTTCAGGAGTGGGAGCTTCTTCAGCAGTCACCATTGTTGGTGTCCTCCCTAGAAACCCCAGTGAAGGAAGAGGCTACAGAGGAGTGCAGAATCAAGTACTCTTGACACACTAGTAAAGCACCAAAGCATACAGCAAAGGCTCCTGATGTGCATTTCTGTGCCTATACAGCCCTGGGATTCGGATCTGTCAATCCAGAGTCTTGCTAAGAGGCAAAATATCTTCATACAATAATGAATATAATTAAATAAAATGTTAGAAAAAGGTTAAAATTTCACTTCAAATCAATGAGTTACTAAGTTTAGGAGTGTTAGGGAGTATATGCTCAGTCATCTCCCACATTGAGACGAAAGCTCCTTTGGAGTTAGAAATCACTGCAGTTCTCAGCTAAAGTAGGGAGCAGGGGGATTAACAAAAGAATAGCATGTGAACCCACTAGCTTATTTTTTTTAGTTTGTAGACAAAATTTAGACTTCTGTCTGAAAGACAATCTACCTTTTCTTGTACATGATTGCCCTGAGGATGCTGAAGTATAGGGCAACAAAGGTGATCCCAGTACACCAGACACAGAGGGAAAAGAAGGACTAATTCTTCCTGTGTCTTCAGAACAGTGAGGTGACCTAACACCAGTGACAAAATTAGTAAACGGACTCACTCTCTAACTGAGCTACACAGTAGTTTGAAAACTAAAATATATCTATGGCTAAAAGATATTCTTCCACTATCACCACTAAAACTTTTGAGTTAGTGGAACATCTAAACTTATTGATAGACCAACAGGAGTGCTCAAAGTGCACACGTACTCTCCTGGCTGTAGGTGTGCCGAAAGGGAGACCTTCAGAGTGACCTTTCTAAACTCTACAGCTCATTTTCCTCACTTATGCCAGACTTTGGTCAGCCCCAGCTCAGCATAGATGATCATCAAAATCTCTCACCAGTTATTAGAATCAGTTCAGGGAAAAAAAAATGTATTTCCAAGGTGAATGGCTTTTAAGACATTTAAAAATTTTCTTGTAACAACACCTGCAGCTGCTGCTGCTATACCATAATCCTTTTCCAAACAGATTATGAACTGGATAACCTACCGACTCTGTGCTTCCCACAGAGGTCTCCCAGCATTATTAAAGCTGGTTTAGTTCTTTTTAAAATGTAAAACTTGGTAAAATCAATTAATAAGTTAACTTTAAATGACAAGTTGTATCACAGAAAAGCTAGACAACTTGGGGATTAACCCATCCACCTTCATATTAAGTCCTCCTTAAAGATATCAAATATAAACCAGATGTTTAAGGATTTAAAGGTTTCAAACATAAACTAAAATAAAATCCAGTTTTAATACCATTATTTTTCATGGGACCAGGAGGACAGAACTGCTACTGTCAAGTTTGGGATTAATCATAATTCCATAGGAAGTTTTGTCTGCAAATTGGAAAATTAGATTATTTCATTTGTCTATCATAATCCAAACATTTCTAATTATGAAAAAATATTATTTAAAATTAAACTAGAATTTTGTATTGCTATATGGCAAGCTTAAAGCAAAACTTTGCTCAGACACATCAGTTGCTAGACTGTCTTAAACCTTCCATTCCATGCAACCCAACAGCCATCTATGCAGTGTTATCAACTGTGGCTAATTAAACAAATGCAAATCATGCTGCAATCGACCCTGCAAAGCAAACTCTTCGTGCCTTAATATGCAGTTATTTTGTGCCATGATCCTTGTTCAATAAAGATCCTTGTTAAATAAAGATATTATTTTTGAACACTTTCCCTCTCAAGCTTCAATATCAACTTCAAACATGATGTTATCTTTCATTTTCCACATGAAAATAATGTCTAAACTTACATTCCAGTTTGTATTTCTAAAAGACCTTCTATTTCAGCAGCTATCTTGCTCCAGATCTCACAAGCTCCTGCTTGCCCATCAGTCTCTGATTTGGGGCCCTCTTTCATGTCTTCTGAAACATCCAACTCTTCTGATTCTACCAATGCTTCTTCATCAATTACAGCTTTAGTAACTTCAAAGAAACCTTGCAGGTCACTTAAGCATGGCCTCCCCGCCTGAGTCCATGAAAACTCTCTTTAAACAAGCTTTCTACTTTTAACATGTACTCCCAGATGACTTCTAAGGTCCTGCACCACCCTCCTTCAGTTCCCCAGACAAGAAAGGAAACCCAGGCAAGGGAAGTTGCACCATATTTCTTTCATTCCCACAGTCACCTTGGATCCCAGCACTGAAATTCCTGAAGAGAAATCACCCATTGCAGGTAAGGTAACATGGAAGGCAGGAGCTAATGAGCTGGGAAGGAGTCTTTAAAGTCATGGATGTGACCAGAAGGACCCACAAGCCTAGGATTCTCAGGCCTTTAACATCTTTCCTGGGTCACCTGCCCTCCACAGCCTTCATTAACTCTCAGAACCTACTCTACAGCTCTTTCCCATTGGTCTCCAGGTCTATTATTATCAAAAATAGGCATTTACTATGATTGAAAAGAATTTTCGAGGGTATTATTTTTGTCAGAGTAAACATCCTCATTTCCTTTCTAAATGCCAGGCTTGGGTTCGCAGCCCTCTTTTCCCTCTGTGTCCTCTGGCTGGCAATTCTCAAGGATTTTAGATAGTGTTTCTGTACTTGTGATTCTCAGATTCTCCCTCTGTCATCAACCTTTCTGCCTCTGCTCAGTCCCAGTGCTGAAGCTGCTGTCTGGCATCTCTTCCTGGAGATTTTTTCATCAGTTTATGCTAGCTGAAGTGCAGAGTTGCCTTGATTTAGCCTCACTTTCCCATTTCTCATTCATAGCTGATATGAGTAACATACTCCCATTCCTGCTGTCTTCCCTCTCTTTTCCCAAAGGTTGCACACAAATAGCACCAGGTCTCAGGCCTTCCTTCTACCCCACCAGCTTAAAAAGCAGCTTGTTACCATTTTCACAGACAAATCTGCTGGTTAGACCTCTTTGGAATGTCTCACCACAGCTACTGCAGTTTTCTTTCTGCATCCCAACCATGCAATGCTCTTTACAAGGAAGCTACAGGTGAGCAAACACTTTGTCTCACAAACCTGAGCACACCGACTGCTCCTTGACAGCCTTCCACTTGTTCTTCACCTGCTGTTCATACACATCTGTATTTCTCTCATACTTGCAAGTTCAATCTAACTGCATTCTCCTGGTCTGCCCTCTTCTATTGAGCATAGCACTGTCCCTACCACTTGTACACTCCATATCACCATTCCCTAACCATGCACCTTCCCATTGTACCTTTCACCAGCCCATCCCATTCATCATGACATGACCTCCCACGGTCAATTCACAAAGTCTCATCTCTCCAGGCTTTCCCATAAGCCTATTCCTCCTGAGACACTGGCAGCAAATAAAACAAAACACAGAACACATCTACATACCTCTCTTACTTCCTTTCCACACAACCATCTTCTTGCTGTTCTTCAAGCTCCTTGCATGACAGGAGCTGGGGGGTTTTCAAAACTTCCCTTGTCATTACTTATGAAATAATTAGAATAAAAAAAAAGAATAGAAAATACAAACCCAAACTGCAACTTCCTACAACATAGGCGTTCGAAAAAAAAACCAAGTGAACAATAGGAAAAGATAGAGAAGTGGTGTAGGTGCATGGAACAGAGTAAAAGCACAACCTGACAGGAAGGGACAGCCCTGGGTACCCCTGCTCGCGAGGCAAGAAATTTACGCCTGGGGAGATCTTGAATTGTGCCCTTCAGCCAGCCGGGTGCAGGTGGGACGAGCCCGGCCGTGACTCGTGTTAATGGTGCTCCAGAGGGTCACTCCGAGCCGAGCGAGGGGCAGCCCCGGGACACGCACCGCTCCCAGGGGGCCCCTCGGTGTGACGGCCGCGCGGTGCGGGTGGGTGAGCGGGGCGGGAGGGCGCTCTGCCCGCAGTCCGGGTCCCGGAGCGGGCACCCCCGTCCCGGCGGCGGCGGCGGGCGCGGCCCGCGCTAGGACCCGGGCGGGAGCGGCGCCTGCGCGGCGGTGCCGGGCGGCGGGCGGGCTGCAGCGAGCGGCTCGGCAGCGGCGGCGGCGGCGGGAGGGCGGGGGGAGCAGCGGCAGCGCCGCGGGTCCCGCCGCCCGCACGGGCAAGCGCTCGACCCGGGCCGGCCGGGCGCAGGGGCGGAGGCGGCGGGAGCGCGGCGCTGTCCCTTCAGCACCGGCGGCGTCCCCCGCCCCGCAGCGCCGGGAGGGGCGCGGGCACAGCCCCGCGTTCCCCGTGGCGGCTGCAGCCAGCACCGGCGCCCCGCAGCCCCGCGCACCTGTGGGCAGCGCCGGTGCCGTGATTTTTCTCCCCCTTCCCCACCCCCCTTTTTTTTTTTTTTTTTTTTTTTTTTCCCTTGTGCTTTTGGCCACGTCCAACCAGGGAAAGGCCCTCCCCCTCCGGCACCGCAGCGCCCGCGCTCCCGGAGCATGGCCCCCCCTGCCCCTGCCCCTCCGCCGCGGCTGCAGCTGCCGCGGACCCCGAGCGTCTGACTCCAGACGGAGGCGGCGCAGCGCCGGGAGCCACCGCCACCGGCATCGCCTCGGAGCGGCCCCGGGGGAGCGGGGCTGGCCGGGGCCCCTCGCCCCCGCGGGCCCAGAGCGGGGCTCGGCTTAGGCACCGACTGCCGCCGAGCAGCCGTCCCCTGACGGGCTTGCTGCCTGCCGTGCTTGCTTGGATGAGTCTGCGACATGCCTAATAAGAGACGAGATGGGCCAGGGCGACGAGAGCGACCGCATTGTGATCAACGTGGGAGGGACTAGGCACCAGACTTACCGCAGCACCCTGCGCACCCTGCCCGGCACGCGGCTGGCCTGGATCGCTGAGCCCGATGCCCACAGCCACTTTGACTATGACCCCCGCACGGATGAGTTTTTCTTTGACCGGCACCCGGGCGTCTTCGCCCACATCCTGAATTACTACCGCACTGGCAAGCTGCACTGCCCCGCGGACGTGTGCGGGCCCCTGTATGAGGAGGAGCTGGCCTTCTGGGGCATCGATGAGACCGATGTGGAGCCCTGCTGTTGGATGACCTACCGGCAGCACCGCGACGCCGAAGAGGCTCTGGACAGCTTTGGTGGGGCTCCCCTGGATAGCAGTGCTGAGGACGGAGACATAGATGGCACCGGAGACTCTGGTGATGGTGAAGATGAGCTGGAGATGACAAAACGCCTAGCACTTAGTGACTCCCCAGATGGCAGGTCTGGGGGCTTCTGGAGACGGTGGCAGCCCCGCATCTGGGCACTCTTTGAGGATCCCTACTCCTCCAGATATGCAAGGGTAAGCTATACAATCAGCACCCTCATCAAAACACTCAAACCTCCCGGTGGTCCCACTTCCTCCCAGCATCACCAGGGTTCTCTCCGCTCTCAGAGCAGAGCGGCCATCCATGTGTGTGGCCATACAAAAATCACCACGTGGGGTCTATGGGGATGTAACCCACACTCTCAAGCAGGCCCCAGGCACGAGGAACTAATAGATACCAAGGCCTGAGCGTATGTACTCAGATGTGGGCCTCCAGAGACCCTTATTTTCTAATAGGCTCCTAAAACTCCCAGCCTGGGGCAGGGTCCCGGTCATAGGCCAGAGAGGTCTCCATTACACCAGGTAATTTCCCTCTATGCATAGATTCTTGCAGTCAGACATCCCCCAGTAAAGAGAGACACCTTGTCCAGCCCTCTTACAAGCTAATGGCTCTCTCCCCTTTATGAGATGGGGAAAGGATTGTGGGAGCAAGCATTCCCAGCGGTACCAGGGGATTTGGAGAGTTTCAGCCTGGACTGGAAAGAGAGTCAGTGCCTTTCTCTTTTCTCATACATACCAAGTTAAATATTTATGAACATGCTTCTCTGAAAATGGGTAATTCAGCTGCTCACTCTGGCTCTTTCTCCCTTGTGGGAAATGCAAAGTATTAATCAGAGGAAAGGGTTTCATTCATGTAGAAGGGACACAGTGTTTGACAGGTTTCTTGCCTGCTACTGAAGGACAACTCCTCCCCTCCTGGTGCCTGCGGTTGTTTTGGAAAGGGAATGCACACTGGTGCAGCTCACAGCATAGGTGTGGATAAAAATGGTCTGTAACAGTCATCCAACTGCTTTAAGTAGGCACCTCCTCATGCTATGAGAATAATTACATTAATTAGGGGGTGATTCTGCGCCTGAAATCAAAAGTACTGAAAACATTGGCTTTAGGAACAGCAGCAGGATTAACTCCCAAGATAGTCAATTTGATAACTAGGGAAACAGATGGAGGATAGTGCCTACATAAAAAATTGGTTGGCATAGGCTCTACTCTTAAATGTACCTTTGTTAGAGCTTAATTTCTGCCAGCCCTCAGTAAGGGTGAGTGGTGCTTTGGTGGGGGAGGGTGATCAGTGTTCCTGAGAAGGATCAAAGAAGTGAGATCAGATTAGGGAGCAAATTGGATGGATGGAGGAAAGAGAAGTAGAAATGCAAGGAGCAGGGAGAGGGGAGCTGGCCGTGTATGAATGGGTGGCAGAATAGCAGCTGCCGGAGACTTGGTCTGAGCAGAGATCTCCAGCAGGGAGACACTAGGTCTGCAAACTGAATGAATGGGGAAGGCTGGAGCAGAGCCTGGAGTTCTATCTTGGTGCATTTCTAAAGATTCTTGTTTGCACACCATTTGGAGACCTCCTCCCTGAACAAAGAGTTCATATTTTAAATTAATTCCTTTAAACAGCATGGAGGATAAAGGAATAATAAAATTTTTACCACAAGATGGAAAGATGTTGCTGTTGTATTGCAGCTTTCAAATCCCTGATTTCTGCCAAGGGAACATGGAAAGGGAAAGGCAAGGCTGGAGGGTATCCTTCAAAATGCTTGTTTTCCATTAATCAAGCCCAGTGTTAGCAGGCAATCTGAATAGCAGATCTCTCTGGTACCCAGGAATCTGTTGGTAAAACATATTTCAAGTGAAAGTAATGTACTTGTTCAAGGTTTTGGGAAATGGTTCAAAAGCCAAATGGATAATGTTGTCGCAATGAAAAGGATACAGAGCTTAAAACACCCTTTTGCTTGGAGGCATTATGATATTTTAGGAGAAGGACAAGAATTTATAACCAATATTAGGAGTCTTTGTGATGCACAGGCTGCAATCCTAGAAGGATATAAATTCTCTAAGGGTATTTCCATTTAGCAATAGGTGTTTTATAAAATGTTTTGGCTTTGTTGGGTTTGTTTTGTGTGGATGATGTACCATTTATTCACAATCACTTGTGCATACCTGTTAGAATCCAACTTCTGATTTACCTCTGACTTGTTCTTTCCTTAGAGGATTGTTAAGACTAGATAAATATGAGTACTCTGAATATTTCATGGGTTAAATATGATTCTTTAACTTGTATCTATGGAGACGTAGGCCACATGCATTAATATTTTGCATGAAGGAAGATGGCTTTCCTCATCAACACATGCACACACTGTCCATTAAGAAGACATTACAGGACACTTAACATTTCCTAATAAAAGCCATAAGTTATGGCTATGGATGTAAAAAGAGATGGGAGTTTGATTTATGCTCCTGTAACCTATCACAGACATTGCAAAAAGACCTGAAGCTAACAATTGCTAATTTATAGTAAAATAATTGATAACATCATTAACAAGTGAATGGTATATTAAGGCAATTATTGGTAGAGTCAGGCAACAAATCTACTGTTACCCCACTGCTAATTGAGTCCTCTACTTTTAGTTACAAACTGCAATTTAGTTGTGCAAAATCTAAATTCACATTGCCATTTTGTCAAAAAAAAACCACCACAAAATTTTCTCTTCCTAAAGGGAACTGGGACCTGTACTAAGGGTGGTTAGTACAGACCTTTGAGGTTTACATATGCCACAAAAATGCATGTCAAAATAACATCTCAATGCAAGCATCAGTTTACATAACCATTACAGTGTTACACTTGGGCAAGTAAAAGGAATACAGTCTCTGAATATTAAGATTAAATGAAAATCTGCTTATCTGTATAAAGCAAGATTCTCTGGACTGTATCTGGTATGCTAGATCAGTGAATGTTTAGGAACTGTCTATGAAAAGCTCAGCATTTACTCAAATCCAGCCATTCTTGGAGGATTTTGATGGACACTGCTTGCCAATACAATGTTTTGCTTCACCTCCACCTGACTCATACTAAATTACTTCTGATCTCGTTGTAGACAGCCAGGGAAGACTGGAAGTGCATTTGTGTATGTCAAGCAAAATCAGCTAACTCTGCAAATTTTGTTTATTTCTTGCTTTGATTAAGCAAAGCTCCTAGTCACTAATCATTTGTCTTTAGGTGCAAGATAGTCAACAGTTGCTTCTTAAAACAATAGTGGATGATTTTAATTAATTTCAAGTTTTCTCCATGCTAATACCTTAATAATGTAGTTCTTTCTAAAAAGAGGAAACACTTCAAAAATTGCATAATCTTCTATATCTGTAATAAGAAAAGATAGTTTGTTTCAAATGATAGACTGCCTTAGACATCTATCTTAGTAAGATATACAGGTTACACTTCTGCTTAACCTAAAGAATCTACGTTTGGATATCCGAGGCAAAATCTTGTGCCTGGAGATCTGAACAGAATAACAAAAGGTGATGGGAAAGATCCAGGAGGATTGTCAAAATTACCTGTCTAGGCAGCTAAATATCACTGCACATACACAAACTGATGCTTCTTTGAAGCCCATTAGTACTGTCCTTTTTGCATCACCAGACAACTTTGTAAATTTGTTTTTCCTGAGTAGGCAGAAAAGGGGAAATAGAGTCAGCCAGAAAGCTATGCTAAAGCAGCAGAGAGTTACACTGTGGTAGAGTTCCTGCCCTCTGTACTTACTAGACTTCATAGGTCCCTCAGTACACAAATGTGTGAAAAATATTTTCTTGGCATCCTCTCCCCTTTATATTTATGTCTGGTCATGCTGTTCTTCCACTAGTAAAGCTCCCACTGACTTCCTGGTGAGTTTGGCCTGCAGGTATCTAACATATTTATTCCTCTTCCTCCTCCTCCTCAGCAGGATAAGGTTGTGTTTGTGTTAATTCACATTCCTTGGGTTACTCAGTGTTTGAGAATGAGGAGCTTTCAGCTGAGATTGTGAGCTACTGCTCACATTCAAATTGGACAGTTAAGCTTTTTTAATGAACTCTCAGGAAAGCTTTTGTAGTCCTTCCAAATAAACCTTTTTACTGTTTTTATAATAAAAGCTGGTTAGGGTCCTATGGAAAGTCCTCAACAGCTTGATTTGCAATCCTGGCATATGCTGTACCACTTTGATCTGTAAGAGGAAAAGCAAAACTCTCACTCACCCTTCCCTCATGTTTCCCCTTCACATCCTGCAGAAGAATCTGCTTTCCTCAGTGGGTGACTTTTGAAGGACAAGTTTCTGACACTGAGAAGGAGACAGGAAAAAGGACAGTGGTAAAGAGATGAGAGAAAGGTATTCCCCAGGGATTTCTTCCAGCTTTCTTTTGTACATTCAGGAGCATTTCAACCTTGCTGTGTTCATTTAAACTGATTTTTCTCTATATAAAGTACAACCCATAGGTATGAAAATGTTTATGGGATCCTAGTGTCTGAATAATCACACTGTCTTGAGGATTAGAGGCTGGGGTGATTCTGCTCATTCCTTACCTCTGGCCAGCACGGCTTAGCTCAGGAATTGAAGCAGATCTCAGGGAGTGGGAAAAGATACTCCTCATCCTTCAAAAGGGGGGCTTATTCCATAGATGGGTGATGCAGGACATGCTTGGCATGGGAGCACTCCACAGACAGTGGTCTGGAGCCTCCCACCTAGCAGGAGCAGAGGGGATGAGAGCTGCCCGCTCGCTTCCCTCTACCCTCCTCAGGGACAGCTTCCAAGGGGCCCTGCTGGAGCTGCTCTCCCACCTTGAGCCTTTCTGGAAGGTGTCTCCTGCAGAGCCATATCTAATCCTGCACTGAAGCTGGCTGCAGGAATTCTCACCATACACTGTGACAATTAACGAGACAGCCTAATTTTAACTGCACGCTGCATTACAGCTCTGGAAAAATGAGAATCTTTCCACATCAAATGAGGTTTCCCTTGCACGTGTAGTATAATAGAAGTACAGACATCTATTAACTACCATTCTATCATTCATTACTAATATAGTTCCTAAAATTCCATTTTATTCCTATTTTCTCCCATCAAGGAACACCTTACTGCAAATCCTTACATAACCCACTAGTAAGCATGGTAGTCTTCTCTGCATCCTGACCAAAGAAACCTTTGCAATGCCAGCTAGAAAGTGTTCACTGCTCCAAGTCCCACATCCAGTTCCCATCAAATTGGTCACGGTGGGAGCAGGTACACAAGTAACTCCTGGGAATTGTCCATCCAAACTCAGAAGTAATACATTTTTAAACTACCACACACGCATACAAAATATTGAAAATATCAGAACAGCCATGCAGAATCACAGCTTCACCAGTTTGAGCTGCTCAGAAGCCCACAGGAAGATATGATGTCTGCCCAGAAAATCTTACAATCTCTTTGAAGTCACGATCTCACAGGGAGATGAGAGAGATGATGTTACCCACCTGACAATTCCATGGCTGCCTAGTACAGACTTAGCAGTTTGGATTCAAGGGCATTTTTTTTAAAATCTATTTTCCTATTTCCAATTTTATTTCTATTATTCTAAAATCTTAAAAAAGAACAGCATCTGTTGCCGTTTTAATTCATTTTTTTTAAATCTCACTTAATTTTAATGTTTCTAGGTTACAAAATTTACTTCATTTAGCCAAGGCTGTGATTGTATGGATCATACCATCATATGCATACACATATATATGCCTTCCTTTTGCTGCCACCTCCTACGATGCTGAGTGGGATTTCCATATGAGGAAGGACTTCAAAATTAAACCACCCCAAAATATTTCTGCAGAAGTAACCGTGGTGCCACTGAAATCAATGTGAATTTAGTGGCTGGTTTCAGAAAGATATTTGGTTCCTTCTCTCTTTAATCCATCCCTATGTACCTTCAGTTGTTTTCTTTGTCCTTCTCCTGACATTTGCTATTTTGGTTTTGGTTAGGGCAAAAAAGGCAACAAAATACTGGTAATTCTCTGTTGGTCTATCATGAGACAAATGAGAAAAAGGTCTGTGGATCAATTATAATATTTCTATTTTAGAACTGTTCATAGAAATGTGGTGTATTAGACTATACCGGGGAAAACTATTTTTCCATCTTGTTCTTCCCTTCTGCTGTGCAATCTAGCATTTAACAGTATTTGTCTTTCTTATTTGTACAAATACATAGTGTATATTTACAGTAGTACTTTAGTAAAGTCTATACATACTGCCTTTCTCTTAACATAAGGCGAGATGTTAGCAAATCAGCAACAGAGGGCCCTTACTGTTATTGAAACTCAGCCAAAATTACCCCCAACTTCAAGGATAGAAATGAATTTTCCTGCAGTATGGTTCAGGATAACAAATTAATTGCTGTGTGCTGCTTTTTTTAATAGACACAGTGCCTATTTCCATTCCAAAGCACTAAAGTGCAATAGATCTTAGCAATTTATTAGGAGCATACATATTCAAATACATGTGTTCATAATCTTTTAAAGACATGAGCATCTTTAGCACACTGCATCAAAACATAGAGCTCTAATACTGACAAAGCTCATCATGATCTTATTGGCTTTTTTTACTGCAAAGGACTGTAGAATACATCCCCCTTTAAACCACATGACTTCAATTAATGTTCAACTAAATCATATCCAAGCGCTGTGTTTTGTAATAGAAAGGGCAAGCAGGGGTATTCAGATTGAAAAATTGGGCCCTAACTGATAATCAAGTGCGTAATTCTTTCTCATGCAAATATAGATCGCAAAACTGAGTTTCCATTTTGTATAAGCTTGATTTTATGAGATTTGTGTGCATTCTTGGGGTATAAGACTGATAGAAAAAACATTTTGAGATCTTTGCAATTGTCTTACAATTAGCTTCTCAGTTACTATATCCTGAATTTGATCTGAGGAAAGAACAGTTTAGAAGGCTGACTTGGCTTTCCCTGCTGAATATTAAATTACATAAATATATGATTCACTCCAAATGGTACACAGAAGCGGTAGGATCAGATGAAATCAGAGAAATCTATGAATCCATGGAGAACCACCTCCTCCCCCTGGAATATAAACCAAATGCTGTCATTTCTAGAATAATTTTTACATCTCTCTCCTGTGTTCACCAAGTAACCAGATTTTGCTATCTTCACTCCTACTCCTGTAGTGATAGCTTACTCCAGGAATATCCCCATTTCCGTCAGGCTGAGAACAAGGTCCCACCCAACGCGGGTGAAAAGGTAAAAGGACCAGGCCCTAATTGATTTTAATTTCTTTCTGATAAGATTTATAAAATGTAACAGAGGCGCTAATAAATCATGCAATAAAAATTATGAATAAATCGTGGGCCAAGGCTTTTTGCAGTGATTGCTTATGATGTAAGACCCTTTAATGACAGTAAGTTAAAATTGCATTGTAATGGCCTTTTGTAAATGCAATAAATCTCAGGTTTCAGTGCACTGCAGACAGCCAGCAATGTGTGTGCTGCACATGAGCTACCAACACAGGCACACACTTACGTAATTATGTTGATACTTCAGGAGCAGCAGTAAATCTCAGCACTGCTAGATTGACTTTGAAAAATCTTGGGTCAGGACCACTGAGGTGTTGTGACTACAAGAAATAGCTTAAAATAGCATACTGACTTTTTACTTGAAAACGTGGGAGAGAATGTCCCTTTTAAGAGGCAATAAAATGGATTATTTGCTTTTAAATAGCAAAGGTAAAACCTATTGCTACCGAGTCTTATAATTTTCAGAGGCAAATACAAGTTAAGACATACATTTTCACCTGCACAGCCAAACCAAATTGATCTTCTCTTCTGAATTTTCTTGATCATCTACCCATTCACAAAAAAATTAAAGGTACATAGAGATACATCAACAGTTACTTAATAGTTACTTGTTTCGACTGCAGCAGAGTTTCTCATGCTGCCCACATTTGCCCTCAAAAATCACATTCTTAAATACAGAAAGATCTGGTCAGCTTGGATTGCTTATCATTTAACATGCCTAAGAAATTTAGCTGCAGATTTCCATTGAAAATTCATTCCAATACTCCTGTTCTATTTATCAGCTTGGGCTTCTTGCAGTCTTCCTTACACCAGATCAATTGACAGGTATAGATGGTGGAGGCCAGTTCTGTGATTTATCCAGTTATAAATGAAATTAAAACCTTCAGTCAGAATGCTTCAGACTTGATAACAGTCTTCAGAACAAAATGAAGAGGAAGAAATCTCTAAAATGCTGAGCACCTACAACCTCCAGCAGAAGGGAGGTCATGTCCTAGAGCAGAAAAGGACACAGGTAGGAAGCGAACAGACCATCACTAAAATCCCACCCCATTTTGTAGGACCACAGTCCCAACTACCATTGATTTTAGTGGGATCCAACCAGAGACCCATGCAGACCTATTTCAGGTAAAATTTTTCAGGACAAGGACAATTGTGTAATTGCCACTACACGCAATGCAAAAGGGCTTGCCTTCTCAGCAGCCTTTGATCTCTACTCTAAAAACACCACAACATGATCTCAGCCACATTGTGCTATTCCTGTTTCCTTTTTTAGCATGGATCTCCCCTTCTCATCTAGTGTGGAGTTCTGCAAGAAATCTAGTGACAGTACGTCTTAGCACTTCTCGGGAATGTGTCCCGCATAATGCAGAACTGATTTTAACTCAGGGTTTCTCAGTAAAGCACTTGTAAGGACAAACCAAGAGCAACCTGACTGTGCTCTGATAGCTCAACCAATACCCAGACTGAGGCAACTGCTGTGGGGTGGTGGTTGGCTTTCTGGTTTTGGGGCAGTAGCAGATCAGCTTAGGTCAGAATTTTGCTTATGTGATATTGAAATTTAGTGTTCTGTTGTTTAGTGTTCAGTTGATAGGAGTTCACTGTCTATACTACCAAGAAGTCCCTGAGGTGCTAGGGATTTTAATAAAAGACCTGATGTAAATTTCAAAACTGTATAGATTACTTAAAATGTTAGTTATGTCTAAGCAGAAGGAAATCAATAGTGCAAAAGTGCATTCACTGCTCTAAAGAAAGCATCTTTTGGAGAACCTGCTCTACTAAGCAAAAAGCTCAGTTTTCACTGTGCCAGGGCCATGGACTAAAGGCAAATAAAAGTTTAAAATTCAGTAAAAATTTTATAGCATCTTCAACTCCAAACCACAAATTTATCTTCATGTCCATATTACTGTCAGCTGTAGGAATGCCTAAAACTGTGCATTTACTGTTCTCAAAGGATATCTCGTCTGGGACAGCAGGGTAAGCCTTTGCTCTTACTAGGTGATTTTTAACATTCATTCAGAACTTTCCCACATGTCCTCAGATGAGTACACAGACCTGCACGGTGGAAATTTACAAGAAAACAAAAAACAAAACCCTAGAAAAGCCCCCAGACCTGAGATTTGGACAAAGGATTGCAAGCAACCAAATTATTGCAGTTTATGGAATGAACATTGGTTAGAAGATCTGACCAAAGCCCTGCTTGCTTGCCTATGTTAGCACTGAAGGATCCTCTCAGGAGGAGCATCTGCAGCATGCCAATAGTGCAAAGGCAGGTCACACACATTTAGCTCAGCAAATGAACATTTGCAATGGGCACAAGCACACAAACACCACATTTTATTAGCTCAGTATGGCACATTCATTTGGGTATGCTTCAGCCCCTCTCATTTTCTTTGAATTTTACCGTGTGTGAAATCATACAAGATGTTTAATCTTACTGTGTCGATTTCAAAACAGAAAAACGAAATTTCTTAGGTTACTTGCTTTGCACTTTTTCCTCTCTCCCTTACTGTATGTTTATTTCTGTAGCTAGCACAATAGAGTTATAATTTCTGTGACACCTCTAAATGCTTGTACTATAAAAACAGCAAGTTGACAGCATCTAAGGGAAGGCTTTACACTATACTCAGATGTAGTGTTTTCCAAACCAACCTGGACTGCAGCAGAAGATTGCCCGAGGCTGTGATCCTTCCAAAGGTGCAGTGTGTGCCTGAGCTGTGGTGGCCAGTGCACAGACAGCAGGGCTTCTCCGTCACCACCTTCTCCCTCCCTCCTGCATCCAGGAAATCTAGCAGTCACTTCCTACATCTTCACTTCTGAGGGCAGACTCCTGGAAGGGTGTCATTATGTGAGCTCAAGCTTAGAATTCCCAAAACACTAACCATGCATTTGTAATTTTTTTAATGCATATTAAAATTTCCCAGTGCCTACAGCATTGTTTCTGCATGTGCCCAAAACTGCCTTAGCACTGTTGGCAACTACCTTATATCAAAGCCTGGTTAATGCCCATAATCTTCCTTCCCTAATAGGAAAATCCTTTAAATGAACTTTCCAAATACATAGTGAATATACACCATTTTAAAAAACACACTCAAACACATGAGATATTTGTGGTATGAAACATTTCCCTGGATGCAATAATCTAGTGGCTACCGTTTTTGCTTAGAATGTGAAATTTCAAATTTCAAATCTCAAATTTAATATTTTCTTCCCACTGCACAATTTCAAATTTTCATCCATCTCTGCTTGGGAGTCCTCCCCACTTCACAAAGCTGCATAATCCAGGCAGTTAGTGAAGTTAATCCAATTTGCTCAGCATGAGGAGTTCACAAACCATTATACTGCGAAGATGGCAAAGCATCATTTCCCAATAATGTGGAAGAGGCTGTTCCTCTGTGGTAATTCTGGGCTACTGAATTCAGCAAGATCAATAGCACAAAACAGATATACACAGTGGCATTATCAGAGATGGTTTAATGTTGGCATATGACAAGACTGGTCCTTTTATTTTCACTCACTTGTTGGAAGCCAGATCCTGGTGGAAATAACCATATGTTGTCCTCATGTATTGGACTCCAGGGTGAGCCATGCATTATGATTTTGGGATCTCTGTGCAGCCCCTATGGAGAAGAAATGTGCAAAATGCACAGAAAAGTAGGAAGTGATATGCAGAGTAGATGATATGCAGAATTAGAGAGGACTTTTTCACCCCAGAGCCTGAGCAGTTCTGCCATGCTGCAAAGCGAGCTCCAAAGTCAGTGTGAGGACACATCACACAATTTGTTTTGAAAAGACCTACGTTTCCCAGGGCTATCAATCTGTCACCTTTCACTCGTGCCATGGAAATAAAAGCATTCTTAGAATCTCTGCAGGCTGCCTTTTCATCAATATTTTAACATAAGCATTCTTTTAATTTAAATGGAGATTGATCACTTATATTTTATTACTTTTTAATAAAAATCCATGATCATCATTAAAGGAAAGTGATCTCAATGAAATTATTGCCAGGAAAAATCTGACTTGGAAAAGCACTAAAACAAGTCTTTGCTAGATCAGAGCCTTTTACAGCATGTATGTTTAGTTCTGGTTTTAACAACTAACACACAAGTGATCAATGGGCATTCTAGCTATTACATTCACTGCTTTCATGATACACTTAAAACTAGTCCAAAATCTTACTGGAAACTGTAAAGGGTATATTGTTAAATATCCCTCTCTGCTGTAACTCACCCTATATAGGAAGACTTGCCAGGGGCGCTAATGAAGCGGAGATAGTTTTGCAGTTTTACCATCTGTTATCAAATATACTCCTGCTATAACAGAAACACAATTGTATTAGAATTTAGAAGCAACAAAAATTGAAAATAAAAAAAAAATTCTTTCATTGTTTAAATAGCTTTGCTGCATAGTACAAAGAACAAAATGTTTGGACGATTAATAAAACATCTCAGGGGTGCTTTAATTAAAAACAAGATGCAGCAAAAGAATAGTGATGGAGTTGAACATAACCACAACACAACAGAGAGATATAAATAAGAAACCATGTTATTACACAGTCCTCAGGTTTAGACTTTAATTCAGGATAACATACCCTATTTTTATGTCCTACTGAAAAAAGTCAAAAAAAAAAACCCATTTGAAATGTGAATGTCATTGAAAAAATTTAAAATGCTCCATTGACACTAGCTTTGTGATGATTGTAAAGTGTTTAAGAACTGCATCCCCTAACCCTCTTTCCATCCTAAGTAAGGACCTCTGGGGTAAAAACTCTAAAGAACACTACAGTTTAGCTTCACTTATGTGCACTGGACTAAAAATGAACACTTAATATTTATGTGAATCATTGTCAGTGTCAAGTGAGATGAAGTTTATAAAAATAGATCCAAATCAGGGAATGAGTTTTAAGACTCAGTGGGTAAATGCCTCTTTACGTACGGTATTATTTATAGATATTTTTTAATCTGTTCTGTCATCTTGTCTCTTAAATTATTAGAAAGTAAGAAAGAAGGAACTATAGCAAATGTAGATGAAAGAGAAATCTTACTGGGAGCCGTGGCAGAATATGAGCAAAAGCCAGGAAGTTTAAAGCTGTGCTCCTAAGCCCCTTGCTTTCTGTATGAAAATAGTTCCAGCCTAGTTTGCAATTAAATACGCACTTTTAAAAACTAACTATGCTGTTGAAATAGGAGGAATGGTATTTTCAAGACTCTCAGGCACCCATAAGAATTGTTACCACATCTAAAGCTAATCACAAGTCTGTTTCAGGCATTGGGCTGAGTCCTGTCTCCACAGTCTCATGAAGCCTTTGACATCGTACATTGATCAAAGTCCCCTCTAGATATAAATGTTGAGCTCACCATGGCCACAACAGAAATTCCAGCATTGGATCCCACTTTTTGTAGCTCTCTTACAAGTCAGTGACGAGTGCAGATGGTCCCTAAGTTGATCTCCAAAGGTTCTAAGCACTAAAAAACTTAAAATGCTGTTGTGGTAGCTTTGTACATCTATTTATCACCATCTGATAAGGAGACTGCTGGTACTAATGCTGCCCTGCCCCAACAAGGTACTGTGAGTCTCAACCATTTATGAAAATACTTTGAAAAACTGCTACAAAAAGGACAACAATAAAGAAAATATTATTAGAATTTGAAGCAAGTATTCAACATTGAAGGGCAAAACACTCAAGACAATTAGGATGCAGGTCACCTTGTAAGAAAATTCAGAGGAATGGGGCACATCCACAAGGCTTCTGCTGGGGAATGTTACATTTCACATGTAGGAATCTGGGGAGGTCATACTTACTTTCCTTCTGCTAGCAGGTGGAAAACTCCTTTGAAGCAATTGGAGCCATTTCTTCCTTTATACAGACACATTACACAACCTCTATCCGACAGGAAATAAAACTGGGTAAAGCAGGCAGCTGCTCTCCTCCCTGGGTCTACGTGGTTATGAATCCTGCACAGGGGAATATGTATCCATAGGCTTTTGCTTTGACCATTCAGGTATCATTTTTATAAGCACCGAGGCGAAGTGGTTTTTGTACTCTCTTCATCCAGGTAGGATTTCAATGTAGCTGCATGTCTGAGAACAACACACAGAGCTGCTCTTTGAATTGAAGGCATTTCTTGCAAATATAAGCTTTTCCTACTCTTGACTTCAATAGCAAGATCTAATTTAGACCAGTGAGAAATTGCATCCAATATTTTGGTTCTAAATCTATTTTAGAAGTGAGATGTATGTGTTTACAGGCACAAGAACTGCTGTAAATTTAAGCAGAAGTTGCAGATGTGAATATTAGGAATAACTGGGGTTTTTTTTATTGCCACAAGGATATCTGAGGATATTGTTCATCCTAGTAGTCAACCAGGTTTTATTTAGCAGTATCAGTCTAACAGATGCAATTTCCACTTATGATAACTGTGGGCATGTAATTAATTTTAGTAACTGCAAAACTTATAGTAGAAATACTTTTACGTGACATCCTTTGCTCCTCATTTTGACAATTGCAGAAAATAAAAAGTAAAAAGAGAGATTTCTGCTATGAGCTTGTACAACTGTCCAACTGCTTGTACAGCTTGCACAGCAGTTTATTCTAAATATCTGTAATGTACACAGATGGCAAAAGGCTCACAAATACATCCAGAAATTATGTGTGAAAACTACATTCACAAGTCTTGCTCTATGTTTGAGAGACCAGAAACTGTATTTTGACAGGAATATCAATAAGGACTTGGATTCAAATGAAAAAAAATGTTTTCTATTTAGTACTTACACTGCATAGGGTACTAGCCATAATCAAGAAAAATTTCAGGATGGCATGAAACTCTCAAGCTGCATAATTTCCAATAACACTCAGTGGAGTCCTGCTATTAAAATGCCCACAGGCCACAAAAATGCTTTCAAGCCAACTCAGTTGCCTAAATTACAAATTCTAGTTAACAAAATTCACCACAGGCTTGCAGCTTAGGGTAGAATATATTCTTTTTTTAAATACATCTGCCTTCATCAAAATGCTTAGTGGTCACTCATGGTTTTCAATATCTCATTATGCTGAAGCAGAAACTTTTTTTTTTTTAAACACATAGAAAGACATGAGGCTTAAGTAAAGACACCATGGTTGCCACCAGCCCCTTTAACATTTATTGCACAAGGTTATTTGTCTTTCCAATTCAGATGCTAGTGACAGTTGCAAGGAAGGGAAACCATTCATGACTTGATCTTTTTGGTGATTAACATTGTTGGAAATTTTACAGACGATATTTGGGAAGCCTTCTCACAATACACAGATGTTTTGGCTAAGAAAGAATATTGTATGAACCCCAGTTTCAGATCTAGGGCTGGACAAATAAATGTAGATACATTTTGGCAACAAAATTTTTTCCTCCAATTTCTCTCCCTCCTCTCAAATAACACTTTTTCAAAGCTTTATCCTTTCCCCCATAAGAAAATCCCAGTTTCTCTTCACTCCCTAATATTAATTTCTATTTCTCCCCTCACACTAACTTAAGAAAAAAGTGAAAACAAAAATAGCAGTCAGAAAAAAAAAAAGAACAAAGCAAAATTTAAGAGAGAATACCAGGAGATAAAATGGAAATAAGTTTCTGCACAGTATTTTTCTAAAAACTGTAGGTAAGAAAAAAACCTTGCTTGTTTGAAATCTGAAGGACAAATATGACAAACCTTGTTGAATGTTTTCAAGGCAAAAAGAATCTTCTTTTTTTCCAAATTGCTTTTTATCATTTCCATTGAGATACTTACAAGTACACATCCATCTTATTGCAGTCTTTATGTTGATTGAGGTGAGGGTTTTTTTGTTTGGTTTGTTCAAAATTAGTTTGGAATATAAACAGCTTTCCATGTAGGTCAGAAAAAAAAAATCTTCAAATTATTCTCAACCTGGCACTGTGTTTTTTTAGCCTTTTCTGGACATGAAAATACTGTCCCTTTTAGAAGCATCAACATGTTCTTGTCCTTCTGATAGTTCCTCGTTCACCCAGAGTCTGTGGCACCAGTTCTGGGTTTTAAACAGCATTTTAATCACTGCTGAATAGCTGCTGTCCTGCTCACAGAGCATGGGATGCTATGCAGTGGAGGAACTGCAGTCACCATCAGACGTGAGAAGGACATTCCTGAAGTGGAACTGCAGAAAATAGTGGTTGCAATGTAAGCAGTGAGAAGGAGAATGCCTGGAGGAGGATATATCTCCTAGAAATAGGAGATGGAAGGAGTCTTCAGAGCTAGAAAAACAAATCACTGTAGGGAGAGGGAAGTCTCATCCCTCAAGGTTCACTGGACATTGAGGGACAAATAGAGTTAGGACCCTGGAAAGGGAACACGGGATGACAAATCAGCAGCTTGCTAGGAGAGTCAAGAGTTTAAAATCTCAGACTGTGGCCACTGAGAAGAATTCCTTTTTCAGCAAGGTGACAACCTAGTCAGAATAGTTCAAGTGAATTAGCAGTATGCAGTACCTTCTGCATGTGCTGGAAGCAAAGAAACAGCCATCACGAGAGCCCAGGAAGAAGGGGGTTTGCAGTAAGAGATTTTGAGGTCAAAAGAGAAGATTTTGCTGTTGCAAGTTTGCCAAAGAATAAAAAAAAAATTAGGTTCCACGTGAAAAGCTTTGTGTATTGTGATCAGTGCTAATTCTGGAGAAGCCTTTGCTGTAAGGACACGTGAGGATTTTGGACAGCCTGTTCTGATGCACTCATTTTCTTTTCTGAAGGTGAGACACCTTGATGGCTGGCACAAGAACTGGGCAGGACAAAAAAAAGAGAGAGAAAGAGGCCAACTTCATTTCCTTAAGAGCTCTAGAGTGGATATTTCAGCATTCCAACCTAGCCAAACTACCTTCTCCACTCAGGAGTCTTCTGCACAAGCATTATGTCCTTCACCACACACACGGACTCTTTTCAGCTGTGATCCAAGACTAAATGGGATTTCAGGAGAAAACAACCGGCTTGAATACGTAGGGCACTTGTGGAAGTGAGAGCACACCACAGGTACTTGCTCTGTCAGACTAAAAGATGCTGTGCTGGTTCCAGCAGTGGTCCTTACACAGGAATTTTTCTGGGGGTGATTCTCATGCACCCCTTTGCCCTTGTTTGATCACATTATTTTTTTTAAAGGGTCTAGAATAAATAAGGAATCTTTAATTGAGAATATTTGCTGTCTAATGAAAAGCTGTGGTTTCTTAATGTATTCTGTTCACTGAGGACTCCAATATGAAAATATGTGTAAGATTCAGTGACAGATACAGTGATAGGGCTGAAGCAACAAGGAGATAAGGTAGCAAACAAAAGTGTTACAATTTCATTTGGGAAGCCCAGAAATGCACCAGCTCTTGCCACGACTTCAAATGAGACTCCTGGCAAGCCACAAGTTCTTGGTAATGATTTACATCTATAATCAGGATAATAGAACATTATTTATCTAACTCTTCTGGGTATTGTGGAGACTAACAGTTGCACAGTAATTTGGAGATAAATTGAGACACTAGATGAATTTCCACTCTCATGTTTTCTCTAAGCAGGTGAAGTGAGGACATGACACAGAAGGAACCAAAGTTTTCTTAAAATAAATCAGAAAGATCAGAAGGCAATTTTATCTTTGCTTCATTCTGATTATTCAGCACTCCTCAGTAAGATTGACAGGAAATGAGAAAACAAAGCTTTCATGGATGAGGAAGGTAAAATCTAGTAACACTTAACACTGCATCTGCAAAACAGTTTAAAATCCACAAAATTATTTCTGCCATTTCAGATGAAAAATTAATGCAAGATGCACCCAGCAGATTGTGCCTAAGAGACTATCGACAGATCTAATAAATAACTTTTAATTACATAATGAGAAAAGTTAAACATATATCTCCTCATATAGGCCTTTTAAAACAGAAACATGTAAACACTAACAAGCTTTACCAGACCCACCATTTTAACTAGCCCTGGCTTGTGGCAATCCCATAAAGTCAGAAAACAGCTTAAGTGAATTAACCCTTTGTCTCCATAATCTGTGTATTCTGACTGAAGGTTCTGAATGGAAGGAGCAAGTTATTCATCATCCCTGAAGTGCAAAAGAATGAACCTTTGATTTTTATCTTGGCTGTTGTCAGAAAACACATCCTGCCTTCCTAGGGCAGGCAGACTGTATGAGCTGACAGCTGTGTCTAGCAAGGTGGGTCTCTACCCACCTTATTCCAAAACCCTATGGAAGAAGATGCCAGAGCAGATGCTGTATGTGCTGAAGCCTGACACAAGCCTGGGGTACCCTGAACAATCCCACGAAGGCACAAAGCAGAGTAGGAGCGCTCACCTTTTCCTCAGCTGGGCTGGCTCTGTCTCCAGGATCATCATTATGTTACAAGACCTCTGACACAAAGGCATCAGGCACATTTTGAAGATGAGCTAATCACGTCCCAGGGAAACATTCAGCTAGAAAGGACAGAGGTATTTTACAGATCAGAGAGGAGGCAGAGGAGTCAGGAGAGACATGGCAGAATGACACTGGGACCACTTCTGGCAGTGTGTTGAGACAAGCAGTAGCCCAGTTTTTGTCCTGGAGACTCAGGGAGCAAGGCAGATGATAAAACAGTTGTCCAGATGCCAGTGTCTCTGAAAATGCCCTGTGACTGGCATGCAGACCAGAGGGTGTATTGCAGATATGTGAGCAGCACAAGACACTCCACTGCAATAATCTGGTAATTCTTGCTATAGGTGAGCAGAACATGGCTGGATGCCTTGGGCATTGCTTAGGGGCCATTTTTGTGTTCCTCAAAAATGTGTACTGCTTTTGAAGAATTAATTCTACCTCATATTTACCATGGATTTATTGCTTACAGCACACAGGGATAGCCCAAAATCACTTATATCATTACCTAAATCAAGGAATCAAGAGTGTCAAATTTGACTTCTTTGTTCATTTTTTTCCCTTCAGTAATTCCTGAAAGGACCAGGAATTACTCCTTTTCCAAATAGAATAACAACAGAAACCTGCTGGAATTTCAACCAAAAAAAACAGACAAAACCAAAAATGCAAACCAACAAAACCATCCCTTTCTTCCTCAGTGTTCACTAATTATAATTAATGTGAAGTTAATCAAAACTCAAAGCAAGACCAAAAAAAGGTCAAAAAGCAATTATATTAGAAATATGTTCCCTAGTCAATTGCTTGCTTTTCAGACTTTAGCTGTGTGGCAATTTCAGTACTTATGCAACCACCATAGAATTTTCTAGGTCTGACTTTTACTCGAGAAGCAGAAACTTCTCACCAACCAACCCCTTCAGGTCCAAGCCCAGGAACTTTTTTGTCATGGGGGTGGGGGGGGGGAGGGAATGAGCTTCCTTCACACCCTCAGCCCCCTCAGATGCCACCACTGCATCACAGAAGAAAATATCATGCACCTTCCTGCTCACTGCAGATCCAGTCAAGGACACTGGGAATCAGCCGGGAGACACCTCCTCATAGCACACAGCCCTTGCAGGGAGAAACCCTCTGGGGAAATCAGTTCATGGCAGATTTCATACTGTGCCAGGTTAACAGCATATGTATCCCTGTCCTTTTAGCACAGGTTGGAAGGAACAGTGTTTGCTAAGGCTACATAGCCAAAAAGCACACTTTAAAAATACACGCTGTAGTCAGATGTCTGCTTGTAACATTTATGACTTGGCAGATTGACTCGCACATCAGGCACACATTTGATGGTTAATTCTGAGCCCTAATGCAGCAGAGCAGTCTTCTACCTGGCTGGTGTCTATCCTTTTCAAAAGGCAAAGGAGTGCATAAATTATGTTTAAAAAGAGGTAGGCATTTTCTACCCACAGAGTAGAGTCACTGTAGGTGGATTATTATCCAGGAATACCGAAGAGGCAAGAAGTCTGTGATTTAACCCATTCTTTGTAATCTCCTTGCCTGCTACTGTTGGTACTGCTGACAGACTGAAATTATCCATATGATACAATTTTTCAGGAGGTTCTGCAGCACAGCAGCTGCATTTCAGACAGTCAGCAGGAGTTAAAGCCCTAAAGAAAGAATTTTATTCTGAAATAATACCAGCTAAACCCTGCAGCAGCATCCAGTTGTCTCTGCTGATGTTGGCAGCTATGAGGTTGCTCCAGTTTACTCCCTCACCAGGCCCTGCACTATGAATGTCATGTCTTAGCAGAACAGGATGAACTCTAAACCACCTTACAGATGACCAGCAGGATTTTGAAACTTATTTCTTCTGCAGTATCTTTACTACTGGGAAAACAAAAAGCAATAGTTTTCACAGTGCAAACTGAGACATTTGTACATCAGGATATGGCATGACCTTTATCTAGCACAAATAAGGCATAGAGATGTTCAGCTGAACACAACCACCTGCATTTACTCCAGCCACGAACCTGGTCTTCAACATACGAGACTGAGCTTAAAGAAAGCATTGTGAATTGTGATGAAGCAAAATAATCAGCACTGGGGCTGAGCATCCCTAAATTCCAGTGATTTGCCTACAAACTGCTGACAGTGAGAATCTTCAGCAATAGGACCTATAAGAATAGCCAAAAAAGAGGAGGATTTAAAAATGTATGAGATGAGGTTTAGATTATCATAGGTATCCCTGCTCTATTTCAACATTTCATATTTACGCAAAGAGGATAATTTCCTTGTCCATAACAATTTTTAGAAATTAAAAATACTTTACAAAAATTACTTAATCCTTTCAGTGTCCTTAGTGAGATATGCAAGCATTCTTTCAATTTTCTCACAAGATGTGTGATCTATGGCACAAAAACACACTGCTTATTTCTTAAATTAATCAAAATAAATAAATAATAAAAATGAGAAAGAAGTCCTGGCTCCCCCTGCTTAAAAAAATTTTCACCAGAGTCACCATTGTCAGTAGATCTAAGCAGGTCAAAAGCATTAATACTAAATCCAGGGGTGTCTCTGCTGTATTTAGTACCAATGGATGCTGCTCTAAAACCTGTGATTCTCCCTGAGAAGGGTAGCAAAGGCTCGGTATTTTCTGGGCAGATGGGCATCTGTAAAATCATCTTGGTCTTTTTCCATGCATACCCATCTTTGTCCTCTAGCAAATGTGCAAATATCTTAGACTCACCAAGTGCCACTGAGGTGCAGGCAAGGACATGGACTTGTCCCTGTCCCCTCCTGACCACACACATGGAGAAGGCCAAGAGCTGCTGGCCAGTGCATCCTCCAAGAGAAAGACACCAGGCAAGGTGAGCCAGAGCCACCTCTTGAGAGGAGACAGGGGAGAGATTTGCAATGAAAAGAAAAGCCCTGCAGTGTTAGTCAACAGAGCTGTTTGTGCCCGAGGGCACAAATGAGAGGAATCCCACAAGAGGAAAGGGGAGTGCAGAAACACTTCTCAACAGCAACATAGCACCTGCCCTTCCCACCTTCCTCCTCACCATCCCCTGCAGATGCTCCCCTTTGTGCCTTGACCATACTGGCTTGCAAGGTGCTCAGTTTAAAACTATTGCCAGTAGACTGAAATTCTTATTTCTGCTCTGCACCACAGAGGCATTGGGCAGAATTTCCATCATAGTCAGACATCTCCTACCCCATAACAAAGAATACTAAAACATTCCAGAACTCCTTCACCTTCCTTCAGCAGCCTGTGCATGGGATTGCCCAGTGGTCCAGTTTTAAGTCTCAAATATGCAGGATCCCTTTACACTCCCATGTTTGCTTATAGGAATACTTCAGTTCATTAGTTGAGCTCAGCCGTAATACTGGGAGTGCTGAAGTTCAGGCTCCTTGCTAAACAGAAATCTGGGCAAGGAGCCTGAACTTTCTGACTACCTTAAACTCCTGAAGCAGCTCTTAAATAAAGCATTGCTTAGGTCTTCTCTTGGAGATTTTGAGTAGTTTTGTATTTTGTTTGAAAGTTGATCCTGGTATTTGCTGGTAAAGCTGAGCTAGATTTCTTACCTGTGATCTTGTCAGGGTTGAAATTTTTAATTTACAACTATATTAACTTTCCACTTTAAAAAAAATATTTAAAAAATAATTCTCTTTTACAAGTCTTTTGTAACACAAATTGCAGGGAATGGTTTTAAGATAACACATGAATTAAGGGCATCGTTGGCATAAAACTAAATTCTGTTTCAAGACTGCCAAATGGTGCAGCTCAGGAATAGATATAGAGATTTCCAAAAATAACATTTCTACCATGAAAAATTCCCAGAAAATTCCCCAAAATTATTTCGGAGACATACTACTGCCTTTATTACTTTATTTTCCCAAGCGTAGTTTATTATTTTCATGGAGGAGCACTCAGAGTACCATCACAGAACAAAGCCATGCTACGATAGCTCACTTAAGTACGGAGATTGAGATAGTTTTCAGTGATAATTAGTATGAGCAAAATAACCTTAATTTTTATAGGTACATACATCCACATACATATTTAAAATCTAAGAACCGTTTCCTTCTTTTCTACAGATGTGGAGCCTAGTTGGAGAGTAGGGAAAAAAAAAACTTCCTACAGAAAATAGAGGAGATCCTCTGCCAGTATAATCTCTGGGACCCAAAGTCATTATGTTTTTTAATTTAGAAAAGTCACTGATTGCTTAATGAGTTCTTGTACTATTCTTTATCCCTCAAAATATGAACAAAAAGCAGTCTGCTTGTTTCTACATGTGTGACTTATGAATAATTAAATAATTCCTACACATTTGTGAATATTTCCCCAGCATTCATAGAACAGTTTCTAACATAACCTGTGAGAGACATCTATGACAAGGCCTTTGACCTCCTGTATCAGAGTCCAGCAATCAACCCAGTTGTCCTTTTGCATATTCCTAAGGTGGTGCCCCCTCCATTAGAAAAGGATAACACCAGTGGAAACAGGAATTTAAATGCTGTCTCTCAATATCTTTAGCTTTTTCTCAGAAGAATATTTTCTCGTCATAAGAAGACAGAAACTGAGGCATTATATTAACACCCATGCATCCAGTTTTAAATCCCATGCTACTCCAACACATTAAAATCAGTTTTCCCAGGGAGAAGGATAGTTTCCCCAAGGATGGCTGTCATCTTGGGCCTCACCAATTTTGAGATCTCTTCGTTTACTTTTTTTTTTTTACCAATAATGTAATTATTACTTTTTAAAATTATCTTTGGTCAAAGTCCAGCCCAAGGAAAAGCTGGTTGAGAAGGAACTGATTTAAGAAACTGAACGAGACAGAGATAGAGCTTGCTAAGGCATCTGATGAATTGAGGCACATGCTGCAACATACCAGACATTTGTAGAGGAGAATTAGATGTCACATTGCTCATGTAGTGCCAAGATGCTGGGACTTCCTCAGGCCTTTACAACCCTCATTCTTGCATTCTCTCTTCAGGGAAGCGAGTGAGGGAGCACAGCACAGTAAGGTTTTATCTGACTGGAGCAGGACACGTTGGCAACAGCAATACTGGGAGATCCAGTGCAGAAGCCTGGATGTTATCCATCTAATTTCAGTATCTAATCTCTCTAGACACTTATAATCTGACACTCAGTGGTGTGCTCCATCTTAGCTGATAGTGAAATCATTTAATACAAGTGGGTAGTGAGGTAGGTGACAAGCTGATTGATGGCAATATCTTCATTTAAAGCTATATAGCACCACCAGACAGAAGTCTAGAGCACCTCAGGAGTTCTGCCTAAATTTGTTGGTATCCATGGAAGTTTATCATGCCAGAGTGTGGCTTACACCATCTACTAAATCATTTTCCTAAAAGGGATGTAAGCTACCTCAAGCCCATTAAGGCAGAGTGTCAGCATCTCACAGGATACTCAGCAGTGAGATTACAGTGAGCTCCATCATTTCTCCCTCCTGGCAGTCTGAATCTTTTCCACTGCCTTACAGTAAACAGAAGGAATGCTGGCTCCCTGAAGCTACCTGTACTTCAACTGTGACTTCAAGTGCCCCAGCAGCACAGATGGGAGATGGTGCTGTTTGACAAGCACCAACACTGCCCATGCTTGGGCTTACCACTCTGTCCTGCACATCCTGCAGTGGGAATCTGACCCTTGGAGGCAAATCTGGTGTCCAACATTTGCTACAAATGGATGAGGGGTCCAGCAAGCACCAAGAGCATAGATGAAAATATAGTGATGCTCCCGCACATAGAAAGTGATTCCTGCATATTAAGACACATTATTAAAGCATGGAAAAGACTTTGCCTCTCTATTTCTTCATAGAACTCCTGCTTGGAGAGCCCAGAGAGCAGACTGGATCCCACAGGGAATCCCTAAAAAGTCCACTCTTGATGAGTCTGCAGTCAAAGCCTAAAGGGAGGCTCATGTAAAAAAAAAGGGGCTGTACTGAGTTTAGGAAGAAGAAATGTCTGTTTCTTTCCTTTCTTAAGGGCCTTAAGCATCAGGTTGCCTACTTTTCTCCAGCCCTTAAGCACAGCTGCTTCTAGGGAAAGCAGTGGCAGAAGAGTCCCTGTCCCCCCTTATATTGCCATGGAGACACAACCTGACTACAATTTCTGCAGCCACAAATTCCCTCAAATTCAAGGGGTTTTTAAGTCTGCAGCCAACCTATTGTTCTGCCTTAAGGAAAAATATATGGGAAAGGCTTTTCTCACTCCCATCAGCATTCTCATAGAAACTGAGTCCAGACAGTCTCAAACTCACTGATCAGACCTGCACAAGAGCATCTGAATGCATTTTTATCGGGCTCCTGTGGGAAAAAAATTAAAACACCTTCCCCATAATTCACTAAAGAATACTAGAGGTAGTGGTTAATTCTTACCAAATTCTTCCATGCTTCATTCAAGTCTACATCGTGGGGCTGTTTCTAACCCAGCAGCAGCACAAAGATGAGCTTTCAGTAAAACCTGCACTGTCCAATGCGTTCCAATAGCCATAACCAGCAGCATTTCCCTGCAAAAGGCTGAATTTACTTTGTTTGCAATGAGACTGTGACATACCAGCATTTTACACCCTTTGAACAGCGGGGATGAGATGAGGAGAATTTTATGGCTAGTGATTGCCTTCCTTAATGAAGGAGCTTTGTCTCTCCCGGTGCTGTGTGTTGTTGCAGTTTCTGTGGTAACGACTGATTGCACAGAGAAAGAAATCAGTGTAAATTGCTGGCATGTAAACAACAGCTACCTTCGAGCCTGGTTTACATCTATACCTTTTCTGACTCAGTTTATGATCCATTTCTACAAGGTAACTTTTAATGCCTACAGTATTTATTATTTCCATTTGGTATGGTCCTATGTGACATACCTCACATGCCACACTTTGTCAATGATGAAATACAACTTCTAATTTAGGATAAAACCCAGCTGATTTTTGTCCACATAGAAAAATTTATTCTTTAGAAAATCAGATGTGAACTCTCTCAATAAAAATGACAAACCAGAAAACATAAAATTACAAAGTATAAAAGATATACACATATATACTAGCAAATAGAAGATGACATGATGTGAAAGGTAAGAGCAGGTAAAGCTTTTATCCATACTGTTTCAATAGAAGAAATTGTTGTGTGTGAACCTCAGGGAATAAAGCATTTCAAGTGACTGCAATGAAGCAACAAAGAAGTCCAGGCTTAATAGTTTTCATTTTAGAAAAAAGATTAGATTCAGAGTTAAGGTTTCAGCAACCATACGTAAAACCTTTAAAATAACTCAGGAAATGCCTTCAGAAATCAAGACTGCAATGATTGGTGCCATTTCTTTCACTACCCACATCTACTCACACCCTACTTCTCTAGAAACACATTCTCAAAATGGAAGCAGTTTCTCAAGCACCAAGTTGTGTTTCTGGTTTACTGAATTCCCACAGAGTACTGAAGTTTCATTGAGTAGAAACTAAGGCATCCAGACAAATTTGTTTAGTCATGAAAGGAACAGAAGAATGGAAGACAAACAAGCTGCAAGAATGGAAACTCCTGAACTAGTTTTCCACCAGCTTCTCACCATCCACATATGCTTTATGAAATGTGTGTTGACTAAGACACAGGACTAGCTCCTTAAAAAAATGGGGCACAGTCATTCATTTCTCTCAATCCAGCTCTGAAGAATGCTCCTTAACACAGATGTTTCAGGCTACCATAACCACAGCATTCTCAGTTAAATCACTTTCTTACCTAAACTGGTAAAGTAATGCCAAATATTCCATAGAAATATGTTGACATACATCAATCACTTGGCAGCCCAAATCCTGCTGCAGTCAACAATAGACTTATACTGGCAGAAGCAAGGTGGAGCTATTTCTGGAAGTTGTTTGATGTGTTGGTGACATGGCTGAAAATAAACAGCCCCAGCACCATATACTGGGCTAGCAAATCCCAGTGTTGCAGTGCTAGGTCTGACCATGGCAAAACTGGCTTCACTTGGCTGTGGCAGCCAGGAGTCGGGGTAATGGAGGTGTCCAGCTGGTCCTGGAGCACTCAGACTCAGCAGTGCCACAGCTGCATTCCCAGTGTTGCATGTGTTACAGCGCATTCTTTAATATTACATTACTTCACCTTCTGAGTGGAGATGGACCTTGAGTTGCTTTTCACAGGGGAGTTCTCCTGGGCAGGGCTGCTCTTTGGCTTTCAGCATTTCCTTTCACAACAGGCAAGAGCTATTCCCATCACCTCCTGGCTGTTTGTCGTTGCTCTCCAACATCATATCAAGCTGTCACACCAGGACAGCTACAGAGCTGCAAGCACTTTGAATCAGCACGGCTTCACAGTAAGGGGGATGGCCCTGGAAAGGCAGGAGCAGCCTCCCCTCCCAGCTCAACAGCTGCTCCAACAGGGACAACCTCAGGTCACCCACAGCTGCTCTCACACCAGAGGCTCCAAAGGCTGCCTGGCACAATCACACGGGCAAGGGGGAAAAAAGCAAAATCCCAAAGGCCACACTAAAGATGTCCCCCATGGATTCGCTCTGTTTTAATCAATCCACATGACACATCTGCCACATGTCAACAGCTTTCATTTCTCCTTGCTGTAGCCTCCTTCCTCTCTCAGTAGTTCAAATGGTCAAATCTGGGCCCAATCCACTTTCAGTTTGGGCCTATTCCTACTCAGGATTTCTGGAGCCCTGTGTTTGAAGGCAACTCAGATCCAATCCATGTCCTTGGAAAAGGACAGTCAGCAGATCCAGAGGCCTGATTCTGAAGGAAGAATTCCACGCTCAGTTCAGGCAGCCCCTTTCCATGAAATGTTATCTGGCAGATGTTGAAAGGCAATGCTTAAGGCACCTGATGGATATTGAAGGATACTTTTGATTCCCAAATTTAAGCAATAATTATCACAAGAAGAATTGGTACCTAAGTCAACAGATCCTATTACAGATTTGTCATTTTGAGAAAGGATCCTCTAGTTAATTTTTTTAATTGCTCAACAGTTAAAGTTGATACTTTCTAAACAAAGATCCATTATTTTACAAATGGCCCCCTCTGATTCTACTGAAATTAACAGCTTTAAAAAAAAATAAATTAATTTAATTTGCAGGTTAACTACAAGTTTTCTAATTATTTAGCCAGCATTTCACTATACCAAGAGAAACATCACTACCTGTTTTTATCCAGTTATAAGGAAAATATATCTCATTGCTTGAGTACATAAACCATCACCTACCATTTGCTTTAGGAGAGAAGTATTTTTAAATTATGATTGGCTAATATTTAACCTAGAATTAAAACAGTGATAATATCTATTGTATTTCTCAGAATTAAATAATAAGACCATTAGCCCAAGGCAAGGAAAAGGGAGGAGCGAGGTATGTGCAAAACAATCAGACATTTCATTTTACTAATTAAAATTTCAAGATGTCATGGCTTTAAACATTTCCCCACATATTTATTACACTACCCCTGAACATCAGCAAGCATTTCGTTATTGACTGCAATGGGAAGAGAGCCTCACCTGTATTCTGTCCTCCATATTTAACCCAACAATTCATCTGGTATTGACAGATGTCTGAGACAGCAGGAATTTTATGCTGCACTGATGCTAAATACAGCAATTGGCAGCCTTGTCTCTGGCCAAGAGAATTTGGGCCATCAGAGACAGTGTTTCTGTAACCACTCCTGACAGGAAGAATTAATTGTTTTATCAATTTTCCTCAGATTTAAAAACCTGTATTAATAATTTGCTTGCTTGCAAACTGAAAGATAAATTGGTACCAATATTTAATTATGGTCTTGTCAGAATCCCATAGCAGTCTAACTTTTCCTTAAAACATAGATGTTCTTCACAGGTTTTTGGATTTCTTTCTGAGAACAAAGGATTCAGTGGAGCAGGGCATTAACAGCCAAGGTTTCATGTTTCTGTTTATCTGGGAGGGTTCTGGCTAGAAACAAGCCTTGGAGGCCAAGAGATCTATATAAAGAACATGGCCTTAGTGATTAGGTCCTAGGATGTGGCACACAAAACACAAACAAACAAACAAGAGCAAGAAACAAAGATGCAAATTTATGATCCAAACCAAGAAGCCAAGAGTACTTGTGGAGATTCCCATAGCGAAGGAAGGAGAATGAGTGAGAACACAAAGTACTACAAAAACTGTCAGTTATTTAAGGCAGAACTGGTAAAAATGAATTGGAAAATTTCCAAAGTGTCTTTTTGCTTTATTATTTATAATGGCAACTGCTTTGTATAAACTACCTTACACAATTGTTTTTTGCCTTCACCCTGATTTATCTTACTTTCCTTGACAGATTCTGCCAGAACTGTTTAATAATAATTTGATGTGCTACATGCAGATTTTCCTGTCTACCCTCAACCCTCACACACAACCCAGCAGTCTCACTGCAAATCACATGGGGATCCACCATGCAGTTTCCCTACATAAAAGATGCTGCTTTGCTTTCAGACAGAAAAGGTTTGGCTTTTTTGAAAAGTCTTCTTTCAGAGGCACAAGAAATTAAGGGGGAAAAAGAAATACATTACCACTAAGATGCTTAAAGAGTCCTTAGGGATACTCTGCACTCCCCATTCACACTCTCTGCTTCATCTGCATGCAGAGCTCTGAGACACTAGAAAAAGAGCCAGACAAGGGAAACAGAACTGAGAAGCAGAAACTGTTAACAAAGAGGTTTTTGCCTTTTGAGCATATTGCCCAATTAATAAAGTTTTAAAAAAACATATTTTGCATGCATTCGATGTTTTCTAAAATGCTCTTCAGTGTTTGAAAAATAATATTAAAAACCAAGGATATTGGGAAGAAACACAAAGATATATAAATTCAATTCAATTGAAATATTAGTTCAAATTTGATCTGAAATCAAAAACCAGAAAAGTACATAGAGGAAGATACAAGTGACAGGAGCTGATAGCAATGAAGGGTGTGGAACAGCTGAGACTTAAGTCCATTTTAGGGCACCCAGAACACGCATGGATATAAACTTTGCTGGACAGGATGGAGTAAGACAGGAGACAACCTGCAACCTGCCAGATAGAAGAAACAAAACATAACTGAATCTGATTGAAATTTTGCTGCAGTTGACAGTAAAAGGAAACCAGAAACTTGTTCTTTTAAATAGGATGGGAACAGGAGGACCTGTCCAAATGTTACATGCAATTTTTTCAGTTATGTATTCAAGTTCCTCATGTAGGCTCGTCCAATTAACTGAACTAAATCAGTTGGTCAGGGTCTTAATTTGCCCACAGAATAACATCCTGACAAGGCATGTGATTTTTGTGCAATTTTGGGAGGTTAGGTTTGTTTCTTTTCAAGTACACTGAATTAAGACTTTCCAGGATGGAAGAAAATAAAAGAGCTGCCAGATCTCAACGTGGCACTAACTCAAGTAGGACAACAATGGTGCTTTTGTATACACCACCTGTTAACTAAAGTCATTCCCACTTATGGGTAAGAGTTAACAGCTCAACTGTTGATTTGTGTGGTGCTTTACCACAAAAATCTTTCTTCCCTGTGTCCCCTCTATGAAGCCATGACTTGCAGATACCTGCAAAGTCCCTTGACTAAGAGCTTTAAGTATACTTGAGACTGCAGCACATTTGAAAGGTCATTATTTATCACCATTCATCAAATAAGAAGCAATTAATTTTTAATGGAAAAATCAAGTCAATACATCAAGAGGGTTTTTTTTTGACACACCACAGTTTTATGAACTGCTGGGTGAAAATGAGGCAGCCTGCAGGGAAGCAGGAAACCTTTTATTTACTAGTGAGGAGAATCCTAACAGGTCTCTCTTGTGTTGTGGTATGTGAGGTAAAACACAGCCAGATAGTACAGCAACATTTAAAATCACATAGCTCAAATATTTCCCTCACGCACACAGCCCGGTCTCCTTCTTTCCAAATATTTGCAGTGAGAGTTCATTTTCCCTTCCTGCTTGCCCTCTTGCTGAACAAAAATAATGCTAGCAAAAGCACACTGCATGCAACTGAAATGGAAAAAACAGCTAACAAATATAAAGTAGTCAGAATGAACCAGGCTGGTTTAATCTCATTCTGATTTAACAAGGTTATTTTGTTTAACAATTATTCTACATCCTTCAGAAAAAAAAAACAAAACAAAACAAAAACCAGAGAGAGACTGTGCAACCATGCTACTTCCAAGAAGCAATTAGTTTACAGAAATCTCCTTTGAACAACATAAGGAAAAGAGAGTCTTGTTGTCTTTCCCCTCTCAGGATACTCCTTCCTGGATGAAGTGCCTTCAGAGGGATGCTAACTTGGAACATAGCCACAAAGTCCTCCTGCCTCAGGCCTGGCCCTCAGGCCTCAAAAGTCACTAATGCCGCCAGAGGCAAAGACTCTCCAGGAAGATCATGTTTGCACCAGCCTCACTTCAGACAGCCCCTACAGCTCACTGGGGGACAGAGGGAGGAGAATCCTTCTGTGTGTAGGGATATCACAGCTGCTGTTGCAGATGTAAAGAGGCCCTGGCAGCTCAGGGACTGCCTGATGTGGATGGAGGCACTGAGCATTCAGCACGTGCCAAGCGAAGGGGATGGACACGCGCGTGTTCCACAAATGCTGTATCAGGGAGAACTGGAGATACTCCAAATTCTGCTGATACTCCCGCAAGACACAAAGTGAAAAGCACATTGCTGCAAAATGGAAATCACACTTCTGATTCCTCCTGGCTGAGGAAAGAGGGAATACTGCACACAGAGGAATGAAGCTTTTCCTCTCCTGAAACATCTCTAAAAGATCAGAAACTAAAGCATAACAGAAAGCCATCGAGCTTAAGTTCCTCTTACAGGTCACTGAGGGGCTGTGGATCCTGGATCCGGCAGCCATGCAGAAGGACAGATGGATATAAACACAAAGGATGAGTCTACCAGCCACCTGGGACTGTAGGACAGAAAGGTTCAAAAGCCAAAACCATGGCCCAGCAATGGACTACCATGCTCCAGAAGCAGGCACAGGGTGGCCTCTGCAAGGGGGCACAACTATTATTAGCTGTAACAAAACAAAATCTTCCTTTCTGCATTCCCCAAATCCAGCTTTCTTACCATCTTTGACACTTCAATATGTCTGTCTCCCCAGAACAACAATATTGTTGGGACAGGATGGAAATAACATGATGCTGTATTTTGCGATACTGCAAGACACAAAGTGAAAAGCACATTGCTGCAAAATGGAAATCACACTTCTGATTCCTCCTGGCTGAGGAAAGAGGGAATACTGCACACAGAGGAATGAAGCTTTTCCTCTCCTGAAACATCTCTAAAAGATCAGAAACTAAAGCATAACAGAAAGCCATCGAGCTTAAGTTCCTCTTACAGGTCACTGAGGGGCTGTGGATCCTGGATCCGGCAGCCATGCAGAAGGACAGATGGATATAAACACAGAGGATGAGTCTGCCAGCCACCTGGGACTGTAGGACAGAAAGGTTCAAAAGCCAAAACCATGGCCCAGCAATGGACTACCATGCTCCAGAAGCAGGCACAGGGTGGCCTCTGCAAGGGGGCACAACTATTATTAGCTGTAACAAAACAAAATCTTCCTTTCTGCATTCCCCAAATCCAGCTTTCTTACCATCTTTGACACTTCAATATGTCTGTCTCCCCAGAACAACAATATTGTTGGGACAGGATGGAAATAACATGATGCTGTATTTTCTAGCCACAAGGATAACAAGGATGCAGAGTTCAGATTAATTCTCATCAAGATCTTCTAACAAAACATAGCAGCAACAAAACATTTTGTAGCCCCTCTGCATGTGTTGCAAAAAACATTTAAATTGAGGGCTCTGCTAACTTGGCTCAGGGTTGACCATTTTGCCACAAAGATCACAGAACAAATTTTTTCTGGAACTTGCTTTGTGAAGGGACAAGATCCTGAAAATACTTTAGGGATAAATTTTTGATACAAAAGGAGAAGAAATCAATTAGGAGTGAGATTTCTCTTCCTTTGAATCTAACAGGAAGTGATGTTTTGGGAATGAAAATCTCTCCAGTATTGCATAGATCCTCTGATTTTTTAGAGCAGCTAGGCAACTTAGACAGGTAGACAGACACTACTGGTCATGGCTGGACCAGCTGGGTATGAACCACAACTGAAAATGTATTTCACAGTGCTTAGAGCAAACACTATGGTCCCAGCCCTTCTGTAGCAACTGGAATGAGTTAATGGATCCAAGTGTGTTCTCACATCACTATTGCCATGGTCACTGCATTAATTTTAAATTATTGCCTTACTGACTTTCAGCAAGTCCCAAGAGATCAAAACCAAACCACTGATCTCCCTTATCCTTCCCTTCTTATATCTTACTGCCAGAGAATCCATAAGAGCTAGTCAGATTTAGCCCTCCCATAATTCTACTTAGTTCTATCTGAAAGCTCTAGTGCAACGTGAAATTTGGTCTTGTTTACTGTATTTAAAGTTCTAAAGAGATTATTCTAAGCTTAGTATAAATCACGATGGAAAGAAGCCTGCACGCAAGAGTAGGGATTTCCAGGCCACTTAATGACTTATCTGTAGTCTCTATTTCATTCTAATGAAATAAAGGAAGTACTCTGACCCTGTGAAATGTCTTCAGCACCAGAGAATCATTATTAAAGACACATAACTGTGATGTTATGAAAAACCCAGCCTCAGCCCTCTGTCCCTTATTTTGCATTTCTAAAACTAACTTCAGTTCAATGTAGACTATAAACTTCACAAAGCATTGAAAGTCCACCAACGTCCATAGGAAGATTAGTGCTAATTGGTAGTGATCTTCAAAATGAAATCAGTTCAGAAATGTTAAAAGAAAATTATAAAGTGGTGACTTACCACTAAGTCCTGGGAAATATCATTGCTAAGCAGTTGCACTAATTAGAGAGAGGGGAACAAAAAAATATGACCCCAATCTAGCTAAGGGCTCAAATAACTTAAGCCCATTTGAACTAGGCATCAAAGTTATTCGCTCTTCAGAATTAAACATGTAGTTCTTGCTTAGCTGGACTAAGGCTCAGAAATAGGAGACAACATATCTCTCCTTTTCATCTTGAAAACTGCTTTAATTATACGTTGGTGATCCAAGCAAGGCTTAATCCTCAGCTCTTTGAAAACAGCCTTCATTTCTGCAGTTCTCAGTTTTCCCACTTTTAGCCCCATAGCACAAGACATCACGCCTGGTACTTGCTGGCACAGCTGGCTCGGGCACTGAGCTTGGCATTGCAGACACTTGGCATCTGCCTCCTCCCTCCCAAGAGCTGAGACTGATGCATGCTGTCTGTCCCTCTCAGACAGTCAAACAAAATTTTCAAGTCTTCTAAGCCACCTCTGGCAGGTGGGCACATCACCTAGCAAGGGACACCTGCATCCCCAGCTGGGTCTGCACAGCTGTGCCCATCCTCACAGGAATCCAACCCCTTTCCTGTAATTCTTACAACTAACATCTTCTAGAGCTTCTGAAATAGACGGCTGTTCTTGGGCACCATTACATCAGTTAAAGGGCAAGGGTCTAGGAGGGGTCCATTCACCCCATTAAAGAGACAGTGATAGCATTTAAAAAGATTTTTGGATTCCAGTAAGAAGGGAAGTTATTAAGCAGTTTTGAAAAGCTGGTCCATTTTTAGCCAGATACCAGCTTGCATTCCTAAAAGTTCTAAAATCCAAATAAAGGAAACATTCCCTGAAGTGGTATCCTATTCTGCACTCTTGACTTTAAAGGAAGGTATTCAGGATCCTATAGTTCACTTTATCCCTTTTTCATTTGGCAATTAAGGCAGGATTTTTCCCACTACAATCATTTTATCTACTATTTTCCCCCTTTCAGAAGGCCTGCAGTGAAAAGCAGGTTTCACTGCAATCAATGCCAGCACTCAATGATTTGAGGCCAGGTCAGCATTTCAAATCACCTCTTCTTGAGGCTAATTTCTAAATTAGTGTAAGGAATGTGTAAGGACTGCATGATGTAACTCCTCTACAGGAATGTGAAATTTCAAGGCTAGTAATAGGCCTGAAAGACTGGGTGTACCCTGGTAACTACTGCATACAGAGTGCACACTTTGTTCTCATCTCTAGCATGGAAATATGGCCAACACCATTTGGCTGCTTATTCTTAAGCACAGGAATATTGGTGTTTATGCAGAAGATTTCAATATATTACAAGACTGTAAAAATCACTGAAATGCAATAACATTGTTGCACATTTATTGCTTCTAACCAACTCTATAAAATGTAAGCTTTGCTTCCCTCCAAGGGTTTTGGGAGAAAGCCGATCCTCACTCCACAAAGTGTTATTTGCAAAATGCTCAAACCTTGCCAAACCATTAGATGTAAACCTTTTTAAAATAGTGTACAGGATATCATAAACCCTAGATAGGCTTTGAATGACTCCACATCTCCATTCGTTCCCTTTGGAGTCATACAAGTGCTATTTAAACATGATACACGTTTTAATACACTATCATTACTTTGTATTAGTCAATTACTTCCCAAGCACAACCAAAGTAATCCTTTTTGCTTAGCCTTAAGGACTTTGAGACAAGGCTGTTACAAAGGAAGAGGATCTGCCTTAAGAATGGCTCAAGATTTTCTAGATAGTCCCAAAGGAAGGATGAGGTGAGCAGTGGGGTCTACAAGTCAATTAAACCACTTGAAATCCACTTGAAAGCATTACATTAATTCTAATGTTGAATTGCTGTGCATTAACTGGATTGGCCCACACAATCATTTTGTTCTTATGAGGTATTTTTACTACATCACTTTAATGACAAAAAGAAAGAAAAGGGGGAGAACCTCAAGTTCAAATCATTTAACTTTTAGAGCTTGACATTTAGCTTAAAATACAATTTTGCTTCCAGGTTCCACATTTAAAGCTGCAAGGAAGCACACCTACTTTTATCAAGGAATCCAAGAGATTTATGCTTATTTATGCAGAGCCCGAACACATAAAACACAGCTGGCAGGATTTTAATTTCTATCAAATTCAAATCACAAAGAGTCCATCCAGCCTGATTTAGCATCAGTACCAAGACCTACTTTGAACCCAATCAGGACTACAAAAATCAACAACAGCATCTGGTAAGAAACTTGAAAACCCTGCCATTCAAAAGGTAAGAAAAACCTCAGTCAATTTCAAAAAGATTAGGAGGAATATCTTATCAGTAATGTTTTCTTGACTTTGAGAGAGAACACTCTTCCTGTCTGAAATTCATTCACTTGGCAGATCAGAATTGCCTAGATGCAGTTCTCTACTGCATAAACTTTACATTTTTAGTCTCTTTTAATTACTTTGATTTAGACAAAATGAAGCCACTTAAGACCTGGCAGAAAATTACCCAATTAATATTTCCCTTCTCATCAACTCAGAAGATTAATTATGCATTCTAATAAAGGCTTAAGGACTTGTTTCCAACAGCTGCTGACCATTTTCATCTTAAACCAAAAACGTCTTTAAACACATGCTTAACTTAATTGCCTAAAACATCCTTCCAGACTAAATGGTTCTATTGATTGTCCTAAGAATTTAGGCAGAAGAGATGGCCACAACCTGAGTGCTTAGAACCCAGAAGGATAAAAAAAAAAAAAAAAAAGAAAAAACTTCAAAATATCAAAATATCAAACTGGAAAACTTAATAAATAGGCAATAGTTCATATTTTTTGTGTCTCGATGCATTATAGTATACAACGTGACATCAGCAAGTTACCATAATTTGTGTTGCTATCATGAGTAAAATGAGTTAGCTGCTGGAAAATAGGATAACAACAGACCAGGCAACACCAATAAGTATTGCTAAAGACATGAGATTTGAAAAAGGCTTGAACAAATTAAAATATAAAGTAATTTTATAGCCATCAGTTGAATGAAACTGAAGCTTCCTTTAATCTTACTGGCAGCTACTTGTCAAACAAAGAGTATATACAGTCTTCCTTCTAATTTGAACAGAGTGAGCAGGACAAGCATATGACGTCCTGCTCAGCCAAGAATTCCAGGATTGCATTCCAAGTCCAAAGCTTAAATACTCTTATATGCTTTTACAAAAGAATGGCTGGCTAAAAATAAATTAATAAACAAACAAACCACAATAGAAACCCCACAACTTCTAGCCAATGTAGTTTTGCATGAACTGTGGGCAGGTAGGCAGCAGCTGTAATCCTGACTGTGACTGCCTTCTGCTCCCATCAGGAGATTGCTTAGAAGTGATCCAAGTCAGAAATATTGGACATTTTCATTTTTGTCCTTTGATTTCCATATTGCAAAACAAGGATAAATAATTGCTGTAACTTCCCCATTAATAGAAAAGGTAAGGCTTTTAAGCTCTTTAAATATTAGACAATTTCTATGTTTTTAAGCACTGGCAAGATCCATTGAAATAGGGCTGAAACTAACCTGAACCTTAGGATTTTACCACTGCAGTTCTGAGGCATCCCTAGCCAAGTATGGAACAGTGTTAAAAGCAACACTGCCATGTGATGCACTCTCCCCTGCCCCCAAAAGACAGTGAAAACCCTGTGTGGTTTTAAGAAAAAAAAAAATCAAAGCAGAAGCAAGATTACCAAGTGTGTGATTCCACAGAGTAGTTGATCTCCCTTCAGGAATTGACATGAAGCTTAATGAAATCAAGGGCAGTCCTTAAACCAAGCATTGTGACAGCTCTGCCAGGCATGTGCATTCATGACTGGTATTTTCTGGAAGAACTTTGCACCTTAGTCTGCTGAAGGTATCTGAAAACAATCTGTTGGAAGAAAACATACACAGCTAGTGCTCAAAAAACCCCATAGCCCAGCAAACAACCAAAAAACCCAACAAAAATTTCCCAACCAAAGAGACACTCCCAAAGAAACCCAAGCAACAAACCCCCTCCTCCCCAGCCAGAATCTTCAACCTCTGTTTTTCACGTTTCAAGGTGAGAAATAGTTGGTCATCGGTCAGGGAGAAGGGCCTCAGCAGGAGCCCAGGATTATATAAAAACTGCTTCCTACAAAATACAGTACAGATAAGAATACCTTAATAAAGCCAAAGAAAAACAAAGTGACTAAAATTTGTTTCAGAATCCTGACAATGTAATAAAACAAAAACTTTACTCAAGAACTATTTTGTATGCCTTGAAGTAGCCTTATGCTTCCAATGTTTGCAATACATTTCTTTTTAATTAGAAAAAAATGGCTTTCCCTCTTCACTCTCCTCCACTGGAATAACTCACTGACGTTCAACATGGCACAGGCTACTCCAAGGCTCTTGGTTTATGCCCTGCTATTTCTATTTGCTGTCAGGTCATTACTTGTTTTTGCTGTGTGCTCTAATACTGCTCATGGGATGCAAACTAAAAAGGAAAACAGCAGGAACCTGAGATATAAGGGTGGAAGTTTGCATCAACACTTAAAGGGGAAAAAGCATTATGCACCACTTGTTCTTTAAGGATCATAAAACTTGTGAAAACCATTTTGGTTTAAGCTAAGACAATATGCTATACATTACTCTTAGCAGTAGCTGAATAGCTGCTCTAATTCTTCAGGAGAGTGTTGCCAAAGAAGAGCTGCACTTTCTAACTGCATAAATTCAGTAGTGTTCAGCTACAGAGGTTTAACTTAGAACCCATATGAAAAGCAGGCATGGGTCACAATATCCAAATTTCCTTTCTTATGAGCCTAAATGAAAAGAATGATAAATCAGACTTGGCATCTCCACACCCATCTTTAACTGGAAAAGTTTTCATGTGAATAAAATTATTCTGTCACATGATTGCATGCAATCTAAACTACTTTCTTGAATTAGAGAAAATAGAATATGTGCAGGAAAGGAAAATCATCTGAATTCACTGCAATGACTAAGTCTGGGCTGAGTTCCAGTCTCATTAAAATCAGAAAACCATGGACCAATCCAGTATCTTGGCAGAGACATATGAGCAATAAAAAGTTCCTCCCTGCTTTCCTCATCTTGACATTCATATGCGAGGGCAAGGACAAGTGCTGGTGTCACCCACATGCAAACATTGTGAGTGGCACAGCACAAATAGCAGGTTGGCATAAAGGTTTGTAGCTGATGCTCAAAGGAAGCAGCAGGTGGCTCTTTTGCAGGTATGTGTAGTTAAAAGGGAGTTTGGCTTGATAGTTTGCAATTTCAGAGGCACACCATCTTACCTCAGTATACAGCTTCAGCCTTTTGGGTATCTGGGAGTTTTGGGGTTGGGTTTTGGGGTTTTTTCATTTTGTTTTTCATTTAGGCATATAAGCCTCAGTGGGGGAACATGGGCAGAGTGTGACTCTAAGGAAAGTGTGAGTTTCTAAGGATGGTTTCTTTGTTTCTCATCTCTGCTCAGGAAAACACAGCTGCCCACCCTCTGGGCTATGTGCAAAGAGTACTCTCGCAAAGAGGACACTTCCCCCCACTTCTGTGGTAATAAATGAACTTCAAATTAAGGTGATCAATAGCTACTTTTCCTCCACAAATGCATTGATCTTAAAAGACAATTGCTTCCTCAGTGCCCAGCACTGAGGAAAGATATCAGCATAAGAAAGTTGGGTGTGCTTTGTGCTGCTCCTCTCTGAGTGGAGATCCCTGTTGAATTAGTGAGAACAATTTCTAAGAGATCAATGCTACTGCAACTTGTCTGGTTGTAAGTTGCTATGGAATATTATCGCTTCAAAGAAACTAATACAATTACTCTTACTATCCTAATTCACTTTCTTATGACATGGATTTGTAATGCAGAAGAGCTTTGGATAATTGACCTTTAACTAATGTGAAGGAAAAACTGGTTTGCTTAGTCGTTCTCCTTTCATCTAACATTCAGAGCCATCCTCCAAGTGGAAACAATACTTTAAAAAAAAAGAATATGTCAAAGACAGTTTCTGATAGAACTGAAAAGATTCTTTGAAAGACAATCCTTACAGATGTACCTTGCACAGAGCCCTTGCCATTATTATCATCATAAACTTGCAGCTGAAATTAGAAACAATTTTAACATGCAAAAGGAATCCATAGATCAAACACTACAAAGGAGAAGAACATAATGTAGCTTTCAAACAGATGTAGATGGATTTGACAGAGGAGAGGTTAACTTGGGTTAGAAACAAACTGAGGGGAAGATCAGGCCACACAACTCGTGGGGTTTCTATATTAATTTCTTTACCCAGGCCATCTTTAAGTGGTTCTTTTCATGCTATTGCCATAAAAAGAGAGGGAATGGGAAGTATTGCTTATATGAACACAATCTTTGCTAAAACTCAAGTATATGTAAAATTATTCAGCTGAAAAACCAAAATTGTTTTCAAACACTTAAATAAGTGATTTGAGCCTGTGAGACTAATAACAGATATAGCACTAATTTTATTAAAGGGAATATACAATTTGGTTGAAATTCAATGACAGAGTTGAGATTAGAGGAACTTCCTCTTTTTGAAACTGGGGAGCTGGTAAAAATCACTGCTTTGTCAACAACATTTGGATTTAATCTTCCTTAGGGACAGGAGAAATATCCAAGAGCTATGTTCATTCTGCTCTCCAGATCAGATAATTTCTAAGTCATGTTGCAAATTTTACCTTTAAGGTCTGGGGAAAAATATCCCCAATTCTCATTTTCTCCAGTAATGAGAGATCTCTCATAGGAATTGCAAACAGTTGGCCTAAAAGTTCAAAAGCACTAATTTCATTCTGGAATGGAACTTTTACCATTTTGCAACATCTTGATACCACCACCCCCCAAACAGTCTACATGCTGCCAAGACTTGCCTTTGAGTAATCCTGTGGTGACAATCAGGAGAAGCAGCTTTAGCAGTCAGCAGGTAGGGGCCCATCTTGATTCACACCAATTGCAAAATTTCTCTGTGCAGAAAAGCAAGGACAGGGTCAAAAACATCAAAGTGAAAAAGAACAGTAAGGTGAGTAGTAGTTACAAACTTATCCAAGAGAAAAACCCAGGCCTTTATAGGAGGTAGATACATTCTCTATTCCTGTAAAATGGCTTAAGTCCTGAATTTACTGCGACACTTTCACAGCTCAGCTCCTGTGTTGTTAGCTCCATAAGAATGCTGAAACTGCTAGACTTGGGTGACATTAATGGAACTTCTACCCCAATAAAACACAGCTGTTTCTGAGGATTTTAGGAGGCACCTTTACTGGGAAGCTCTGGAATATATTGAATGCTGTTAAGTTTAACACTAGGTTTTAACTGAATTTCCTTGATGCCAGCTGAGTGAGTCAAATTGATTCTCAATGCCGTGTGGAACCCTCACCTTGAGGTTCAAGCTGGGAACATAAACAGACAAACACAGCAAAGAGAAAAGCAGGAAAACAGTGTAAAAATAATGGATAACTGCAAATAGAAAGCAACATTAAAATGCTATAGAAATAATTGTACAGGTCTTTTTAATAAAACTTGCTCACTAATTACCCATCTCTCTGAAGTTTTCAATGGTATCTTTTCTTCAGAGCAGCTGTGCAGAATCTCCCCCTGCACCTCTTTGAGGCTGGCTGCTGGCTGTGGCACCAGGCATGGCAGCAAAGCCGCTCCCCACGTGCCAGCAGCTGTGGGCTGTGCAGTGCCATGGCTGGTCCATCTGCCACCACCACCCGTGCCAGCACAAAGGGCATCATTATCCTGCACTGAAAGCAGGAGGAAGGAAATACCTCTGGCAGCAAAGCATTCCTGCTTTCTGTGCTCCTTTTTGCTTCCTCCTTTTCGTCAGTGCTCAGCTCTCCATCTGCTCTCCAGGGGTGCTATGGCAAATGTTGGGGCAAATGTAAACAATGCAACAAAAGGGAAACCACTGCCAAAAAGGCATTCTTGGGTCGCTTTTGCTTTTACCCCAAGAGAGGAAGGTGAGTAGATGGATTCATCAGTCTGATGCTTCAGGTTTAAGTGAAGGTACACTGCAAGAAATGTGGGGAGGGCTTGAGGCATGTTCTACTCTCACACAGTCTGAAGAAGAGCAGCTTTACCAAAGCTGGAGCAGCAATTTTTCTCTGGCCCAAATTGAGAGAGAGGGCATCAATATGGATCACATGAACTCATGGAACAGCTTCATTAAAGAGAGGCTGCTGTGTAACATGGCAAAAAACCCAAGTAGACAGCACAAGCAAGAGACAAAGAACTTGCACCAGTAGAATTCCCACCAACAACTGAACTACCATATAGAGCCCAATTAATTTTGAACAGATCAGAAGCCCTAGACTTCAACTGTTGTTTCTTTGAGAGAATATTAAAGTATTTCAACTGAATTGAAAATTTCTGTTGTAATACAAGGGGAAAAAATCAGATTTTCCCGAATATGCAAATTTCATTAACTGAAATCTATTTCAGTGGAAAACTCCTGAGTGTTGCCACCTAGCCCAGAAGGACAGACACAAACCCTCCAGTGCTGCCACTATCAAGCTCCTGCCAGATACATTTTGTGCACAGGGGTGCAGGAAGAAGGGTTCCTGCCTGATTCTGCCTTCCACTTCCCAGGGCTGCCTCCAGGCTCTGAGGTAGACAGCCAAACCTTTCTTGCCCTTCCCTATATCACACCTCAGGACAGGACTGTGGAGCAGGAAGTGAAAAGAATCCACTAACTCTCAGCTGACAGTCCTAAGCAACAGCAAATACCTACTCCTAAAACTGCTAATCCATATTCTCCCTACCAAAAATACTATTTTTACTCCTCCATTAGTGGGACTAGCATGAGTCAACAGACAAACACATTTTCTTTTTAAGAAAGGCATGACAAATGTAATTTCACCTTTATGTTGCAGATTGCCCCATTTCATCAAAAACAGCTTTGTCTTTAAGTTAAATAAGATGAACCATCAACAGTACCCTTGCAAACCAAACTTTCTTTGCCACTGATGGAGTGAAGCAAATAAAGATTGAGATACAAGCTTGAAAATGCACAAATCACTTCAGCACCAGACAGTTAAGGTATCTAGAGCTGAGGTCAACAGAGCACAGCCAGCTGAATATTGAAAAACTAGAAAGCTATTGCAATTTATAATGATTAGGGATCTGTCTCATTGATTCCAGTTCTTCTTTTCTTCTTACTAATGAAAAGGCAGAAGTTGTCTTATGAAAACAAGGATAGGCATGCAAGCATAATTGAAGAAATGGACCCCTCATTTCTGGTAAATAACAATCCCTCCTTCTCTACGTGCATTGGCTGAAGTGCTGCAAGTTGGCAGTCAGGAAATGAATTCTTTTTGCAGTTACAGCTGGATAAATTCAATGCTTGGGATAAATTGGCCTCAAGCAAACTTATAAAAAAAAAAAAAAAGTACTTCCTTGCTAAGTGATCCCAAGAGACACATGTCTCTATAAAACAGTTAAGGGGAAGCTGCTGACTTGCACACAGTGGGTTCAACATTTTGAAAATGATTTTGTTTTAAATCTTACAGAACCACTTACATAACAGACAGCAAGGAGAGGTTTTTTTTTTTTTTTAGACACTTGCTATTTGGAAGATTAAGAGATGGAATCAGTGGTACATCACAATGAAACTTTAATTATCGGAAGTTTGGCACCACGATAAATTTCACTGCGTTGCTTTGACAGCGCACTCTGTCTCACAGAGACTGAACTTCACGCGCAGCCTTTAGCTCCAGCTCATGTAGTTTGGAGCTTGCCTCTCTACATGGTGTTCTGTTTTGGAACTGCTGAGAGAGGGAGCAGTCATTTCCCATCCATAGAGACCTCCCGGTCGCTTTCCCAGGAAAGCTCAGCCCTCCTGCAGCCACTGGGGAGAGTGGCTCTGACTTTGAGGGCTGGTGGCGCTGGGGAGAAGCTCCTGCAGGATGAGGTGAGATGTGCAGCAGGCTATCCTGACAGAGGGATAGCATCCCCTGCACCCTCACTCTCCACTACATGGAAAAGCAGAGGGACAGCAAGTGCAGGAAGCAGCTCCAATAGCTCTGTGCCAGCACATAGCTCCTTTTTGCCAACTGAATTCCCAGATGGCCATTAGCACCCAGCTATTTGACTTGCATGCTTTCAAAAGCCTCTGGGAGCAGAGTCTGCTCGCCTGCCAGATCCCTGTGGGGTAACTGCAGCCATACCATGTTCACTTCAGCTCTTCCAGCAGGTTTGTTCACAAGTGGAGCAAACTTAACAATTTGCAGTCCTTAATTACAGTGGCTAACCATATGCCACATTTGATTCCAGAGGTGAGAAAATTCACTCCTGCACGTATTTTACACATGCAGGTGTTATATGTGGGCTTTTATATTTATTAGGGCAGGATTCTCAGTTGAAATCAACTAGAGTAAATTTAGAGGTGCTCTGATTTATGGCAAAAGAATGCTGGGAGATAGAGGCTCCAGGCTAAAACATGGCATAGAAGAGACAGGCATTCTTATTAGTCTCTGGTTTAGCCCTCACGTGCAAAAGAAAGTGATGTGGAAGCAATTCAGGAGAAAACACTGCTTTAATAGTAGGGACTAGAGGTTAAGTATATTATTAAGTTCAAAAACTCTGCATGTTTTTTCAGCACCTGCTGTGCTATTCACAGTCACTTTGTTCATTTAGGACAAAGCTCTCCCTGAGGACTTCACCCAAGAGTAACCAGATTTACTTAGAGCATCCCACAAAGAATAAACCTGGAGAAAAGACATGGCTAGGGTTTGATCTGGAAGGAAGATACAACTCTCTGTACATAAGCAGAGCTGAAGAAATTCATGTGCTCTTCTTGGATAGCTAGGAGTGAAAAGAAATAACCTGTTATATTAATAAGGAAAGGCAGGTAATCAGAGACTTAGAAAATCACACCCACTCACCTGCAAGGAAGGAAAATTTCATGCTAAAGCAGGAAATACAATTGTTGTTGACCTCCATAAGAGCTGCAAATAGCATAAGTCAAGTGAATTTGATTGTAGCTTCACAATCTATATAAAGAGATGCCAATTTTTCTTTGACTAACATGCTTATATTTAGGATCCTAAATCTGTATTTGGAAACCTAAGGAACTGACCTGATTTTCTGAAGTGTTCAGCACCCAGTGAATGAGTGGAAACATTTTTAAGTGGCTTCTGCAGGAACTGCTGGATTCAAGAGCTTTGGGTGGGGAGAAAGAAATCAAAGTTTCATTCTATTTCTTAACTTTTGCTTACAAAACTAAGACATGCATTTTCAGAATTCACCACTCTTGCGCAGTGTCTAGTTTTGCTTTAACTAGTGTACTGCTAGAACTACTAAGTGTGTGGACTTTAAAAAGCTTTCAGACTCTTTCACTATGACTTAAATAAGGATATTTAACACAAAGTAAACACAGATTCACTTTGCTGCCATGCTAGTTTGAAATCTGAATAAAATAATCCCCACAGCAAAAGCGAAGCTATATAAACAAAACCATGGCAAAGCTATATGGAAGTCAGGAGTAAACTACATTTGGGAATGCTCATTATGTAAAAGGAAAATTCTTGGTATCTCGGCTGAGGAGAAAAGAAGAGTTCTAACAATTTAGTAAACTGTGGGGACCTGCATTTCTCTGAAAACCGCCGTTCCCCAGCAGATACTAAAGTTTGAGGTCACATTGCTGGTGTCTTAAAAGGGCACTGGTATCAGTCTCCCTCTCATTCAGAAACTTTTTAATATCTTCTGAAAATCACAAGATGATCTAAACCTATTTGGAAAAGACATTGTAAAAACCTATGGCCTAGCCAATCCTTACCAAAAGACAAGGATAAATCATTAATTGCTGCTGCATTATTTCCTCTAATGGCACTATAGCATGAAAATCCCAGTAGTCATGCTACACATTTGCAAGAGCAAACATTTTTTTAGTGGTACTGCATTTGGAAGTTCTGGAAATTGGGAAAAGAAAAACATATATTTCACCGAGTTCTTGTTTTTATTTCATCATGACCATTTCAAAGTTCTAGTGTAATTCATAGTTGAATATTTTGATTGAATCCCACTAAAAATATTTAAATACAGTCCTCTCTGCATGCCTCTTCACAGTAGCTTTGAGGTCTACAAATCTCATAGATCTGCCTGATGAGTTGTACATTAAAGCCACTTCTTAAAAGCTCACAATAAATTAGGCACCTTTCTGCAAAGATAAGATTAACAGGTTAGTGCACTCTTCCTATTACAAAATACTCATGCACATGGGATACCATTACCAGCAGTCAAGAAGCAAAGCTCATTAAATAAAAAGAAAATTGAAGTCTTTCTTTTCTCAATGCAGAAAAGTAACTATCCAGAAAAGAAGCATATCAAGACCATTATTTCCAGCACAGAAATGTCTACAGGCCCCAAAAGCAGCATTGAGAGCCCTTTATGGCAGGCTCTGCACAAATACCAGCTAGAGATGGTCATTACCAGCAGTTATTACATTTGTCAATGGACAGACAAAAGGCAAAAAGTAGAGCAGAACAGAGACACATCAGATGAGATGAGTGAGGAATTAAATAGATCTCGAGGTCACCCCTCCTGCAACTTCTGGCAGGTCAAATTTTGCCTCCAAATGTGCTTGTGTCCTTTCTGTGTTTTTTGAGAGTCTGTGTGTATGAAGTGATTTCAACAACTGTAATGCAAGTGTGTGAACACAACTGATTTTTCTGCAACAAACCCCCTTTTCGAAGTCTTATCACCTGTTTCCAAATTCCCTATTGACCATGGATCGCCACTGCGCAAACAACTTTCCAGACTGTTCTGTAGTCCAGGCTCTCTTCTGTCTGAAAGCTTTTCTGTCTCTGGAGCTAAATTTCCAGCTAGATTTTCAATGCACCAGGTTCAAGGACTACAATCACTTTGCATTTTTTTTCCATGGAAAGCATGTGACTCAAGCTGGCCCCCCCCTCAAAGAGCTCAGGCTGGGCTTTCCTTCAAATCCTGGCCAATGCTAACTTGTGCAGAGCCTTTGAGTAAACTTGTCAAGCCCAAATTTGTACTAGATATACTGTTCATAAAAATGTGCAAAAAAACCAGATGACCTGTAAAATATTACATGGGGTTTTTTTCTTAGTCAGAGTTTTAGAAGAAATATATGATCACTATCTCTACAAATCAGTTTATTTATCAAACCATTCATTAAGTGATCCTGGAGAGCTGGGACAAAACCACACATTCTAGGGCAGGTGATGCACCAAAACACATGCACTGGCTAGACAGCACAATTACCTTGCAATTACAAAGCTGCTCAGGAGTGTGATACTTCCAGTACTTGAGCCTTCAGGCAGTGTAAAGCAGTGATTTAATACAAAAGCTGGCTATTAAAAAACTTAATAGTCTTAAGATGGATGCCAAGTTTCACCATTAGAGTTAAGGTCCCAGCTGGGACTGAAAGTTTCTTCCCTGGGAACCATTCCAGTCATAATTCAGCTGTGGCTGCTGTTTCTGCAGGCAGTAAAGAGCACCCCATTGTTGCCTCCTGTCCCTCAGAGCAGAGGAGAGCTCTTCTGCAGCCTCATAGAGAGGTGAATGCCTTATCCTCCCCCAAAACAGGTACAGAAGTGAGCACCCCTTAGCAGACCAGAGCCAGGGCTGATGCACCTCCAGGCATCTGAGATGGCTGGAAGGGAGGCTTGAAAAGGAAAGGAATAAGAAGGAAGTTTAACTCCCTCATTTAAAGGCATTTTGGAATGCCAGCCCAAACCACTTCTGTCCCCAGGACTAGCAGATGCTGCAGAAGAAAAGGGGTCTTGTGGATGTCTAAGTCACACACACAAAACCCAGAGGAAATGCATCATAAGTAGACTGGTGTTTACAGAGATTATGCAGCACTGATTTGTCCTCTAAAATGAGGCAAAGCTTTCCATTTAATTATTGACTCACCTAGAAAGCAACCTACTCGAAAGGAAGTAGATTTTGGTGTTCAAAGGTGCAAAAGTTGAATGACAATGCTGCCTAATGGGAGAAACAAATGGATTAGAGTCCACACAGTAATGCCCAGACTGACCCTCTTTCATTCCATCTCCCACATAAAATATTTACTGAAAGGTACAGAAATAATCACCTTATTCCCAGAAACCCAGTGAAACAATAATGATCTAGACTTCAAGTGTCAGCTGCCTGTCATTGTCCTTCAGATTGCATGTCAGCTATTTCCAAATGGACTTTTGAACCGAAGCCCACAAATCCCAGCAGAGAAAGAGGACCAGTGTGATCTTCAGAGACAAAGCTGCCCATGCCTGGTAAAAAGACATACAGCTTAACTTCCTCTACACTGCAAAGGGCACTTTGTGGTACTTAAATTGGCTCGGTAAGCCACAGTGTTTCAGACTGAATCGTTGACTCAAAGGGAGCTTCTCTCAGGTAAAACTGCTACAGGACTGAGACCTGCCTGACTGAAGCAACAGCCTCCTTCCCTCTTGATGGCACAGAACTCCAGAGGACACAGAAAGTGTCTTCCTCCTTAAGACACTTCAACACCAGGAAAGAGAAGTTGCAAAATAGGCAGCCAGGTTCTGTTTTCTCCTGGGGTGTATCTGCTCAGCCAGTTCTTTAGGACAAAAACAGGGCTGGCAAAGTCTAAGGAGGAACAGCTGACAGCAAGGCATTACTCAGGGGAATGCACAGATGTTACAAACACCTACGCTGCATTCCAAAATTAACTTTTTTATTAGCAAACATTTGACAGTCTCAGGTCTGTCTGCCTTGGAACAACAGTCTGCTCTGGAATGCTCATCAGGAAAATGTTACCTATTTGTTCAGGCAATTTGATCTTGGAAGATGCACACACAATATTTACTGGAACCAATGGGTAGAGGGGAAAACAAAGTGCTATATACCAAGTACTCAACACCACTAATTACTTCTTCCCTTGCTTACAACAACTGAGTTATTTATTACACGCACAGTGCTGTGTCCTGCATGGTTCAGGTATAGGGTTGTGGTGGTAAAGTCATTCCTGATGAAATTCTGAAGGCAGCCTTCCTACCACTTTTAGTACTTACTTAAGGCAAGGTTTAGGCTTTCCTAGGCTGATCTTACATAGGCCTTGCATTGTCTTCCAGGATATTTGGTCAGACTCTCATGTGATGTAAGTGAACCTGGCAGCACTGCAGGGAAGAGAATGATTTCCTCTTCCACCAGCTGAGAGTCTGGCACATACTTTCTCCTAATTAGTATTCATCCTTAGGCCTGTTGAAATTATGGGAGAGAGTTAGCTGCTCGTGGAAATCCTAATTGTTTAGAAGCTCAATATCCCTTGTAGCCTGCAACTCTCACCGAGAGCACCTTAATTATTAAAAAAATGTCTATTATATTAATTTGTCCTCAGTAAGCTGACACTACACAAGCTAATATTTTACTAACTTAAAGAGTTCTGTAAAGATTTAGAATGTTTTCTAAAAGCACTGAAACAACAAAAAGAAAAACAAAAAAAGTCCAATTATTAGAAAGTGGCACACCTCTAGTTCCACAGACATTCTTTCCACAGAGAATGAATAGCCTAGTCTTCAAATTGCCCTTTGACTTCTGAGTCATTTGGGCACATTTAACATTTTTAAACAGGATAAACACACACAAAATACTGTAGACTTTCAAAATCACAGGGCAAAACCATTCATAAATGAAGAGGACTTATAGAAACACTCAAGAATTCTGTCTGCTCTCTCCCACCTCCCGCCAACTTTGTTACATAGTATCTGATCTACAAAAATTTTCTATATTTTCATTCTTTAGTCCATAGGTCCTTTACTTTTTGTCCCAACTTCCATTACTTTTAGGTCATCGTTTTCTCTGCCTCTTCCTTCTCACTTTCCTTTATTTTCTGGTTTTATTGGTTTTTTTTTCTTTTTAGCTCCACCCATGAAAAGAAAAATTATTTCAAAGGCCAAGGGAAAGTCAGGCCATATATAACTTGGGTGACAGCTGGAACTGTTACCAGCTTCATGAAGCCTGCCACTTCATTTTAGACACTCAGTTGAGACTTTCCTCCTTCCTCTCCTTGTCCCAACATTATAAAAATGGAGTGAGATCTTGATTTCCAACTACCCTTCCAGAGGAAGCCACTGAGGCAATATACAGGATGAAAATTTTAGAAGTGACACGAAATGAAATGCCAACACAATTTCCAGCACAAAGGCACACCTACATATAGTGCAAGAATCTTTATTTTTTAGAAGTGAAGTTTGGAAGGCAACCAGCCTTTCAAAATGACAGGTCTGCAGCTCAATTTGAATGAATGTATAGGATACCACTACAAAATAGCACTGGCTTTCAAACCCCCTGAAAAAAGTCATTTGCTTTCAGTCAAAGAACACAAGATAATATGCAACACAAATCCCAGTCCCATGCCAAACCTCATGTGTTTGTTTCTTTAATCTTAGATACAATCACATAAAGCCATTAAAAAAAAGAGAGAGAAGCTGTTTTTAAAAAATGCACATTCACTGTTAGAAAATACTAAGTCTGTGAAAAAAAAAGTCAGAAGATAGTAGCTTCCACCAACAATCACCTTCATAAAAATCAAGTTCTTGATTCACACAGGCAAGTTGGAGTGATTCGTGTGAAATTTTCTCCTGTGAATGACAACTAAGCTCTAATGTATATTTTTTCTGGGAGAAATAACTGCTGTACCCTATAGTTAGAATTTATTTAAGGGGTTTTTTTTTGCTATCTCCAAATAGATCCCAATATGTTTTTGCATTAAAAAAGTACATAAGTGCAGTGTTTTTACACTGGTACAGGATGTTGATCTACTTCTAACACCCCTGCTCAAGCAGGGTCAGCTGGAGCCAGATCCATGGGGACTTTTGAGTGTCTCCAAGATAGGACACTCCACAACCTCTATCAGCAACCTGATCCATTGCTCAGGCAAAGTGTTTCCCGTTTGAAAGGAAGCCCTCCTGTGGTTCAGTGTGTGCCCTTTGCCTCTTGTCCTGTCACTGTGCACCACTGACAAGAGCCTGGCTCCATTCTCTGTATGCTCCCTTCAGGTATCCATATTCATTAACAGCATCCCCCTCAGTCCTCTCCTCCCCAGGCTAAACAGTCCCAGTTCTCTCTGCCTTTACTCACATGAGAGATTAGCTCTTTCTCTAATCCCTTTTCAAACTCAGACATTCCACAACACATTTCTTTTTTTTTTTTTTTTCTGATAAAACTACTAAAAATGTTCACCTGAGCTACCTAAGCATAGCCTTTAATTCAAAATCACAGCGGTTTATTTCCTCTGAATGATAGATAGCCTACACTACTTCAGGGATGAGCAGGGAAGAACACAAGTTCTCCAGGAAAGAGTACTTCAAAACAAATAATCACATTTTGCATGTTTGATTTTCCCCCTCACCTCTCCGTATTTAAAAGAGAACTTTTAAGCAGAGGGCATATACAATTCATTAAATCTGTGTTTTGGATACTTGCAATTAAGCTGCAAGGATACATTTTTTCATCAGAGCAAAATTATTTTAATAGCCATAATCAACACAATCAAATATAATCAGTCTGACAAGATAATAACATTTTAGAATCATTGACAATAATTTTCTGTCTTGCCAGCTCACATCTATATGAAGATGATTACCCCCGGAAAAGATGTGCGACTTCAAAGGTTTCTCCCTCTGTTTCAATACAGTGTTATGTATTTTCATTTTTATTCTTCTGTATCCTCACCTTCCCCTCTCTGACTCTTTTTTTAACTTTTTCAGAGATGTACTTTTGTTCTTTTCCTTTATTCTCTACATTCTCCTCCTCTTTATGCATATCTATACCTTTATGCAAGTGATTAGGATAATATATGGACATTCTTCAACAATCTTAAGCATCATAAACCTCATGAAAAGCAAGGGACACAGGTTTGCTTCCTAATGTATTATTTTGGATTTCTCCCCAAATCTGCACACCAGCTTTCCCCATTTATCTTCAACCATGCCCAAGACATGTGTTGGCCAACTTCTGTTTCCAATCTATTCCAAACACCCCTCCAGTGCTGTTACTGGGAATCTGCCACAATATGAGAATCATCTCCTACCACCCTTCACCTGCTCAGTCTCCCATGAACTCTGCTCCTCTGTCTTGCTGTCATTTTCATGGCACTCCTCCACCCCCTTATTCCTACCCTGCTCTTTAAGGGCCCTTTGTTTTCCACTGGGAAACTGCAACACTGAATTCAAGTTCACTTTTCTTTCTCAAGTTCCTTATTTTGAGCCCGCTCACTCTCTGCAGGTTATTGCCTTCCCTGCCTGTGTCTCAGGCTTTTTTTTTGCCTGTCCTCAGTTTCTCCTAAGCTTCTTGTCTTTGCTCCTGACATCTCATAAGTCTTTTCTTCTACCTCTGCCTTACTCCTCCTCTCTTTTAACTAGAACAGCTTGTCTTTCCCTGGTCAAGAAGCACTCCCCTTTTTCTCCTTCAAATCTTTAAAATTCTCTCAGCTTTTCAGCATAAAGCTGGAGTGTGTTGAACTTAGCAATGCCACAGTCTCTTCAGAAGGAGCATCTTCACAATGAAATCTGAGCCCAGACATCACAAAAGATGCCTCACACTCCAGCAGGGAGAATCCTCTGCATCTAAATACCGAACAGACCTTATGTCCATCCTTAGGCCATCTTAACATCAGATGGAAAATACATTATTACTAATATAATAAAACATTAATACTACAATTACAGCTTTGATGTTGAGTGCTTTCAGAGGTCAAATATTTCAAGAAGGCACAATTTCTTACTGCCTCCCATTCACAGGGCATTTCCCAAGCTAAGTTTCCATGAGCAGACAGTTTTTCTAAGCAAAAGAACTGAACTCTAAACTTTGTTTCACAGTGTGCTGGAACCCAACAGTTGCCACTGTTCCCAAAAATGTGTCTTTACATATTTTCTTTAATTAAATTGATAATTTATGATATCAACAGTTTCCTAGAATAGCTTATAATTTAATTGATTTAATTAGGAGCAAAAAATAATCGTTTTGTAATCATGGCTGAAAAAAAGAAAGACCAAGACTTTACAATACACAAGATGCAAACCTGTCCTGAAGGCAAGGATCTATATTTGGTTCTTGAAGTAAATCTAATGGTTCCAAGGAGGAGAAAATATATCTGGATACTCAGTACCTTTCATAACAGAAATTTAAGGAGAAAAAGCCATTTGTTCTTGTTTACATAATCATGATTGCTGAAGGAAGTAGAACTAGGTTGATTTACAACCTGCAGGAAGCTGGACTTCTGTCTTTTCTGCAGTCTGCAAATATTCAAAAAAACACGTTTGCCTCACCTTTTGAATAAAACAATTCTATTCAACACCATGGGGTACAGAGCTATGGCAGGGCATGGTTTCATATTGAGATCACATCACTGTAGACAAGGGAAAGGACAGGAAGGAGGCAGGAGTGTTCAAAGCCTGTGCTGAAAACCAGTATAGCTGTTCTTAAAGGAAACACCACCATGTTCGTGATTTATCTGTTGGGTCTACTTCTCATGGACACTTAATTTCATTAAATTGTTAGACTTATTAAAAAGTGACAGGTCACTATCAGACCCATATTGTCCTATCCTTTTTTTTGGTTGTTTTTGAACCACAGAGCTACTAGAAGCAGTGCAAAAACATAGGAAGTTTTATGAGGTTATTATTTTTTGTTATAATAACCTTATTTTCTAATCATTCAATACACACAAAAAAAAAGCCACCAACCTGAAAATGTTTGCAAACACTAACATTAAGTGATTATTATTGATTCTTCCCTATGGTGAATGGGAATAAAGAATATGATAGAAACTGTCTGGATATGAAAACTGATGACAGCAGTTATAATTCTTGGCTATAGTTCCCTTTTTGCTAGAAAGACTGTTTTTTACAAAATCCTGTTGCCAAGAACAGACCTAAGCTTTCCTGTCAGCTGGTTTTAATTTGCAAGAGTAGCTGTACTAAAAGCTCAAAACACTACAAGCTAGAAAGGTCTGGACTGTGATTTTGAGGGGTGTTGATAATGCATCAGGAAAGCGTAATGAAAAGCTTCAGATGTAAAACACTTCTCAGTATGCAAATCCCTTCCATCTGCAGGTCCTTTCCTGAGCTCCTTGCCTGCTTCTTCCTCCTTTGCCATCAGCCCTGACACGAACCTTTGCCGGTGCCAACATGAATGAGACATTTTATTGCAATTAGCGGCTGCATTTATTACTGACAGCGTCTTCCCCAGACAGATGATCAATGCAGATATAAGCACAGCAAGACATAGTGAGATATGAACTATATCTAGAGTTTAAAGTCTGCATAGGCCTGTCAAAAGGTAAGAAAAACAGAAGTAGTATGAATCACATTTTACCAGTAAGAATTGAAAATAGACCAAGACACTGCCAGAAGGAAGTTTGTTGCAGAGCTATGAAAAAGCCTCTCCATCATCTGAGTCTTGGCCCAGCACTTTGAGTGACTGTGTACTTACTTCATTAGAGGCTTTTGTGGGTGGGAGGATCTTGAAGTGAGGAGGAGGGTAGCATGGAAGAGGACATTATGCATTGCTTCATGGGCTGTGAGCTAAGGTAATTTATAGCTGCATTACCTAATCAGAGTTTTTCAGGAGGTTTTTTTTTTTTAATTTGTTTGGGGTTTATTTTAAGTGACACAAAAAGTAGCAAGAAGATATTATAGTACTCAAGGAGACTCAAAGGTACATAGCAGGCAGTCACAGCCCAAAGAGTGCCTTTGAACAGGACAGCACAGTAACAGACTGGGTTGTATTCTTTGTAAAATACATATTTTACGTGTAGGAAGCAATGGAGATATAGATTTTTTTAAAGCCACAGAGATGTGGATCTGTCAGACATTTTACAGACTGAGGCCAATGCCAATGCAGTAGCACAGACTCACATTCTACATATAGTTGTATTTGAAAGGGACCTTTCTTTCCAAGGTGTGTAGAAGCAGATGTACATCTCTGCCTACTATAAGGAAGAAATATGTTGTTATTAAATTATGAGGCCAAGAATCAAAAAAAAACTGTCTTTAGTTCCACTTAATTCATTTCAGTTTATTTACTTCCAGCTGTCTTTAGACAGCTGCTGGAAATGGTACTTTCCTTGTGCCTTGGTTTCTTCATTGAGCCAAGTCATTCATGGAAAGAAGTCAAGGCATGACTTCAAGTTTGTTTCCTTGTTTAAAGAACTAATTTCTACCATTCAAGGGATGTTCATGACAAAGGTCATTGCAGCCATTCTGGAGACAAAACAAGTAATTAACTTATGTCCTCAGCCTGGCCAAATGGCTTGACATAAATAACTTGTTAAAACACAATCTATCTGTAAGAATATCAGCAGTGACATCCATACAAGCACTTAAAAATACGTTCTGAACCATAAGAATTAAACCTTCCAGCTGAGATGAAGATTATCAATACTGGCTTTAATTCTTAATATTCCTCTAGAACACAAGACATCACCTAAAATTTGAAATCTACATGTTTACCTTCAAACACATTCTGTGCTGTCACCTTGACTGCTCGGTGTGGCACCTGGCCCCTAATTAGAAAGGCATTTCAGCACGGCCAGCACCAGCCCTTGCATTACATGTTCTGAAATGTTTAGCAGAGTGTTAACTAGGTGCTGAAAGCCAGGTGAATTCACAGCACTACTGAAGCTCTTACTAAGCAGCAGCAGCACTTTCTCAAAGCAAGCAGGGAAGTCTGACTGGGAGCAGAGAGGGAAGGCAATGCTGTGACTGGCACAAAGCACCAGAGGGAACCCAGGAGAGCATGGAGATGGAAAGAGGATGACAAACACAGGGCAAGATAGGCTGACCACTGTATCTTTATCAAAAGCCAAAAATTCCAGAACAAAAAGAGGCAGCAGGGGGGGAACAATCATTTCTACCCTACTCACTGGAAACTGCAAAAATAAGAGAGCTCAACCAAGGATGAGATTTTACCAGAAGTTTTCATTGTACCAAGTCAGATAGCCAGCCAGTATAAGTGAACACAATGGAGCTTCACTCACACATGCAAAACCCCCGAGCTACGACAAATAATTCACTCCCCTTCACACCCTTACCCCAGCTTAGATTATGAACTCCTGAAATCCATTCCAAAATCTTTGCTTTTCTATCAATTTCATTATGAACGTGCACTGGTGTCACTTAGAGATGCCCCATGTGCTCTGTCAATATTAAAATTGCTTTTCAATAAAGCTTAAAAAATAGGAAAATATAGTGTTAAGAATGGTTTTGAACCAAAAAAGAAAACCTACATGAATAGGCTGGTTTCATAACAAAAAAAAAAAATCTACTTTTCTCTGTAAGTAACACGCCTTTCAGTAAAATCTTCAATGTATGTTTCAATTTTTAAAAAGCATTAAAAAAAGCTTTCTGAAGTTAAAAAAGAGCATGACAATACAAAGCAAGGTGAACCTGAAATTTTTGCAAGTGCTGTATGCATTCAACCTGTCAGTTAGGTGCCTCATCTTGCTGCATGTAAAAGCCAGTCCATAGGTCTTGGTCTTGTACCACAGCAGTTTTATAAATGGGTTTCTACTTAATGGTAATTTTGTTGGAATTGGAAAATTGGAATTGGAAAGGGCTGTGCGCAACACCACTGCTCAATTTCCAATGAAGCCTCTATGGTTGGCAACAACGTCTTTTATAGGGAAAAAATTAGGTTTGAGTCCTTACTGTTAGTGTGTCTTTATTGTTTTAATACACCAGACTCATTTTTCCATGTAAAAATAGTATCTGTGCTTGCTTGGGAGCTGAGACTGGAAAACGATAGCTGAACATTTAAGTGTTTGCACTGCCTGAGCTGACATCACTTTTGGGAAAGCAGCTGAGTGTTCATGTTACCCTGCAAGAGTTTTAGGCAACTGAATATGAAAATCTGCTTCTAAACTGAAACAGATCTGCTAATTTTGTGAGAGGAGTTACTATAAATATTGGAAAGAAGAAGAGTGAAAGTCCAAAATGTGTCCAGCAGACAAGCAATTGCTCAGTTCTTCTGTCCTTTATCAATCTAAGCAAGCATTTAATACTGAGATGGAATATCAGAGGAGATTAGATTGAACAGAGATAAACTTGGAGCTAATTAGAAATCATGCTTCACGTTATTCTTCTAGTAACAGCTGTTTTGAAATATTGCTATAGGGATGATCCCACTGCAATGCTGGCTTTTGAAAGCCTTCCAAATCCTGTAAAATGTATTAATCTGTGACATTCATATGAATAGTGCAGACAAACAAAAGCAATTACTTTCTCCTCTTTGTTCTGATTTGTTATCTTGGTTTGATGATGTGGAGCATCTATGCCAAATATCTATCCCTGATGCTTCTATGATTTGATTTCAGATTTATTTCCTTTAAATTATGTGGTCTATTTTGGGGCTTTGGCTAATGGAAAAACAAAGACAGCTAAACAACTTCACTATGTAGGAAAAAAATACAACTTTCATCCTTCAATTATCCCTCAGGAACCCTGGCTTTGGAGGTCTTTGTTAAGCTAGTTTTTGGGGAAAAAAAAAAAAGAACAGGGATGGGAATGAAGGAAAAGGGAGCAAAGATGGTTTTCTGAAGTACTGCAAAAACTGCTACCATAGGCAGTCTGTACAAAAGTCAGAGGGGAAGGGGAAAATGCTGCATATCATAATTGAGATAGATTTGTAGAAACAGTCAGGAGAACTGCAGCAGAGAGCCTGCCTGCAGAATTCCTAAGCCAATCCAGCAGATATCCTTCCTACTTTGGTTTTTCTTTCATTGGTTAAATGTAATTAAGAAGAAAGAGGCTCTTCCTTCTGTCCTGAAGATGCAACACAAACAGGGCTTGGGTGTGGGAACATGAGGGGGAATGGCACCACAGACAGCTCCTGCTCCTTTACAGCTGGAGGCTGCTCCCAGACATTTTGAAACCACAGCCACCCTCAGGCTGACCCACAGCACACTGCTACCGCTCTGCTAAAGCACATAGGGGATGCTTGAAATCCCCAGGAGCCCTGCTAATGCAAACCCTACTCCCTAAGGATATTGGTGAGCTCTGCCTGGCATCCTAGCAGGGCTGGGGAGGGGAGAGAAATGAGGTGAGGAGAAATATCACAGGGACAGGGACACGCAGGCTGCCCAGGTGCTGCTAACCTGGAACTGGATTTGGCTTCCCATACCACAGCAACAAGACCTTTCTTCTTTGGGAAGCACCTAGAAAAGCCTGACAAAACCTTCATCAGCCATATTTTGAAAAAACAGAAACAAGAACCATTTTCAAGCAAGTGTAAGGAATTTAGAGGACTGTGATAAGGAATGACCTAGAAGCAGTCACGGAAAAAGCAAGGTTAGAGTTGGGTCTTGAAAGTCCCAGAGCCCAAAGCTCCTTGCTCTTGCTCCTTATTTTCTTCATCTCTTTAAAGCAGCCACATTGACTTGGCTGTAATTTGGATGCTAATTTTTTTCTCTCAACATCCAATTTGTTAAGAAGGAAGAAAAGGGAGAAAATGTTTTCTTTAAAAAGCCTTCTGCCTGTATTCTCCTTGAGAGAGCCAACAGGCCTGAGAGATTAGTGCCATCACAGCTACAAGGACCAGTACTTCATAAATACAAATAAATCAGTGACCTGAAGCCACACTCAGCACAGTCCCAAGCCTTGCTGCCAGCTTTTTAAAACAGAAAAAGATTTGATCCAAAAGGCCAAATGGCTTTGGATTATACCCTAAGCCTGCAGCATATCTTCTGTCCCTGGCACTTTGAAACAACATGTGAGGGGCAAGGCTTCCAACTGCCCTGGATCAAAACTCAACCAAATGGCAGAAAGGGAAGGGGCAGTCCAGGACAGGAGGATCTGACAGATGCAAGCCTGTTGGGAGTGCTGTTCTCCATGGACACAGCCAAGAAGACAGGAAAAGAGGAGGCAAGAGCAGAGAGGAAGTGGGGTGAGCACACGGGCATTAAAAATAAATGGTTGTGTCACATATTGTGTACAAGGCTTAAAGACTAATGTTTGCAGCTGACAGGGGTTTCAGGGAGGTTTTTTGTTGTGGCTATTTTTTCCCCCTTTTAATGCATACATCACATTACCCCAAAGTGACAACTGCAGTCATCCGTGCTGCCAGAGCGGCAGCCCTGCAGATCCCCTCCTGTGGATTCTGCTTGCCTGGGCACCCTGACGCCTCCTTGGTGACAGCTCTGGAGACCTCAGGACACGAGCTTTCCCTAATGCATGCACCAGCTCTCAGGAATGCTGATCCTCAGCTACCCAGGCAAATCAAGCCTCCCCCACACCATCCTTTTTTTTTTTTTTTTTCTTCTTTTTTTTTCCTGTGTCCACAGCAGGTATCCTTTCATGAGAAATTGGAATCCCATGTTGCTAAGTCACTCAGTCTTTCCCTACATGCTGAAGGGGATGTCTGATGTTTCTGCACAGTCCCAAGCCTTGCTGCCAGCTTTTTAAAACAGAAAAAGATTTGATCCAAAAGGCCAAATGGCTTTGGATTATACCCTAAGCCTGCAGCATATCTTCTGTCCCTGGCACTTTGAAACAACATGTGAGGGGCAAGGCTTCCAACTGCCCTGGATCAAAACTCAACCAAATGGCAGAAAGGGAAGGGGCAGTCCAGGACAGGAGGATCTGACAGATGCAAGCCTGTTGGGAGTGCTGTTCTCCATGGACACAGCCAAGAAGACAGGAAAAGAGGAGGCAAGAGCAGAGAGGAAGTGGGGTGAGCACATGGGCATTAAAAATAAATGGTTGTGTCACATATTGTGTACAAGGCTTAAAGACTAATGTTTGCAGCTGACAGGGGTTTCAGGGAGGTTTTTTGTTGTGGCTATTTTTTCCCCCTTTTAATGCATACATCACATTACCCCAAAGTGACAACTGCAGTCATCCGTGCTGCCAGAGCGGCAGCCCTGCAGATCCCCTCCTGTGGATTCTGCTTGCCTGGGCACCCTGACGCCTCCTTGGTGACAGCTCTGGAGACCTCAGGACACGAGCTTTCCCTAATGCATGCACCAGCTCTCAGGAATGCTGATCCTCAGCTACCCAGGCAAATCAAGCCTCCCCCACACCATCCTTTTTTTCTTTTTTTTTTTCTTTTTTTTTTCCTGTGTCCACAGCAGGTATCCTTTCATGAGAAATTGGAATCCCATGTTGCTAAGTCACTCAGTCTTTCCCTACATGCTGAAGGGGATGTCTGATGTTTCTGTCTGCTGGTGCTATTCTTGGCCCAGTTTTCTCACAGAACCTTTAGAAAATGACATCCAAGAAGTAGCTGTTCATAGTCTGCCACAGAACACATGAGTAGATATAGAGGAATAAAATTCATGACTGGATTCTCACATTAGATTCATGTTTTCCATTATTTCACAACACCTGAATGCATCTCTTTGCATTTTGAATAATTAGGCAGAATCAGATCTTACAAGGAATCTTCAGAAATCACATGCCCTATCCCACTTACCTGTGAAGAGTGCTGGGTTCTTAATCCACTTAGGTTCACTTACAAAAATCCCAGCTAACACCTTCAAGTCTTTTAATCTATTTCTAGGGATTGCCATCACCTGCAAATTTGAACAAACCCAGAATTTTCTGAATGACTCATCCCTATCAACAGGGAACAGCAAAAACTGAGCTCCCATTGCAGGAGAAAAGCTAAGAGTACCCCCTAGTGTTCTGGGTGCAACCTGAAAGTCTGGCCAGAGTGAAACCAGAGACGAGCTCATTTTAGAACATGGCCTTTAGTCACTTGGCATCCATTGTCTCCCTCTGGAAAAGGACACTTGTTGCAGTGTGATTACCTGAATGAGCCTCCTAACCATCATGTACCCACAGCTTAGTGTGTCACCACTTCCAAGTAGAGGAATCAATAACCACCCTTATGATTTAAATATGCTCATGTGGATTTACACCAATGAACCCTTCTTTGCATTGGAAATGGCTTAAGGGTGCTCCCAGTCATCTAAAGCTGCTCAGATGACATGCAAAAGTCATTAGGGTTTGGGTAACTCAACAGCTTTTGATGCTTTATGGATCTCCTATGAGAGTCATGCGTCTTAATTAATCTGTCAAGTGCTTCAGTATCCACAGAGAGAAGGTGCAGCACAATGCAAGGCAACGTTATTTATAACTCCCCCTCCTTCCTGCACACAAAGCCACATTAACTCACATTAAACCCTTTCTTAATGACAGCAAAGTTAAAAAAATAGTGCAACTTCTGCTAACTGAATCCCTTCCAGACACCTTGCCCTGCCAGGTCAGGAGACCAGCAGGTTCTGCCATTAACCTCCTGCTGCGAGAGCTCAGCAAATCTTTTCACTTTTCTGGGCTTCTCTTCCAAGTCATCTCTCTAGAGATGCTTTTCCTGTCAGGGTGTATTACCATGTGCGTTTACGAAGCAGTAGTAATTATTTTGTCAATAACAAAGGAAATCTATTGTTAATCATAACAGCAGTCTTAATATACTTTGTCTTCCTGGCTTTTTCTGGAATAACAACAACTGGAAGGCAAGTTTAATTTAAATCCAGGGAGACACATGTGGAGTGCAGCACCCAGCAATATGTATGCAGATGATAACATGCTTGAGCAGCCTGGCCAATACAGTACTTGCAGTAGCCCATCCATCAAGGCTTAAGTTATAGCAGATAATGCAAATTTAATGATTAAATATAAAAGCTTAAAATTCCAGCTAGTAGCAGCAGCTTATGAGGGGGTAGGGGAGGGCAGTCATGAAAGCCTGTCACCTAAACTTCATCTTGCACTGGGAAAGTATCTTCCTGGAGCAAGGCAAGCATATTAATAATGCAGCAGTGCCAGCTGAGGGAAACGGCTGGTTTGTAAAAGCAATTCTGACTGTAAGGGTCCAGGAAATGGAATCTCAACAGGATAAGCCACATTTATAAGCTCCTGCTAAGATGGCTCCTTTAGCAAGCCAGAAAATAACTTACAAACAGATCACAGTTTGCACTTTGGCAGCACACTTAATACATGCTCAAAGTGCCCAGTCTGGAGGGAAATACACTGTAATTGTAGAGACAGTGAAACTTGTGCAGGCCACGCCACCAAACGCCCCTTGTGGGTCCTCCAGAGCTTTTGGTTCTGCAGGGCATGACTTTAACACAAAGCTCACAGTGGCTTTTATTGCAGACCCTTTCAGATGCAAATTCAGCACATCCTGTGATTTTTTCTGATTACTGATTTCTGGGATGTTTATTTTTTCCAAGAGATCATTTTGCAATTTTGTTGTGATTTCAGTCGGTCCAAATAGCTTTGCTATTAAGTTACCTCATTGCTTGTACTTAGACTCTAAGTGCAGCTCTGTGATGTTTAAAACCAGGAACTGAAATGAAACACTATCTAAAGCAACAGAAGATGAGCTGGAATCTTCTGGTTTTCCCTTTATCCAGGGTTCAATGTTGCCCCTCACCTGCTGCCTTTTCCTGGTCTGTCACATCAGGTAACAGCAGTTATCCAGCAATCTCAGAAGTAAGTTGTAAGGATCAGCTTGTCAACACTCACATAAATCCACATAAATTGCTTTGAGCATAGGTTGCAATAAAATGCTGAACAGCATCGCTGCTGTGGTACCCAAATGGACCCTTATATTATCTTGCCAATCTAAAAAGATGCAGACAAGATGAAAGCTCTGTTGTTTTGTTTGGGGTTTTTTTATGGGCTGCATAAGGATTGTTGTCACATAACAATGAAATCTCTTGGAAAAATAAAATATCTATTCCTACACATCTTGAAATACAGCTAACCACTCTACAGAGAATAAGTGGTCTGCTGTGGGTGCTCCCCACAATAATCAAACACAGGAAAGTGAGGAAAGGGAAAATCAGTACACAGGAAGGAAAAATCAGTACATACTGAGAAGACCTCTCTCCAGAGTTAACCAGGTGGCAATGACTTAACATCGTATATTTCTCTGAAAAGCTGGATTATTTTTTATTACCCCACTGTTTGGTGAGCTTACTCTCCTTTTCAACTGGCCTGTTCCCTGCTCTACCACACATGGTGAGGATCAGTGGTTTTGTACTGCTGCACACACTCGAGCTCAGCAGCACTGAGCAGCTTTCCAAGGAGCAATGGGAGCGTGCCCCACGTGCCATCAGGTGTACATAGCACAGAGCCTGAACATGTGTCACCACTCAGGGTTACAGAGCCCTGAGCAAAACACAACCCAGCCACGGCTTGTTCTCTTTTCAGGAAGCTGAACCCACAACAAACATGAGGCTCACATAAAAAGATAATGCACCTTTTCTAGCCACACTGAACACAAACAAGCAAATGGAATGTGTCCCACCACTTACTTACACTCCAATTCCCTCGTGTATGCCCATTGCTCCAGAGTACATTCACAGATAGCCCACCCTTCTCTGCTGCTCCCCCACCACACAATGCACAGAAATGCCACTTCAATTCCACACTGAGCCCCTCTGGCTCTTAGTGACCCTCATGCCAAACTCCACACTGCTGGAAAATCTGCTGTGGCTTCAAGGAACATTAAGGAAAGAACATTTTTGTTAAATGGAGTCACACAACAATTTATCAAATGCAGAATTTCTCACATCATTGCATGACATCAATTTTCTGTGACAATATCTGCAAATATGCAGGATGCTGGGGGGTGGTGGATGGTGTCAGGCAGAAGGCATTTGAAATGAGAGCTTGTGGATCAGGGATAGCTGGCTGAACTTCTCTGTTGAGAGAGGGGGTTCAGGAAGTCTGAAAGCTTCTAAGAGGTTGCTGCATCCGCTGTCAAATACTAATTTTTGTGTGTACAATTTCAGCAGTTTTGGCCCTGTTTCAATGACCCCTCCTCTCCACACCATCACCAATTCCAATTTAACAGAGATTACCAAGGGTACAGCATACTGGGAAAACACAGGACTTTTCCAGGTAACAGCTAGGAGGGATGCCTTAGCTCAGACTCAGTGAATATCAGTGCAGATGGTTCTGGAGGTTCATTAAAGAAAAGGGATACGTGAGATCATGAAGAGCTATTAAGCTTACATATTTCTCCCAGTTTATCAAGATGATCAGTACACAGGCAAAGCATTAGCTGTGAGGTTTCTGCCTTCTGGTACCTGCTGTCAAATGCCCTAGTTTGGCTGGTATAAAACTAATGCCAGCTGTACCCTAAAAAAGAAAAAGGCCTTGGACTTTACATGCATAACCAAAACCCAAATTACACTATAAACCTGCTGTTGTGGCATTTGTTCTCTCAAGGGTATTACAGTTCAGCATAAACTGGAGGACAACAGAGGAAGATGCAGATATCTTTGTTGCACAGACCTAAAAAACACATGAAAGCCAGTATTTTGAAGATTAAGTCAATAATGCCAACTTGCTACATGAATTTTGAAGTGGGAATTGGCTAGCAAGAATCGTATACGTATCTTTCTTTTAACTGTGCCTCTCTTTCCCCTTGCAAAAAAATGAACAACTGCCAACTCCCCACCTCTCTCCCACCAGGAACTGGCTGCTTTTCTCCATCACTGGCATTATCCAGTCCTGACTGTGCCCAGGAATTTCACTGCCTGTCTAACTGATGGTATTTCTCAGCAGTCCCTCGTACATATGGGACATCATGTTCTGCCCTCAAGAAACCCACAGCATGAGTGTCAGGAATCTATTTTAAAAGATTAGGTATTCCCCAACCATGAAGGAACAGTATTTCTGGCTATGTGCATTTAAGTGCATATTCCCTGGCAAAATAGGACAGTGGAAAGGGGATGAAACCAGGACTTACTTGATATTCTAGTCCTCAGGCTGGTAAAACAACATATTTAACAATTACTCTTCAGAAGCAAGTGAATTAACCAAGCTGCTAAGTCTGGGTAGTGGTTTAGATACCTCTGTAACCTTTTGCTGTCCTACCCAAAATTCTGACAAATGGCTTTCACTAGTTCTGTTCCCACAGGATATGAGATTTCCACTTCAACAGAAAGATGTGGGGTCTCCAGAGGTCCCTGCTGCATTTACAGATGCAAGAGCTTTGTCTTTATTATGAGTACAGGCTGATCCCAGATGAACTACCTGCTGTTTTCACCCATCACCAACATGCCCCCATGGCACAAAGATACCTTTCCATCTCTGCAGCAACTCACATTTTTGGGATCACTTTAACAACTGCCTCAAAATGTAGTTAGTTGTTTACAGGTAGAAAGGATAAATTTTCCATACACTGTAAACTCCACGTCAAACACATAACAAGAAACTGAGAAAGAAAAAAAGCTATGGACTGAGTTTTTATGAGTGAGTCTGGCTCAATAATGAAAGGTTCACAACTGTTCTAATGACTTAAAACAGCTTTGGACAGAACACACAATTCACTGCTCCATGGACACCAGAAAATAAATTTTCTAACCACTGAAACAAGCCACCAATTATCCACCAATTTCAAAAACAGCATGACTGTGGCCTACACTGATATTTTCACTGAAAGGAGGAAAAATATGACAAGAATAATAGTCTTGCAGCTAAAGCACTGAACTCCAAGGCCTTCTTTGTAGCTCCTGACACTTCAAGGAGCTTCTCATTTTACTCAAGCAAATCACTTCAGAGTAAATTCATCTCCCCTGGAATGTGACTAAAAATACATATATAAACTGCAAAACTCATTATATACATGTGTTTCTTATTATTCAATGTGAATAGGAATAAATTGACCACAAAAAGAAAGCAGTCCTTCAGTTGTGTTTGAATGCTTCTAAACTGTGCAATAAGCAGACAAACTCCACACTAGTCTTTTGTGCAGCCACTTTGAAAGGAGCACCTTACTTTTTCCCCCCAGGTTAAAAAAAAAAAAAGTGCACACTGCTTTGTAAATATAACCCTCTATGACAAAGAAGCCGATTACGAGTATCTTGATGCCCAAGTTAAAAGGACAGCCTGACAAGAAAGTGTATCGTCCAGTTTGCTAAGTCTCTACCTATTTCCAAAAGTTCTATTCTGCACACCAGAAAAATTGATTTTTTTCCAGAATAGAGGCAGTGAGCAGATTTGTAAACAGAGCACATAGAGTTTGTCCTTGCTCCCCCACCAGTCTTGCTACTCATTATTAGCTGCTTGGGAATTGGTTTCTTAGGGGGCTACATTATCTTCTGTTGTGATATTCCTGTTATCTTTCCCATGTCCTTTTTTCCCTTAGTTTGGTCTGAGGTGAACATACTGATTTTAAGGCCACTGTTGAGAGCTGTGCCCTGAATGCAGCCTTAAACATTAAGTTCTTTCCTGAAATCTGCTAGTATTAGAATCATAATGAGGATAAAAAGTAAAGCTGTCTTGACCCACTTCATTGGTCCTTTTAAATAAGCCGCAAGTCTACACATGAAATTGTGAAGCCTGTATCTCTTACCAATCTCACCAGTTCTTTAAATAATGAGTCAGGGAAAAATAAGGCAGCAGGCCCTATTCTTTTTCAGAGTCACGACATCCTTGGAGGTGCAGAAGAGTGCTCTTGTTCCAATTTTAAACCACAGGAAATGGACTACACAACTTGGTTTTCTGAATGACCCTAGACTCAATACGTGTCTAACAGGCTAAAGCTACTAAGAATGACATTTGCCTTTTCTTTCACAGTTCCATTAAGCTGTACCATTAATGCAGCAAATGAATAGAGGCATCATAAGCCACAGTGCTCTGATATTTGGAAGTTGCCTGGCTACTGCCCCATTTCTAGTTCTATCTGAACAGAATTTTCAAAGAAACAGACTTAATGAATCATGTTTAGTCATGCCTGAATGCTCACTGACATTGCAGCTTAAAAGCAATACCTGCTCTCAAGGGACGTTTTTGCCGTATCTACATTCCACACTACATTCTGGATCGTGTTTATTTATTTCCTAGAAGCACATATACTTCACTAGTGAGCAAATACAATTTCATCTGTGCAGTTCGGTCCTCCCCAACCACAAATGAGGAGTTCATGCTAGCCTATCTCTTTTGTAAATCAGTTTGAGATATGCTCATGGGGAAAGCTGTTTAACACAACACTACTAATCTTTGCCACTGATTTCTAGGGAAAATTAGCAGAACACCATCTTTTTTCTCCTCTCCAACTATCTGCCATTCCCTCATTTCAATTAGGTCAAAAACCTACAAAGAATTAAGGGCAAAAAGTTATTAGTTGAAACTCAAAGTTCAGTTCTGCAGTTTGACTCAATGCTGTAGAGGTAGGTTCCACTGGACTGGGGTTTGTGTGAGCAGATCAGAACCTCCCTAACAGTGTGTGAGACAAGTGACAAAGTAATAGGACTCCATTTATAGGATTTGCTACTCAGCACTGTGGAACCTTCAGACACAGTGTCTCAAGTTGGGCTTCCATTCAGGAATTCCACCGCCTCACTGCACCTTGCTCCAGGCACAGAACCCAACAGACAGAGTGTGACCTTCAGTCCATCAGGATAAGGATTTGGAAGGATCAAACCCAGCAGAGCTGCTCCTGCTGTATATCTGCTGTCAATGTCACCTCACAACTGAAACACTGATTTCTAGGGAAGAGCACTGAACACCAAAACCTAACCCTGGTCTACGAATTTTCCAGGAATGCTGTGCTTTACTCACTAATGTATTGTTTTTCCACCCCTAAGAGTTTTTCTTTAATTTCACTGTAGGTTGGTAACACTTGATGTTCTTCTCACACAAATGTACCCTTGACCTGGCCACATTTTTTTTCTTTAAAACAGCAAAGCCCATCATAATGGATGAAAAAAGCCACTTGTTCCTGAAAGCTGGTAGGCAGCCTCACACATCTGACAAATCCTATCAAAACCTTAAAATCAAAGCCTGCCAGAAGTATGCCTTGTGCAGCAGGGATCAGACTGAAAATTAACATGCCACTTACAAATGGTAAAAGCATAAAACTGACTAACCTAATTCCATGGTGCAAGGAACAGCTGGATCAGCCAAGGGCAGGTGCGTGAAAGGAGAGCCAGACACCCCTCACTGAGGCATCACAGGGAGGTGGGCTGAGAATCAGCTCCAGGCATTCCAGGGAGCCAGGCAGATGCCATCAGGCACAGACCTGGCTGCAGGGAGTCCCTGTAATCCTCTCTAGGTCTCAGCAGCATGTTCTAGATGATTACATAAAATGGCAATGAAGAGTTTATTTTAATGTGCTTTCTACTTTGACAGTCTCTCATTTCAACCAAGTTCTGTCTAAAGTAATTACATTATTTTCCCATTCTTTTCCAAGTATCACAGAGTACCTGGTCATTTCTGGCTTAACCTTGCTGGTTTCAGGGAGAAAAAATATGATAGATCTTCCTCTTTTAGACTTATCTGAAAGAGCTCTCTCTGAGCAAGGTATATAAAAATATAGATTTCCCCAATTTGTTTTACTGGAAAAATGAAAATAAACCAAGCAAACAAAAAAGCTATCCAAAGCCAAGCAAAATTATCATGCTAATGAAATAATATGTATCTAGAAATCTCCATCAGCTGGGGAAGGGAAAACCATGTCTCATGACACCATCACTTTGTGTTCAATGCACAAGACTTGGTATACTATGAGCATACACCATTTGGCAGTTATATGTTCCCAAAGAAAACATGCAAGGACAGGGAAAAATCTCTCTCAGATCCTTATTCTTCTGTTTCTGATTTGAAGAAAGAGCAAGGAGCAGGGGACTTGAAAAAAAAGGCAAATCCTAAGTTCAGCTACCTGCTCTTCCTTTCAGTCTTCCTTCTGTTGCTCCCAGGTAGTATTTAGTTGTTGCCAAGCAGCAGAAAGCTAATTAGCACAAAGTCATGTTTCCTTGTTTTCATCTCTTGCTCCTTCCCACTTACATGCACACTGCTCCTCAACATGCCCAAAATAAAGGTAAATTGGCTGCAAGAAACAAGAGAATTGAAAGCATAGTTTTGCACTCAGCCTATGGAAACCCTCCTTCCCCTAGAGCAGTTGCTCTTATTAATGCAAATCACCATTAGCTTTGGTCACAGAGCACATTAACATCTCCAGCCAAGCATCTGGTGGGGCTCTGCTGCTCACCTACCCCAAACCAGCCAGCTGAAATACAGCAGGTATTCCCACAGGAGATACCCTCACTGCAGTGCTAGTGAAGCTCCTGTTGAGGGAAGTTCAGAGAATTCAGCATTTATGCTGCAGTGCACATTGCAAAAAAAGGCTGTCAGAAAAACACAACAGCTTCTGTCAATTCATTTGCTAGGGTGAGAGATGCCTTATTCTAAAGCTACCCACTGTAATCCATTTAGGCACATCACCTTCTGCCCATTTTATATTTCTTTGCTTCCAAACAATAGTAATCTTTTTCAGAGTGTGGAGAGCAAAAGATTTTTTCTTCCAAGCTACAGACTCACTTTGCATCAGCACTCTTTTTTTAACCCAGCAATACATGTCCCTAGTAGCATGAGAAGAATTTATTCCCTTTTCAGAAGACTCAAATCTATTTCTGTATTTGAAATAGCAGAAGGTCCTAAAAACAACTCCTGCAACCCTTACACACATGGGCACAGATGAGAAAGGGATCCCAGAATGCAGAAACTGACTGCAAATACAAATCTAATAAAGGTAAGGGGGTAAGACAGTCAAAATAAGGCAGACAAGGAAATACCAAGAGTCTGATTGCACTGAGACTGAGACCATCTACTTACAGTTCAACAAGGAGGGGAGTTTTCCAGCTCTCACAGCCACCATTCATCCATTCATCACCATTAGCTAAAACGCTTGAATTCTCCGCCTTTTTTCCACCCCCAGCACTTTTGCTAAGTGTTAGATGTTTGTGATAAACCAGAGGCTCTACTAGAACTTCTGGTTGCAAGACCATGGCCTAAAGTCAGCCCAACAGCCATTTAGAACTTAGAAAAATCACCGGTTATGAAATTCACTGTATCTGGCAAGAAAGCAAATTCCAGTGTTGCCTTTCTGAAAGAGATCAGGAGTTAGTCTCCCTTTTTTCAAACTGCTGATATGTCACCTTCCACTACATGTGTTTTTTTGAAAAATACAAAGGCATGTTTTACAAAATAACATCTCTGTGCTTCCCCATTTTAACCCAACTACATTCTATTTTGGCTCTAGCATTAATGGCCATGGCATATCCAGGGCTCCTGGCCCATGAGGTTAATGAAACCAGGTCATTTTCCAAACATCTCCCAAGGAAAGTTCAGCCATGTGGCCACCATGACACCTAAGTGAGAGCTGGGAGGGGAAACACTCCAGACAGTGTTGAAAATATTTAATCCCAGAGAGCCAGTCAGAGACCCAAGTCCACTTAGAAGAGCATGACACTCTAATAAATACATTGCATTGTGTTTCTTCATCCACGAGCCACAAAGTTGCTCTTCATGTTCAGGCAGCTTGACTATCTCGATACAGTTCTCTGTCTAGCAGGGAGGGGAGGGCTGGGTGTGTGCAGTGAATCTGTCACTTGCAGCAGACAAGAACATCTTGTACTTGAGCTCTTGTTGAGTAGGTTAGAAATGCAGACAAAGCGGCAGACTTATTAGATTTTTTTTTAACTGAGGTATTAAGAAGTAAAACCCTAATACCATTCTATTAATTGCCTGAGCAAGATATCTCATTGTCTCCATCAATAAGAACAATAACATTTAAGGTTTAATATTTAAAATAAAAACATTACAGTCTAAACTGAGCTTTGAAGAGATCCCAGCATTCCCAATCCTTATTTTTTAGGCAATCATCACTAAAATCAAGAGACACATCTGCAAGCTGGAATAGTTGAAACTAAGCAGACAGATTGAACCAATTCAATATTCCCATCTCTGCTAAGCAACAGACTAGAGAGGCAAAAAAGTAGTTTGCAACAATCTGAAGGGCACTTTGACCAAGGAGGAAAAGGTCAAGCAAAACTAAGCAGCATGTAAATAGGAATAATGGAATGAAAGCTTGATGAGGCTAAAAAAAATTGAATTAAATTCTTTCACTCTGGAATTCTCCCTTAAAGGAAGTGAAATAAACCCCTTATAATATCCTGGAAGATGCTCACAGTTGCAGCAGGATGTACAAACACACCTTTTGGCATTTCTCACTTCCAAGATTTGTAAGAATGATGTATCTGATATGCATCTGTAAGAATTTAGCATCTGATATGCTAAAATCCTAGGGGTAAAGCACCACCTAATAACTCTGATTTGCTCATCTTTAATACTAGTATGAGGTCATCTTTAATACTAGTATGAGGTGTGCAGACATGTGAAGAATTAATAGGATTTTCTGAGCAAGGACAACAACTGCTAATGGTCATTACACTAGATCAGAGGACTGTAACATCATGCTCTTGAGCAAGCATATGTTGTTCAGGGAAAATAAGCACCTTTAAAACCCAATGGCTGTGTTAAATACCATGACATCTGCCTAAGTATCTATGGGGTTTTAAAGGCAGCTTCTTAACCTTATCACTCTTACTGACTTGCTGACACCACTACTTAAAACTAGCAGACCGGAGAGAACTTTCTACAACTCAGCTTTTCAGACTTTTTACTTGGTTTCAGACTGTAAGCTTTGCGTAACTATGGAAAAATCATGGCTGGAGACACAAGAAATGAATGCAGCAGGCACTGCATATTTCTGAATCTCTACATCTCGCCCCCCTGGCAGTGATGTGCCTGCCGCATGTCTCTGCATGAGTCATCAGTGCAGGGGAAATACCTCCAAATTAGCAGATTAGGAACGCAGATCCTGCAGACTTGGGCACACTGTCACAGCTCTGATCCTTGCAGATCCAAGCCCTCGATGCCCATGCAGCTCTGATGACCTCAGACTGCGTGGCCCTGGACATGCTCCTGCCAGCATCAAGCAGTGTAGGCTCAGCACAATGCCCCACCTGGACAAAAGCATTCTCCTTCAAGACTCTACTGTTCTTTGGGCACAAAAGCCAGTGGCAAAGTGGGGAATTCAGATGGGGAAGAGGGAAACAAAGGCACACGGTGCTGGTGAGCCCACCCAATCCAGCAATGCCTTCAGAACCAGGTCCTGGCCCTCATGCACATCCATACCAGGACACAAACCTATTTGAGTGCAAACCTATTACATAACTTACACTGAATTATGCAATGCTTTAGTGCTCATTAACAAGCAGAGGCTAGCACAAGTTACTAGTGAAAACAATCTGAGGAAATGAATAAACATGACCTGTTTTACCCATGCTTTTAGGCCAAGAAATTGTGCATGTTAGCCCAGGAACAAAAGTTACTGAGCTCTAAAAGGTAACAGGTTCACTACTAGTATTAAAAAAGACAAAACCAGGAATACTCTTGTTTGCATTAGTTGCAGTTTATCTTATTTGGTAAGACTGTAAGTGTCCTAATTTAGTTTTAAAAGTAAAATCAATTGTAAATTTATTTAGACCAATTTACCTGCCTGCCTGTTGTACATCACTGGGCCTGTATTGATTGTTTGAGATGGAACTCATTCCAAATTGTATTGATTTAATTCGTTAGCAAATTTTTAGCAAAGCATATTTTGTTGTTTCAGGGCAGAAGTACATAAAGCTCCATTTAGAGACTGCAGGACTGAGCAGGGGAGGTATGGGAGCGGGCTAGAATTTCTCAAATAAATGAGATTTACATGAATCATCTGTTTCTGGTGAAAGATCATTTTCTAAACAATAAATAAGAAAAACCGGGACTGGAAAAAGCCTAGATACATTGATGGGGGGGAAAATCCAGTTGGTGAAATAAGAATGGGGGGAATAATTCATAAATAGTACAGTGTATTGGTCGTTTTAACAGACATTTTGATTTATGGATTTAAGTGCCTAAAATAGCTCAACAATTTATAAATCATCTTAAAATCAACAGATCATGAGTAGATTTGTCTGGCTTTACAGCAAGGCAGTCGAGCTGCATTTGTTACCATGGCAACTGAAGGTACCTCAGTAACCATGGCTACAGCTCCTTTAAAACACGGTTGGCAATTCCTCCCTCCCCAACTTTTGTGACTATTTTGAAAAGGAATTTAAAAAACAAAAAAGAGAAATCCTAGTGCTCTGTCAACACTTGCACTGAGACAAAAGGTTTGCAAAATGCAAATTTTGTCAACCCACAACACCAGGTTAAAGATAAGCTAACTTTTCTGCTGCAAACCTTCACCTCAGTGAGACACTGTGTTATGAAGAGCTTAGATCTGGGAATCCACAATCTTGGATTATGAAGAGCTTGATGATCACATACTCAGCTCAACATTTCACATCAAAACCCAGTTCTGCTGCTCGCTGGAAGAAGAGGTGCAGAAATGGACTCCTACCACATTGCAAATTCTCTGTATATCAAAGCTCCCCACAAACTGGCAGCTGCCTGGACTGCTAAATGAAAGATGGGAAAAAGGGTCAGAAATCCTGGATTCTTGGTTTTGAGGCAGATGAAATGGCAACATTCACCTCCCCAGGCTCCAGTCAGCACCCAAGACGTGCTTCCTATTCTGGAAAGGATGGCTTTATGGAGGAAACCATTTACTGCACTCAAGTCAGTGTCCTCTGAATTATCCTGAGGTTAAAGTAGCATTTATGTTGCTAAACTGCAGGTAATCTGTTTAGGGAGGTTTCTTGCACCTAATGCATCAAGACAGGAAAAGGCTTTTCCATCTTTCCAGAAAATTGTGCACCTCAATCTGAGACACAAGGCATTCAAGGAAGAGGTCTCAATGTCTCTTTCACATCACTGAGGTTTTACTGAAAATAAAATATAAAAATACTTCAAGCTCTGATCAATAAATATTTTTTTTAAAACTAATCACAAATCTTGACTTGGACATCTTCTAATTCCCAGATAGTTTTATGTTTTAAAACCACCTTTAACTTTCCCCCCAGGAAACAGTTTTTTGTGCTCTCCCAAACATTCAATTGCACATAGCTGATGTTATAAGCAGGCTTATGGCAGCACACAATTGCCACAAATCACTTAAGAATTAGAAATGGAGCAAGGGAAAATAAGCCCTCTGGGGTGAATGCTATTTTTCATCCTTATTTGCAAACAGAATACCTGGCTTGAACACAAGTCCTGCCTTTCTCCTCTCTTCTCCAACTTCACTCTCAATCCCCTCTAATTTTCCCTTAATTTTTTACACAGTTTTGTGCCTATTATATGGATATTTGCTAGGGAAGATTTTCAGAAGTGATTAGTGATTTCTGGCGATTCACTGTTATTGAGTCTCCAAACCAAAATCTCCTGAAGGGCTGAATTGTAATAAGCCATCAGTCCAATCATAGTAAAATATCTGATAAGATTTCCTAATGCTAAGGACTTCAAAGTCTCATGACAAAGTATTGAGGACACTAGAAAGGGCAGTGGAAAAGTTTTCACACTTTTCTTAACCCAGAGCTGCCATTTCCACAGTCATTGATGTCACAAAGAACAAAACTCTAAGAGCCTACACAGATCTGAGCACTGCCCTCCTATTCTTTACACCCCCTACACACATTTGCTGTGTGTTGGACTCACTGGGCTGCAAGGTTAAAGGGAAGAACATGGCTCAAGGTCTGAGCTGGAATCTCACAACCAGCCTGCTTTGAACTCTGCAAATACAAGTTCTGGGGGACCATATCGTGGCCAGCAGGCACAGTACCCTAACAACAGCCCAGAACGCCAGATTTCACAGACTATCCACCCCTGGGAAAGTTTAGATATTAAGATACAGATTTTGAACACTGTCCCCCAATTTTACCCCAATTCAAGATCTCAATACTGGTAGTTGTGTACTCAAAGTTAAAACACCATACTTGACAAACACAAGCTCTAAACATAATCACTTTGTCTGTGGCACAGTAGTTTTGCCTTACAAAACAGTTGCAGATTGATACCTACATTAACATTTCAACAGCAGGTGTAGAGTTCCATACTGTTAGATGCTATAGAGTGTTTTGGATTCTTTGTCCTGCAGGTAGATACATAACATTCAAACAGAGCTGTTTCAAATGACAGATAGCTCCTTTATGCCTCAGGTTAGAATTCAGAAACTGAGTTAGTTCTCCAAACATACTTAGCATGTGCACTTGCGTAAACCTCAGAAATGAAAATACACCACAGATGATACAGCCAGAAGACAGTAACCAATAATATATGAGAAGTCTTATCACCCAACAAGATGTTGAGTATACTGCAGAACACAAGCTAAACACTGTTGCATAATATTGCTAGCAAACCTTTTAGAATATTGTACACTCCTTCCACCTTGTGCAGAAAGCAAATTTTCTCTAGGTTTAGGCTATAACTTACCTTGTAAGCCTTTCTGAATATTTCCAGCTTTCTTTTAACGTTGACTACACAAGAGGTTGGATTTAGAAGTACTTGCTTGGTGCTTATGCAATACACCTCCCAGGAGGGGTTCAAAGTGCTCCTCCTGGGCCTTTTGTAGCCCCACCTGAAAGAGGTTAACAGAGAGATGTACTTGGTGCAGCACCAGATGAGAGAATGGCACTCACCTGCAAGGGGCTGTAGGGAGCCCCTTTGACAATGCCAAGCAATCAGCTCTGCAGCAACCCCCTGGAAATCCTCCCTCTGCAAGGTCTCCACAGCTGCCAACCCTGAACTGGCTTATGGGAGGGGTGATCACCACCTGTAGCTCATAGCAGGGTTGGTGTCACAGGTGCTAGATGTGACTCACCAATTTAGCCCTAAAAAACACAACGACGAGGACAAGGCTTTGTCATTGCTCTCCTCCATGTCAGGACAGAGTCTTTGCAAGTCTCTAAGCTGCTACTGTGGCTAGATTGGGTACAGTAAGAGAAAATGTTGTACCATGGAAAGAAAAGATGCTACAACTTTCTCCTTGAAATCAGGATGGTGCTGTCAGCAAGGGGGGTGGCAAGGTGCTCTGACTGCCCTGTCTCACCATGGTGGCAGCTCATGCCATGGCAGATCCCCTCATGAGTCTGGGTTGTATGTTATGCTTTCTGTAAATATCACATCTCTACTTGCCCACAAAACAGTGGAATCTGACCAATACCAAACTGGGCTGTTTTCCACAAGATGTTAGATAAAGAATTAAAAAAATTACTGGGGAAGCAAAGTGTGTGACTGTCTGAACAGGACACTAGCACCTAGTGGCTACGTTATGATTCCAGTCACTTACTGCTGACACACTGAAGAGTGGAGTCACAGAAATACAGGAATAAATATTTTCTTCTTCAGAGAGACAGGAGAGCTGATGTTGAAAAAAACACCCTCAGTCTTGCTGGTCTGACCCAAGACAGGCTATATAGAATCCTTTAGGCTGAAAGTGACTTGTAAAGGTGATCTGGTCCAACACCCTGCAGTGTGCAGGGACATCTTCAACTACATCAGGTTGCTCAGAGCCCTGTCTAACCTGACCTTGAATGTTTCCAGGGATGGGACATCTACAACCTCTCTGGGCAGCCTGCTCTGGTGTTTCACCACTCTCACAATGAAAAAACTTCTTCCTTGTATCTAAGCCTGATTCCCTCGTTAAGTTTAAAACCATTAACTCTCATGTAATTGCAACAGGCCCTGCTCAAAAATTCATCCTCATCTTTCTTATATGACAAAGCCTATTTTGGAAGTTGCCTAAAAGAGCTACCAACACAGTTTTGTAAGTTTTGTTGTCACTAATTTGGATATCTAAAATGGCTCCCAGCCAGTCAAAACCCAGTACTGACAAAGATTGCTGTCAGTGAAAATTTTGTATGTTCCCATCCTGTGCATTATCCTTGCACAAATTAAGCTGTGCAGGAGCCTCTGCCTAACTAGGGAATGAAAACATCCTCTGCTTTCCAAAATACTGCCTATTTGTTAAATAATTTTTGAGTTTTCTTTTTAATTTTTAATAGTTGCAATTATAAACAAGGTGGATATACTTTTACATAATTATATAATAATGTTGATATTTGATATTTAGGTTTTGTAGAGCAAAGGCACAAAAATATCTCAATATTTAGTACCATGTTTAGGCCATCTAGGAGCTCAACAGGACTTTTGTGCTACACACTGCCCAAAGGTAGGAAAGAATTATGGCCTTGTTGCTTTAAAAGCACAAACTGCTAGCTATGGATTAAGCCAAGTAAACAATATGGAAGGGAAAGTGCCCACAACACATTGCTAGTCATAATCTGGAAAAGAATGTGAAGAAATGGTGAAATTATCAAAAATAAAGCAGTCATTGAAATGCCTGAGGTTTAACATCCTTATTTTTAGACACCTTGTTAAGAACTCTGGCTTTTCAGGGAATACATCATCTGTGACATCCATCCTCATAAACTGCAGTGAAAACAGGAAATCCTGAGCTCAACATTTACTGGCACCATAGTGATCCCAGGGCTTCCAGTTTTCCAGGGTGAGGAGTTATTTTGAGTGCCTCTGTTCTGAGGTGCTAAACTCAACAATCAGAGGGTAAACACTCAGCTGCTCCCAGAATTTAAATCTCTTTAGAACATATCCCACAGAGTCAGAAACCAAGGTTTCAAAATCCATGGTCAAATATGAAGTAAGTTGGTCTGTAGATGAATTCTATCATAATTATTTTTTGCTATAGTATTGTTTTGGAAGAGAAATTGGGTTAGGGCTGCAGACATAAACTGCTCACCTTTGGGGCTGGATACATTCTGGACCTTCCACTTCATCCTAAGTAGGAGCTGCCAGCATCATCCTACAGCCTGCCACACCCCAGCAGCTCTGTGTGAATGTGTGTGGAAGGTGTGCAGACAGACCTCACACCCTGTCCAAGGCTGGTTATGTAGCCAGCCGACCCACATGGGAAACTACAAAAGGTTGGACAGGTACTCATTGTAATTTGTCTTGAAGCAGAAGCATTATTGTCTGCACACAAACATGATCTGGAACACACACCAAATACCTTGGCTTAAGAGCCACAGGGAGGAAAGTTGGCCTTGCATGTTAAGTTAAAGAGTTTTACATTCAGGGCAAAGCCTCCCTGTGTTTCAGGTGTTTCCTTATGGACTTTTCTACTCAATACTCCCACACACTGGAGGGTTTCCTCTTGCAAAAAAAGGTAAGTAACCAGGGCATGCTCCTTCTAAATGAGGCACCCTCCAGGCACCTCTGCCTTCTTCATACCTGTGACAATTTTATTCCTGGGGGCTGCTGTGAAGCTGACGTTGATGAATCAAACCTCACTGAGGGTGGGCTCCAACAGGCTGCAGAAATAATGTCTCCAGCTCTATGCACCACTTCAAAAGTAGGTTTGAGAGAGGCTGCACACATATAAGCATAAAAGCAATGAATTAAGCCACCTTTGGGCAAGTCACAGTGTAGAAGCTGTAACAAAAAGGGAAAAAAATAGACCAGCAGCAAGTTAGAGAGGAAGGAAGTGTGATTTTCTCAGGAGATAAATCCAGAACAAAGGTGGGAGGTGAGATCCTGAAAATCCTAACATATGACACCACCACCATTCATTGCCACAAAACTCTCCCATTCATTTTAGAACAGAAACTGTGCAAAGTCCAAAAAATGTTACAAACTGCCTAACAGAAAAAAATTGAAACTCCTAGTATTAATGGGCAATTAAATTCTTTGTTTTCTTTTGCCATGTGTTAATGTTCCATGTATGAGATATTACATGACTTTCTCAGTTTCCTTAATCCTAAAGCTTTTGACAGAACTGATAGCATAAAAGTGTGTGGCATCAGCTGAAAATGAGATTAATAATTATATTGAATTTATGTAGCAAAAGCACGAGCATATGAAAACAGAAGTCTAGGACTCATGGGGTGTTTGAATGTTTAGTGGTTGTTAGCTTACAAAAGAATGAAAACACCTGAAAATTTCTAAATGCTTAGTTGTCTGTGATGAGTAAGACAAAAATGAAAAAGGTTAAGATGAAGATGATTTAGTTTAGGCATTAGGAAGAAAAAAAAAATAGATAAAAATGGTAAAGTACTGGGATACATTTCCTGCAGAATTTCCATGATATTCACCAGTAGAGATCCTTAACAACAGTCAGTGTAGCTGCCTTTCAGGAATGATCAAAGACTGTGCTTTGGGACAGAGAAATGACAATTTTGAAGGTCCCTATCAAGCACACATTTCTGCAGTCCCTCAGAGATGCAAGGCTTACTTTCACACTTACAGCTCCTTCTGCTGCGTCTCATATACTCAGCTGCAGGAGTCTTGGGGCCCTTTTGGATCAGGAATCTATATTTGTTAAGAATTTCCCACTGTGCCATTGCTGAGCAATATGAAGCATTCCTTGGTCCCACCATACTGTTCCCATTTAGTTCTCACTACCAGACCAGGAAGCTTTGCAAAATAAATTCACTTCTCTACAGTGTCAATGTTCTTATTAATTCAAAGACTTAATCTGTCCTAGATAAAACTGGAAGGCTTGCTTGTGACCTACAAAGAACCATTCCAGCCCTTGCCTGGTGACCACCTGGCTGGCCCTGTGGCCCAGAGGAGCACTGTCCATACCCCACTTCCAGTTCTGATGCAGCCTTGCTTATCCCAGTAACTACCTTGTCAAAGCACATGGCTGCCTGCTAGGACTAACATTTGAGAGATCAGCTTCTAATTTATTTATTGCAACGTCAACACCGAATAACTTAAGCATATTTTCCACAGATGACTGCACATTTTTTTTAACACGCTGTTTCATGTCTGTGTGCCACAAAGCATTCCAAGATTTTTTTGCAAGCTGTCATATATTTTTTGGCATTACATAATCATTTGATCCACGAGCTGCTAGTGGACTTTTAATCCAACTCTAGAGCAAGCTCTGTCTATCCGCAAGGCTCCTTCTTCCATTTGTCTCAACTACAAAACGTGAATTTGAATAATCTTGTGAGTGAACCAGTATGTTTGCTGATGTGAGCTTCTCTATCAATTGTATTATCATCTCACTGAAAGGCAGTGTGAGGGTCATCTCTGCCTTCACTGAGAACAGCTTGGTGCTAACCTCTGATTGTGCCCTCATATACCTACACCACACCCATAAAAAAACAACTGGATTTTTTTTTCCCATGCAAATAATTTCCTTTTCATGATCATTGCTCACAGGATCTTGAAACACCTTCCATTAGATTCTTAATGAAATATTGCAGAGGTTGCTTTTTGACAGAGTCCTAGCTTTTGTTCACTTCCCTAGCATTATCTGGTTGTTGGCATCATGTGCCCACATTTAATCATCTGATCAGTCATACAGATTCAGTATTACTTTCAAAAATTCAGCAGAATTACTGGAACATTAAAAATGAGTCATTTGTTTGAATCAGGGTCCATATCTCTAAAAAAGCCTGGAAAATTGGTCTTGACATAATAAAGTGTTCATAAAGCTAAGTAGTTAAGGCAGCTTTCACTTAACCCATTCTTTGTCTGAGCTGCAGCAAAAGGATTTGTCTTGTTAAATAATCTGGGGCACATACGCTGAACTAAATTAATTTTAAATAAAGAGTGGTTAAAGTCCTGTTTACAGATTAAAACAGAAACTAGGCAAACCTTTGAGATTTGAGTCACAGATGGGTAAATGCTGGCATATTCATGGAAGTGCAGTAGTTTTGAGAAACAAAACTCAATCAGATGAACGAATGTAAAAGAAAGCTGGTAAAGTACTTGAAGAGATACCTTGTAAATAGAAACCCCAGTGCTTTATTCAGATCTAGTACAGGTCTCTGGGTATATTTGAATTGTTGATGTTTTGTAGAAAACCAACTCCTCTGTTGCCAGCATATGTTATTGAAACTCTTCAGAGCCTAACTTTTTCCTGCAAGTGTGTAGCAGTGATAGACAAAGTGAAAAATTACTACACTTGTGTTTTTTATATTATTCTGCCCATCCACACCCCTCACCCGTCTCCCATTCCCCCAAAAGAAGCTAACCCAAACACAGTAGAACTCACTAGAGTCACAATATACTTTTCTGGGAGCTCCATAGCAGTAAAACTACCATTGTTTCTCCCTCAGAGACAAAGTTCTGTGGTGATTTCTATGTTCTCACCTGCCATTTCAGTCTTGGCAAGCCCTGGGTCCTCCTAAGAGAAAAGCAGGAAACCTCCTGCTGCTCAGGGCCCTGCTCATGCAGACTGAGAAGACAACTGCTTAGTTCCTCTTCTCTGCTGGTTCAACAGCAAAGAGATGGTGCCACTTATATAGAGAATTTCCTGATGCTTTAACAGATGTAGTTCAATCAAAATGGCACCTTCCTCTGTTTTTCATCCAGCGGTTTTAGGCAGGGTAGAATTTCCTGAATTTCCGTATAAAAGGATAGGGATTAAGAATCACTTTCAAAAATATTTCTGATAGCAGATGGAAAGGAAAAGGCTGGCAAATCTTCTCTGAGTGTGCTGTGTTTCTTTTCTCCCATCTAGCTTGAGTAGGATTGTTAAATGATTCTGAGCAGTATCAAAGGAGAAGAGCACGTGTCTGCGGTGTGCAGCTGCTACTAACTCGCTCTGAACGTGCGATCTGGAATGAATTATGAATAGCGTGTCGTGTACACCACCATTTCCTAGAAAACAAACTCTGCAGTCACTGAAACCTAGCTTGCAAAGCCCTGCTGCTTCCACTGCCACCACACACTTTCCTTGTTGTCTCTAAGAGTGCTGCCAAGATTCAGTCAAGGCCTCCCTTCCCAAGTCCCCACTCCAGACATACATTGGTCTGGACAGGGAGCAGATGCAAGTTGGCAGGCAGTTCCAAGCCCCAAAGAGTTTATTATCTCAATTAAATTAAAAATAAACATTAAAAAAAAAAAAAAAGGATGGTGCAAAAGATGCAAGCCCACATGCTTGAATGTGTGAATGGTGGAGGTTGGAAAAGAGCCTCACTCACCTGATTTCTGATCTGGTACTTTTGTCACCAGCCTTCCCTGCCCGTCTTCACTGAAGTCTGGGAATTCAGGCACCATGTCAATGAATTCTAGCATTGACAGCATATTTGTGTGGACCCAAGCATAAAAGAAGGTTTTTTATATCCAAGACCAGAACTATCTAAGACATGCAAGGTAAAGTCCTGTTTTAAAAAACTACTCCCAGAAGTAAAAAGCAAAACCTCTGTATTTAATCCTATCTGGTCCAATACTCAGACCTTTTATATAAGCCTAGCCTCTAAATCCTCATGTATTAGAAGGTTTATTTGGGTTTTTAAGGCTGTTGGGCTTTTGTTTTCTTTCCATGCTGAGTGGAAAGATGCTGGCTAATTATTCATGAGTGGCTATGTCTGATTCCATTACCTTGCTTCTTTTACAGCCATGCAAAGTTGATGTGAAACACTACTTTTATGAGTTAATTGGTTCCTCATATTCCTGCTGCCCTGGCAAAAATGGCTGGGTTAGGCATAAGGCAGAGAGAAGAGGTAGGTAGGTAGGTAGGTAGGTAGGTAGGTAGATAGACAGATAGATAGACAGACAGACAGACTGGTTGATTGATTGATTTATTGATTTAATCAGAGGCAAGATAAATTAGGTTACAAAATTCTCTACTTAGGGGCTTGACACCTTTTAGACTCTTTCAAAATAAACTTATTAAAATATAGCCAGTATTAAGAGAAATTATGCAGGAGTGTAATTCCTTCTGTCTCCAGAATGAAAATATTTTAATGTAACTTACATTTTAATCCAAATCTCCCCTGTTAAATCTCTTCTCTGCCTTTACTTATGGCTTTTGTGGTTTTAGACAATCTGAGATTTTTCTTTGTTGATATTAGAGCCAGAAAAAAAAAAGTGATAGCAGCAGCATTTCTAGTGAAATAGAAATCATTCACATGTCAAAGCAAATAAAAGAGTTTTGATCACTTCAAACACTTTACCTAGGTATATACTTTAATTATAGAAATTTTAGATGCCATTATGTAACTCAACAGCATGTGACATCACTTCTTAAAATCCTCACTCTCTTCCCTCAGCCCATTCCAATTCTAGGAAGAGAAGCTGCTGTAAAATGTAAGAAGAAGATTAAGAGCTACAAAATTATACAAGAGCAATCCATTGGTTTGGTTAGCTTTCAGACCATTATTAGTGAAATAAAAAGAGACAGACTTATTTTCAAAGACAATAGAACATGTGTGAGTACCATGGTCTTCACCAGTTTTTATCATCACAGCCCATCTCTGGATTTGACAAGTTATCATGTTAGGCTTAATGGGCCTCTGATGGTGGGCCAGGGAGAACTCTTTTTTTTCACATCTTTGGAAAAAATTAATGCTGGTCTTCCTAGAAAAGACTACTCACCAATTTTTGTGCTATTAGATCATGCTTACAGTTTGCTAAATCTCAGATGATTAACAAAGAAAAATATTTGTGAGAAAGAAGGAAAGAGAGAAATATAAACTGGGGATCACAAACATAAATTTGTGCCAGTGGTATTTGTAGTAAGCTGATAAATTCCTGTGTTTCAAGAAGCTGCAGGTGATAAATCTATCAGAGATGGATGCCAGTGAACAAACTGTCAGGCCTGACTTTCAGGCATTTCTGAACTTAAATTGAAGAAAAGTTAAATTGGAGAAAAATACTGGGATTCTTCCTGTCAATACCATTACTCATACATATTTTAATGAAATCTTGAGAGCAGACTCATGCTTTCAAAGCCACAAAACCTACAAAAACATGCCCATCCCTGGGAAAAATGCTGTTAAAACCAGATAGGAGGAAGCAGACACTTCACACTCATTTAGGAGGTGCTTCCTGCTCTGCTGAAGTGGGGACTAAAAGCTCTCAATTACTCTCTGAAGCCAAGGTGTGAGCACAGGAGGGCTAACAACGAGAGATCATGGGTGTGATATTCTCTACCGATAGATCTGCCAACCTGTACCACAGCTGTAAACTTAATGCCTGGTCAGAATTGGTTATTTGTTCTCTTTAATACAGCAAAACATCAGTTTCAAGATACTTGTTATGCAAGGTCAGCCTGAAGGTTGTCCTAAGCAGGAAAAACTCACTCAGGAGATATATTTGTACACACCAAGAAGAGGATAGCATTTGGAGTCAGGATAAAGAAAGGGGCCATCTTCATAAACCCTTGAAATGCAAAATGGTTTTATTCCCCTCTCTCCTTCTCATCTGTGACTGCTACCTGTCTTAAGAAAGTGTCAGCACTTCCTTCTGCAGCCTGAATTCTCAGGGCTCTATGATTCTGTGCAACAATCTGCCCCAGGCTGGAGCGCAGCAGACATGCTCAGGCTGCTAGGAACATCTTCCTGACTGCTTGGTGCAAGATGCTTTTGGTTTCTCATTTTACTCACATGCAGACAATCTCTGAATGCTATTGGTATCGTATACAAAAGTGACTTTTCAGGAAGACTGTTGATATACTAAAGCCATTAAAAATTAGATAAAAGCACATAGAACCTGCACACATGTATATAGGATCACAAAGCACATGGTCAACACCTGATAATCTTTATATTGTTTACCTCCCAGATATATTAGGCATTAATTTTAGCACATATCAGCATGTACAGCAGATCCTCACATAACAGTGCTGTGAGAACCTGAAGTTTTTAGGGGAAAATATCACTTTATTGTTTAAATCTGCAACAATGATTCTGATCTCTTTGGCAACAAAGCTGAATTTGAAAAGCAGAAGAGTCTGTTTGCTTCTGTATACTTCCAAGCTTATTTGCTCTTACTGGCCTAACACTGGCATAGGCTGCCCAGAGAGGCTGTTGGATCTCTAGCCTTGGAGATACTCACACCTGGACTAGGCAAGAACAACCTGGTCCATCTTTGAAGTTGTACCAAACAACCTCCAGAGGGTCCTGCCAACCTAAATGATTTTGTGATTTTATTCTCTTCCATTTTCTTTGTATTCTAGTAAATGGTTCACCTCAAAATGTGGCAAATCCATGCTTTTGCCAAGTGTAATTCTGCACTAGGTCTACCCGGGAAGGCAGACAGGAGGAACTTCTTGACTGCAGGAGAGTTTTGATAGCTTGCAGTACAGGTTATTTTTAATGGGTCTGTTCCTTTGGCAGCAGTTTTGTTCAGACTATTGCACTGCATTCACTGGCAACACCCAGTTAGAAGAAACCAGTTCTCTTAAATCCCTGTATTGGCTACACTGTTGAAAAAGGGACACTGGGAGTAACAGGAAACTAAAAGGAACAGGAAACTAATATTTTTATTATTACAGTTGCTCATGCTCATAAAAACAGGGAAATGCCTTATATGACATCTCTTGTCAAGGTGACACACGTAACAAACAAGAAGGTAGCAGATGTAGGGAGTGGAGTGGCAAGAGGTATTACCATGACCATACTACTCCAACACACAAAGAGACTTATAAATGTGCAAATTACTTAATTGATTAAAGGAGGACTGAGCAGGGCAACTGTGGTTACAAGACTTGTGAATTTTGGCCTGACTGCACTGACTGTACCCCTCAATTATCCTGGAATACAACCAAGAGATCTCCTTTAGGCTGAGGAAACACTGAGAAAAGCTAAAAAGCTGGCTTTGATCACCTTGGAGAATAGAATTCTCCAGGGAGATCTTATTGCTGCCAACAAGGTCTCCCTGTCAATATTTAAAGGAAGCTCATAAGAAAGATGCAGATCAACTTTTTTGTAAGTCCTGTTGTAACAGGACCCAGGGTAAAGATTTTAACCTAAACAAGGGAAGATTCCTACTAGAAGAGACTTTTTTACAATGAAGGTGGTGGAACACAAGGGCAGATTTCTCAGAGAGGTGGTGGATACCCCATCCCTGGAAAAATTCAAGGCCAGATTGTAATAGTAGTCCAACATCCTTTAAAAAAAAATCATCTAATTCTAGTACAAGTCTTACACTGTAATGAGAATTTCTTAAAGAAAATTGTGTCTGGTGAAAGCCAATAGATCTGTGTCCTTCGGGATCAGTTGACAGGCTTATCTGAAACCTCTTCCTTACTCCCCCTATCACCACTCCCAAAAGATCTGAGAAGGGAACTGAGAACAGAGGCATTTGAGAGCTCTGTTTCATAATGTGACTCTTCTCAACCTGTGTTTGGGGTTAGCCAAGAAAGTCTGATGATGCCAGGGACTCTGCTCCTTGTTGTAGAGCCCACCTGAGACTACCATCAGTATTTACTAGCACCTTTCTGAGATCTGAAATATCACAGCTCTCACTAAGCTGAGAGCAGCCACAATACTGCTGAGAAAAGTACTGCCTGGCAGCTGTCCTGGAAGGTGTGCTCTCTCTTTAAGGCAAGGAAGTAGCAAAAGACCAAGTTCAGGAAGGTACAATTTCAATATGTCTTTAACCTTAAATCCCACAGACAGTCCTGAGATTTAAGTGCTTGCTTAAATTTGCACTCTCACTAAGGCGCTATCTGTATAAGAATGGATTTTAACATGTACTTATATACTGCTTTCCCTCCCAGGCTGAATGTTAGGCTGTCTTTGCAGGTGAGACTTGGCATCTTAAGCCCACAGGAAGAAAGCTTGGCATTACATTCACATTTAATACAGCTCTTGCCTCTCCCTGATGCTTCAGAATCAAAGCCCCCATACTTGACCTACAGTTTAACATTTCTCTCATATCTTTCTTTCTGCAGTATGTGGCATTTGCCTCCCTGTTCTTCATTCTGGTCTCCATTACCACCTTCTGCCTCGAGACCCACGAGAGATTTAACCCCATTGTGAACAAGACAGAAACTGAATTCATCGGGAATGACACCCAGGTGCGGCACTACAGGGAAGCAGAGACGGAAGCCTTTCTCACCTACATCGAAGGTGTCTGTGTGGTCTGGTTTACATTTGAGTTCTTGATGAGAGTCACTTTCTGCCCAAACAAGGTGGAATTTATCAAAAACTCTTTGAACATCATTGACTTTGTGGCCATACTGCCTTTCTATCTAGAGGTTGGACTCAGTGGCCTGTCTTCCAAAGCTGCTAAGGATGTCCTGGGCTTCCTCCGCGTAGTCCGTTTCGTGCGAATCCTGCGAATTTTCAAGCTGACCCGCCACTTCGTCGGGTTGCGGGTCTTGGGACACACCCTCCGTGCCAGCACAAACGAATTCTTGCTGCTCATCATATTTTTGGCATTGGGCGTCTTAATCTTTGCCACGATGATCTATTATGCCGAGAGAATAGGTGCTAAACCAAATGACCCTAGTGCCAGTGAACACACACATTTTAAAAATATCCCCATCGGCTTTTGGTGGGCTGTTGTCACCATGACGACCCTGGGCTACGGAGACATGTATCCTCAGACTTGGTCAGGCATGCTGGTGGGGGCCCTCTGCGCTCTCGCTGGTGTGCTGACCATTGCCATGCCTGTCCCTGTCATTGTGAACAATTTCGGAATGTATTACTCCTTAGCTATGGCTAAGCAGAAGCTACCAAAGAAAAAAAAGAAGCATATCCCGAGGCCACCCCAGCTGGGATCCCCCAATTATTGTAAATCTGTCGTAAACTCTCCACACCACAGTACTCAGAGCGACACTTGCCCACTGGCCCAAGAAGAAATTTTAGAAATTAACAGAGCAGGTAGGAAACCTCTTAGAGGAATGTCCATCTGACCGTTAACCTCCATCCCGCGTAGTGATTTAAGATTCAGCCAGACTGCTTTCTTAGAGCAATGGGTAGCACATTTATCCATTCTAGTCCCACCATCACACAGTGAATAATATGTGTGAAGTCTAGGTTGCAGGGACAAATGGTACAGTGGAGGCTGATCAGCAAAACTAAGGATGAGAGCACGCTCTAGGAGCCCAAACTTTGGTCCTGGTTAAGGGCATACAAGTCTCAAGATATTTTGGAAAGCTGTTACATCTAGTGGAAGAATTTTGAGAGCTCTACAGCTGTGTTGCTGGACTGTGTAATGCATCTCAGAGGCTCCTGAGAGCTGAATGCTTCATAGAACAGAGTAGGAGCCAAGTACTCAGCAATTACAGAGCTTTCTGACAAAACAGGGCTGGAATTCGAAACAGCCAGATGCTTTCTCATTTGTTCCCATTTGGGACCTTTCAGCTGTTTTAAATGGCAGATATTGTACATCTCATTACAGAAACTAGGTGCCTAGTAAGCTGAAGGGACAACTATACCATCATGCATATTCATGAGACAATCCAGTCTCTTTCTGATGATTAACTGCAAAGTAGAACAACAGCTCAAATTCTTGACACTAATGCAAAATGACTCACTCTGAGACAAGACTAGATGTAAGGATGTTTATTCCATGGCATGCAAATCAATCTATTCTATAATATTCCACTAGAATTTAACATTTAGAATTATGACGAGTTTTGAACCACATTTTCTAAAACATGCTCCTTTTGCAAGTATGGGTTGGTGAGTTACAGCTCTTTCAACCTTCTAGCAGCAAAGGCCAACTGTAGAAGGTCTGACTGGTCATTATCAGCTGGTTTGGCCTAAACAGGGATTGCCTCATTCTTATTTTTAATTGTACTGATTCATGTTAGCAATAGGTGAAACCAGAGTTAAATTAACCATTTGAATTCTACTGGGAGTGGGGAGGGAAATGGAAAGAATACTAGTCACCATGGAATATATTATAATATCCCATGGCTAGTGGTTAATTATGGGAATATCTCAGTTCTATGAGACTCCTATAGCACACAAAATTACGGGGCTCCAATTTGATTTTTTTAAACCCCATAATCTACCTCTACCCATGGAATATCACTATCTATTCTATGGAGTAATTTCAAAGTAGACAACCACGTTCAAAACAATGCCAACTTCATTTTTGGCAGATGTTCCAGCCAAGTTGCATAGTAGACATTCTTTAGCCTTTTCAGAATATCCCCCTGTGTTGTATTAGAAAGGACAGCTTGCCAGCCAAGTGATCTCAACTGACACAGAGTTCAAAACAGGTGTTTTGGAAGAGCTAGCATATACCTATGATGGTCTTGTGTTATCATTTTTTGCTTTGAAGAAAATTCTGATTTGTTATTCATTGTGAGTGAGATATTTTCTCATCATCTCATAGCCATGCATGTTGATGTCATTGTGAGAAGCACAAAGAAAGTGAGACTTTCCTTTGTGTGTGACTTCACCAATGCCAATGCTAATTTTGGAGGGGAAGAGCTGGTGGGAATGTTTCTCTTCTTTCCTGTTCTCTTTTCTCTTCCTTTCTTATTTCGTTTCCCTTCTGTGCAAGTATGTAAAATCCATTCAAAAGGTAAATAGCTTTCATTTTGTTTTTGTTAAAGGCTATTTCCATTGCAACAGGCCAATCACAATTCACGTGACTGATAGACTGTACCAATTGTACCCTTGGAGCACATAAGCGATGGTTCTATCATCCATTCCCCTCAGGTTGCAAATGCTTATCACTGCTCATGTTCAAGCAGCAAACTTCCCCATAAAGGCAGATGCTTTTGTGGCATCATGGATCAAGAGGGAAAGAGGGCACAGCAGTATTGTGTGTTTCCTGCCATGAGCAATGTGCCCATGACAGGGTGCAAGAAATGCCAGACTCTGAGGTACTTTAGCAGTCAGCTACAGAATGAAATCAGCTCAGAAATCCCTGGCTTCCTAAAGTTCCTTCCATTACCTACCCTGGTCCTCTCTGGGAACTGGAGGACCAGGAACTCTACAAGTTCAGTACAATTCCGCCCTGGTATCCTGAGAATACATGTAATTTTGGTTCAATGTGGAACTGTTTCACCACCATCAGTGCTCTAAACTCAGCTGTTACCACAATATCCATGAAGTATTGATAGTAGCAGCAACTTATCTATTTCTGCAATAATTAAGAGAGACTATTTTTATATACATATACAAGCATATATATTTTAAGAAGCAAGAAAGCACACTTACACTTCAGCTAACAAAATTGTAACACTGTAGCTGGAGTTCTGTTTTTGATAATTATTATGCACCACTAGCAGCAAAAAATATTGCCTGCATCTTTTAGCTTCCAAATAGGGAAAGAACTATATGTGTGCAGGAGAAAAGCAAAAAATACTAACATCAGGACCAAACTGTTAAGACAAGATCGGCATTGCCTTGGATGTTAAGTTTCATTTCTGTAACATGAAGCATTCACAGGAACTGACTTGTTTTTGAAACCATTACCAGCACATTATATGAAAACAGGGATTTGCAAGCAGTGAAAATCTTTAGATTGGTTAACATCATCTAATAATAAACAACTAGTTATAGTTAATATTGCATTAGGAACACAGAATGTGTGCCTAACTTTTCTAAAATAGTGTCCTTGTCCAGCATATTTCTTGTAATTTTTAACTGTAAAGCTTCAGTGTGACAGTGTCTAGGTCACATAAGATCGTGTGATTTGTATCCAATATGTTATTAAAAAACAAAAAGCCTGCTTAGTTGCTCAGGTGTAAAGGACATCACATGAAGTTATTAGTTCTATGTATTATTGGTGGTGGAGTGATTAAACACATCACCAAACAGGGCTGAGCATGAAGTAGCTCTACACATGACTCCCTCCCTCATTCTCCAAGTCAGCACTTCACATCTGTTCCTGGTCCATGCCCTCAGGGCCAAGGGGGCTCTACAGAGAGCTCAGCACAGCTCTGTCCTGTGCCTCCTCCCAGGATAAGAAGCACTTTCCTGGCACAGGCATGCAAACAGCAGAGCTTTGCCCACAGGCTGCACAGCTGCTGCCAAAGCTGCTGTGGTCATTTGCTGCCAAAGCAAAGATGCTTTGAATTTTAAGACTGGCAGGTTTGAATTAAATCTTTTTATTGCCCCCAACACTCTCAGCAGCTCAGTCCTGGGCTAATCTACACCTGGCAGGAGGGTATCTTTAATTAACAGCACTTGATTTTAATCTGTCAGAGTGTGAGATTCTCAGTTTCATTCTACCTTACCTCCCCTTCCTGCAGCAGCTCTTCCTGTTTTCCATCCTGTCTGATCCCACCAGTGGGTGGCTGGGAAAGCAGCAAAAGGGAGGAAAGGCATTTCAGATTAGAGGATGGCAGAGCTAGAGCTGCAGGCAGACCTTCACCAGCAGCATTAAGGAGAAATTTCCCCTATATAAAACACTGCCTGCAAAGCCGTTTCTGCGGCCCATAAATTCTCAAGATACTGCTTAAAGAGTGCTGGTGAAACTGGGCCTGATACAAAGCAGCAGATTTCACCTGACCAATTTGACCAAAACTCCTTTCCCTGGGGATATCTCAAACTATAGAGAACTGTGTCCCCCCTCACTTAACAGACACCCACCAAATTCTAGCATCTTCATGTCAAAGGATTAATTTTGTTATATTGCACTATTGTTTACAGGCCCTGTTCAAGATCAGGGCTTCATTTTGGCATCATTTTATACAGGACAACCACTATACTGCAATCAAATACCCAACAGGCTAAGTGGACAGCAAAGGTAAAATGGAAACAATCTGCAATATTTTCAGTTGACACAGGGCTTAATTTAATTGAGGAAGATTCCTTGAAAGGTCTGTTGCAAAGCCACTAGTTGAATATAACTAAAAAAGCATCAGTCTGCTATGCTGGAGTGTCTTTTATCTCAAGGCTTGAGTATTCTAAACAGTCAGTATCATAACAGAAGTAAAAAAGGAAAAAAAAGAAAAAAAAAAAAAAGAGAGAGAGAGAGAGTTCCAACCACTTAAACATGACTTTTGTCCCAAACCTCACACTGCCCTACAGGCATAATAATTTAATTCAGTACATAGTGAAACATTTTAAGGTGCAAGTTTGTAAGAAGATCTCAAAACTTGCAAAACAAATACTAAAAGCTCTCAGTTTTGTTTTTAAAGTGTTGCCCAGTTCCTCAGCCCCTCTCTTACATGAGCTGTGTGCTCACCTGCTGGACCGGTTGACTGCATGGTGATTTCTCAGAGTTGTCACTGGATGAAGCAGTGAATGTAACTTCCCAACATTGTAAAAGAAATTTAGAACATGAGTTCAGGAATTCATAACTTCATTTGATGCCTAAAATACTGTCTGGTGTCACACAGCAATGGCCTAAAGAATGCATTCATAATATATAACCCAAGAAGATAGGTTATTTGGGGTTTGTTTGGAGAGCTACCACACCTTTTTACTCTTTTCATATATATATTTACAACACCAGCACACAAAAGTTTTATATTGACTTTAACATGGCTAAATTAAGAATTTCTCACCTCTCTGATCCACTCTGCATGCAGCTTCACTTAAGCTATACTCCAAGGATATCCTTGTGCAGGCTCTTTCACAGTGTACTGGTGGCAAAATTCTCTATTCATTGCATGGCTGTAAAATGCACAAAAAAATTACTAGAATTGAGGCAGCTAAGAGGAGAGGGGTAATATCTGTCATTACTGACACAGACTTCAGCTTCAGAAAAACATTCTGCAGTTCTTTTACTTCTCTGCCCCAAAGCCAATTTTCAATAACCCACTCCTGGACTATCCTGATGTCTGAATAGTTAAAGTAATCCAAGTCTAACACTGACAGAAGGGACTCTGCAGTGACTCCAGTGTACTCCATGGTCAGATGAACTGGAACAAACTGTGATGTTAGGAACCCATTATTTCAATGCAATTTCCTGAGAGAGAGCTGATCTCCTTTTAAAGAAATTGTGTGGAATTACCCATTCCAGTTTTATCACTCATGCTTTCTGAAGGAGCTGCTCTTTTCTCAGGGCTTCACTTTTCATCTCTTCTGTCATCATAACCTAAATAACCCTTATTCCTTGTGCAACACACTGGCTCTAACGTCAGAAGTGTGCTGAGCACTGTAATTCTAGTGCCAGTGCTCAGTAGGAGCTGGGAACTCTAGGCAGCTCTTGTCAGAGGCTCATTCTGCTGCCTAACATTTCACTGCAGCTTGTGAACCTTGGTGGCTTTTATGGAGAACAAAGCATTGCTAAAGGTATGTAGTTACTGTGGTGGTCCTTCAAACCTCCAGGAAGCAAATTCTCTGATCAAGTGTCTCTGAACACTATAAAAAAAGTCTCATCTAATTTTAGTGTCATAAAACCTTTGCCCTTCTCTGTAAGATGGACAGTAGATGGCAAAGTAATTGCTAGGAGCTCAGGTCTGTTTCAGCTCAAAAAAGCTCAGGTGTTTAAATGTGTTGGACATAAAAAGTACTAAAAAGGCAGTGGAAAAGGTAATAGGGAGGTGTCTTTTCTTTCTTCACTATATACTTCCTAGTCTTTAAAATCTGAAACTCCTCACTCCAAAATAGCAAATGAGGTAATGATCACATCTTGATATCACTGATGATGGTGTCTTTGGGATCTGATGGAGAAATTGCTAACAGCTCAAAACAAAAGGAATAACACTCAGCTATTCTCATCTAACTTAATTTTAATTTGTCTGTGGTCCCCCTTATATTAGAAGAAGAACCAGGCAGCCTCCAAGAGTAGTCCACTCATTTATGACCTGAGCTGTCCTCTGGGGGTGCCTTTCTCCAGAAGAGATCACAGGTGACCGCAGGTCTAATTCAATATTATCAGTTAAGTGCCTACAGTTCTGTGGAAGTGCTTTGGATCTATTCCTTGCCCCCTGCCCCATGTGGCATTCCTGCAACCTCACAGCTGAGGGTCACATGTAAAGCAGAATCTATAACTAATATAATGTAATACCTGGTTGTACAATTATTCATCTGTCACTTCCTGTAGAGATAAAACCAGTGGGTGGCACTTGTACTACTGTTGACTTTAGAATGTGAGTAAAAAACAACATCCTCTATGTCAAGTAATTTGAAAACAAAGAGGAGGAGCTATGTATCCAAGGACAGTGCTTTATGTTTCCTGCTTTTTTTCTGGCACTAGATGAGATGTGAAAAAAAAATTTCAAAATTAGAAAATCTCCCCATACAAACCCTGTAGACCAGAGCTGGGGCTGAGAGTGTTTAGGGACAGGACTGCACTAAGCTAAAAAACAAATGCAGAACTAAATAGTAAATTTTAGGAGTTTTCATGCCTTAATAACCTAATGAGCCCAAGACACTTGGAGTCATGGGAAAACACAGATACAAGCACTTCAGCCAAATAAGGCCAACCTGTGCCAATCCTCCAGCACAAAGCAGATATAAATATGGTAAATCCTCTTTCTCAAGCACATAGCTCCCATGCTATCCAGTGCAGAATGCATTCCTGGAATATGAAAGAGATACTCTTGGCATCTCTTCCTTCTGCTGTACTGAGTACAGTTGATGTTCACAGGACAGATACAAGAAAAGGCACCTCTGTGCAACAAGTGCATTTCTGATGCAGTGCCATTAAACACACCAGATCACTTACTTGTTACTACAAAAGGCCAGGGGCAAAGAGGTGTAGGGTATGAGGTCCCAGTTCTGTGCCCAGTCCACTTGCTTGTATCCCTCTTGGACTATACTTGCTGGATATTTTCTCTGAGCTTTTTGTTGACTTGCTTGTCTGTTTATAAGCACAAAGCCAAAATAACAAGCACTCTACCATTCCTGCTGTCATTGTTCTTTGTATTCATTCATCCACGTTCCATGTCTCAGACACCTTCCATACTGTATAGATCATCATACTGTATTCCTCAGTCAGAGCAGCAATATAAGGTGGTAACATGACTCACCTGACTGCATTTTCCTGTAACCTCTACCTGACCTGTCAATGACCCCCCTGGTGTTAGTGAGACTCTCAGATGTTCAGGGTAGGTATAAGTAAACCCCCAAGAGGATCAGGATGAAACTAGGAAGGATCTTCCAGAGCTCTTTGCAATGCAGGATTTCCAGAAGCAACCGTTCTCAGCACTGTATTAAGCACATATCCAATAATGCCTGTAAATAGCAAGATGCACTGGATCGACTTTCCTAGAGCTCCTGTACTTCTCTAGCAGTACCAGTAGGTAGGCAGCCAACATACTGTCACCTCACTTCAAGAAGTAGTACCTGTCAAGGGTGATATTCTCTGGGAGTGACGTTACTATGTTGGCCGAGTTAGTACTGGGAGAGACGGTCACCACCGTCACTGGAGTGCCTTTCCTGGGGGACACGGCTTCCTGGAGGGACCCTGGTGGTGAGTAAATGTTGAAGAGGTAGGTTGGGTTGGAAGGATTCTGCATAATTCATGTAGCGTACTAAATTCTGGTCTTGTGCCAGTGTAAAGTCCTTCAGTACTAAGAAGAGCTTCATAACAACTTTCAAAATATGCAGTAATATAAAACCAGGAAACTAATAAAGATACCTAGATAAAGATAATTATTTTAATGGCCTTAGAATATTGGGGTAACTAAAATGAAGTTGTTATATAGGAATCTTAATTCTTTTACATGTTCACATTTCTCTCTTTTTTCTCTTTCTCTCTTTCGCTCTGTTTGTTAACATTTACTTGTTATTGCTCTACGTTGCTTGCGACTTGTGTATGTTACAGACTGTCACATTTTATTCTGTGAAGTTTTTCTCCAATTCCCATCAACCTGAGCTCCATGTTGGGCAGCCGAGGAGATTACAATACAGTTCTTTATTGCAAAAGAACCAGGAATGTCACAGACTATAGGTAACTTCACTGAGGTTGTGACACAAAACCTGATGCGAGGTATTAATGCAAAGAGTAAGTACTTGGTATGAAAATAGAGCTATTTAGTCAAATTACTTTCTTTTTTTCCAGATAGTCTGCATGGGAAAAATTAATTTTGATTACTCTCCAGAAGAAAACACTCCCAAACCTACCAATCTAGGATTCTTGTCACTCTCATTTGAAAACCAATGGTGCCTATGTCAACATATCATCTCTCATTTTCAAAGGCTTAAACCCATATTTTCTATGCTGTTCTTCTCTATGCTAAACTTCCTTTCACACTCTCCAAGTCATCATTTCATCATTTTGTCATCCTTTGTCTGTGGTTTAATATATCTTCAACGTAATTCTTTTTCTAATGTAATATAGTTATATCCCTTTCACTTTGAGGACCTGATTAAACAATAACAAAAATGAGTCCCCACCCATGGGATTCACATTTCTTAATCCTGTATGAGGCTCTGTAGCCTGTAAAATTGATTTCTGTAGCCAAAGATTTTCTGGCACAGAAGCATAATTGTTACTTTGCTGAACGATGTCCTGAGCAAAGCATTGTGTTTTACAATCTTCCCCAATTACTCCCATAAACTAGTTTTAAAGAATGGTAAAAAGTAGCTGATAGACATTCTGATCACTTTCCAGAGGGACAGCATGAAGTTTATTGCTTAATCTTAATTGTCAGGAACTCAGAAATCACTATAGTCATGTACCAACTCAAGAAAAGCTTATTTGTCTCAGTGTGAAGTTCCTTTACTGCCTGATTTGCTGTTATGCTCTGACCCTCTCTTAATAAGTGAAGAAGCACAGCAGAGTTTCCATGCAGTCCAGCACAAAAGAATACAGTAATTTATACTGAGGCAATTGATGAGTGGACAATGAATATTAATGCAGAGTAAACACTATCTAGGCAACTAAAACAGAAACAACTTGCTAACACAAGTGGAATCTGACTTCAAGAGACTCAAGAGAGTTGGGAATTTAACTGTAAGTACTTCCTTTCCATGCAACATCTCAGAGAGAAATCACCGAATAACACAATTCTTTAGGTTGAAAAAAGTCTTTAAGGTCATCAAGTCCAACCTCTAACCCAGCACTGCAAGTCCACAACTAAACCATGTCCCAAAGTGACACATCCACACAACTCTTAAATAACCCTGAGGATGGCAACCTGACCACTTCCCTGGACAGCCTGTTCCAATGCTGGACAACTCCTTTGGTGAAGAAATGTTTCTTGATATCCAATCTAAACCTCTCCAGCTACAACTTGAGGCTATTTTCTTCTGTCCTATTACTTCTTACTGGGAGAAAATCAACCCCCACCTGGCTCCAGCCTCCTTCCAGGCAGTTGCAGAGAGTGGTGAGGTCTCCCCTGAGCCTCCTTTTCTCCAGGCCGAACCCCCCCAGCTCCCTCAGCTTCTCCTCACAGGACTCGTGCCCCAGACCCTCCACCAGCCCCATTTCCCTTCTCTGGACTCACTCCAGCCCCTCAGTGTCTTTCTTGCAGTGAGGGGCCCAGAACTGGACACAGGACTCAAGGTGTGGCCTCACCAGCACAGGGGGACAATCCCTGCCTGGTCCTGCTGGCCGCACTATGGCTGATCCAGGCCAGGATGCCCTTGGCCTTCTTGGCCACCTGGGCACTGCTGGCTCATGTCCAGCTGCTGTCAGCAGCACCCCCAGCTCGTTTCTGCCCAGCAGGGTCCCAGCCCCTGTGCCCCAGCCTGTGGCCCTGTCTGGGGCTGCTGTGCCCCAAGGACAGGCCCCGGCCCTTGGCCTGGCTGACCCTCACCCAGCCGGCCTCAGCCATCGCTCCGGCCTGTCCAGATCCCTCTGCAGAGCCTTCCTGCCCTCCAGCAGATGAGCACTGCCCCCCAGCCTGGTGTGTGTGCAGCTGACTGAGGCTGCCCTCCATCCCCTCATCCAGATCACTGAGAAAGAGATTAAACAGAGATGGGCCCAGCACTGGACCCTGGGGAGCACCACTGGCACTGGCTGCCAGCTGGATGGAATCCACTCACCCCCAGTCTCTGGGCTCAGCCATCCAGACAGTGTTTTACCCAATGAACAGTGCACTTTTCCAAGCTATGTTCACACAATTTCTCCAGGAAAATGCTGTGGAAAACCTTTCCCTCATCCACTAAGTGGGTCACCTTGTTACAGAAGGAGATCAGGTTGGCCAAGCAGGGCCTGTGTTTCCTAAACCTGTGCTGTCTGAGCCTGATCCCCTGGTTGTTCTGCACGTGCCACGTGATGGCACTCAGGACAATCTGCTCAGTGACCATCCCAGGTACCAAAGTCAGGCTCACAGGCCTGTAGCTCCCCAGATCCTCCTTCTGGCCACTCTTTTAACTCAGTGTCACATTTGCCAACCTGCCCAGTGCACCAGGACTGCTGATAAAGGATGGAAAGTGCCTTGGCAAGCAATTCCATGAGCACCCTTTGTACCTTTGGGTGGACCCCTCTGGCCTAAAAACTTGTATCTTAGTGCTCAATGACCATCTCTTGGATTATGGGAGACTAATTCTGCTCCCCATTCCTGTCTTTCTTCTCAGGGGACTGAGTACCCAGAATAAAACTTGTCCGACTAATAAAGACTGTGGCAAAGAAGGCATTACACAGCTCAGCCTTCTCCTCAACCTCTGTTACCCTATATCGCCCCCAGATCCAATAAAGGATGGAGATTCTCCTTAGCTCTCCTTTTGTTGCTAATGTATTTACAGAAAGATTTTTATTATCTTTTATGGCAATAGCCAGATTGAGTTCTGGTTGGCCTTTGGCCCTTCAAATTTTCTCCCTGCATGACTTCATGACATCCCTGTAGTCTTCCTGAGCTGCCTACCCATTCTTCCAGAGGCGAAAGTCACCCTGTTTTTTCCCTGAGTTCCTGCCAAAGCTCCCTGTTCAGCCAAGATGGTCTCCTTTCACCAGCTCATTCTTTGGCACACATGGACAGCCTGTTCCTGTACCTTTAGGATTTCCTTATTGAAAAATGTCCAGCCTTCCTGACTTCCCTGCCCTTCAGGATTGTCTCCCAAGGGACTCTGTCAACCAGGGTCCTAATGTCTGCCTCAAGAAGTTCAAGGTAGCAGTTCTGCTGACCCCCCTTTCTTACTCTGTAGGAATCAAAATCTGTATTATTTCATGATTCCTGTGCCCAAGACACCTCCAACCATCACGTCACCCACAAGCCCTTCTCTGTCCACAAACAACAGGTCCAGTGAGGTATATTGCCTAGCTGGCTGACTAGGGAAGTAAAATCTAGGGATATAAAGTCAATGGATATTTTCAGATAGCAAGCAGCTCTTAACTCCTCCACAAATGAAAGTAAATATCTTTGAAAAATACCTTTTGCATTCCTACTCCTAATTTAATCATAATCATTTGCTTAGCACAAGGATTATCAGGCTGCAAAACCAGGATGCAAAAAGGAATGTAAAATCCTTGCTTTTTTTTTTTTTTTTTTAAGAAAAAGACAGCTGGGAAAATCTGTCCTCCAGCAGCCTCACGGCTGCTCTGCTTCCCACTTCCAGATAAGAGCTTGTAGCTAAGAAAAGCTAGAGCACAGCAATTCTCCACCCTCACCTCAGCTGTGCCACCCCTGCTCCTGTAGCTTTCTGTCACGATCCCAAAAGCCAGGGAAACCCATCATCCCAAGAAGAATTTCCCATTGCCAGCAGAGTATGACACAGATAATGTGTGCCACAGTAACAACCCTTTTACATCACCAGGAGAGTGTGACAGGACTGAAATACAGAAGAGTAATTAACTCATGGAACATACCAATACTTTCTTCAGGGAGCCAGCTGGATTAAAGGTCTCTGCTCTTAGGGAATCTCATGGAGATCCTTCTTCATAAAACTCTTCAGGCAGCTACTGTAAACATTAACTACACATTTAAAATGAAAATGATCCTCATGTTCTGAAAAAGAACCAAAGGACACTCAGTTGATCAGGAGTGGGACTATCCACAGACAGTAAAAATGGCAGTCCCAGGTTTGGATCAGGACTATAAGAACACAGTTGAGATCTAGAGAAGTGGTAGGTTAATTTTTAGGTGTGCCTGGGGTGGGGATGTGAAATGTAACTTTACTCAGAGAAGATTTCCTCAGCAGCAAGATCATCATCTTTCAAGAAACTTACTTTCCTGGCCTGTTCTCAGCTGCTCCTGCCTGCTTCCTTCCTGTCAAACCCTTCCCTTGAAACAGGCTGCAAAACTCTGAAGTCACCCAATGTCTGTTTTGGAAAGCTGTAGGTACTCAAGCTCTGTCCTTATATCTTTCAAGGGTAGGAGCAAGACTTTCTCTGTTCTTCTGGAGGAAATTGTCAGTCACCTCATTTGACCAAAAAACCAAAACTATGTCTCCTATTTGCTGTGTTTCTGATCTAGAGCTGAGAAAACCCCATTTTCTTCAGCAGAATGTGGACAAATCTGTCACAGTGTGTGTGTGTTCAGACATTGACTCCTAGGTGACTATGCTTGGATACGTTGCTATGGATTGTGGGGTTTCCCTCTGCCCTGCTTCGGTCAAAGTGATCCTATAAACACTGAAAACTATCTCCTCTGAGAGTACCTTTCAACTCATCCAATCTTGGAGTAAGTGACCACCACACAGGTGGTCTGTAAACACATGGGAGAGGAAGACGTGGGGGTTTGGGGGCACAGCTACAATCCTGAGATGAAGCAGGGAGAACTGCCACCACCCCTGACCCCAACATGATTTCTGACAATACCTACAGGGTAGGCCATGAACTTGTTTCTTGGCAGCTGTTGGAGAATGGCAGTGTTTGCTCTAGGGAAGAGGACTGGGCTGACTTTCCCCATGCAGGACCCATTTCAGCACAAGTGCCACATTTCTAATAGATTGAGGTCAATAAACGTATCATACAATTATGTCCACTGATACTCTGAACATAAGGTGCAGTTCAAATAGTTGGAGAGTCAGTGTTGGACTCTTGCTTCTAATCAAAACCAGCAGCACTGGTAAAACCACTGTAACAATTTACAACCGTTTGCTGTGGCAAAAGAGATGAGTAATGGAGCAGCAGGTACATGGGCAGCTCTACTGTGCTTCTCCACAATAAGCAGAGTACACTAATGCAAAATCCAGCAGTTCTCCTAAGTAGGGATATTTTTCAGAATTCCTTCCCCCCATCTTGAAATCCAGCATTTGCTTGGAAACACACAAGGTATTTTAATGTACTTTTCTACAAATGAAGAGGGATGAGATAGGGAAAAAAAAAGCAAGTGGAAACCACACAAATGATGTAGTTGTGACACAAACTACTCACCTGAGAAATACGCTGAATATTTTCTTCAGCCTCTCAGCCAAATCTCTGCAGGAGAATGTTTTGAGCTGGTGCAGTTAGCTAGGTATTCACAGATAGGACAATTAGGGAGATAAGGTGCCAAGCTGAGAGTCAGAAGATTTTGTTGTAAGTAACCTCTTACATAGCAGTAGGAAAGTCACCTCACTGCATGGGTTTTAACCATCTGTAAAACAAAGATGCTAACATTGACTTCCCTTCATAGAACAGAACCTAAAGAACAGAAAATGCTGTATGAGCCTAATTCAGATTCTGCTAGCAGGGATGGAAGGACTCATGAGTTTGGTAGGCCAAAATCAACCCTTGGACGTTTTCAGCACCTAGAAATCATTGTCATTAGTATAACTAGACTCAGAGTCACCAGACAGCAACGCTTGCATAGTTTTTCTTTATCTAGAGCTCTCAAACACAGGATCAGTCTTAGAAAAAGCAAACATGCAAATAGAAATTTAAGAAATCAACCTGAAATAATGTAATTTCATTCCATCTTTGGACCTTATTCCTAAAATTGTTCTGCACATCAATCCGCTAGTTAAAACAACGAGAACTTCTAACTGTGGACTGATGGCATCAGTGATGTTTATGTTTTCTTTATTCCTGTAACAGACTAATCACAACCCTCCAGAGAATCAGGTGCTGTAGCCAGTGGTTTGGAACACAACTATTCTACTTAGCACTTACTTATATACACCAGCAATAGATGCAGTGTTCTGTGCTGGCAATTTCTCTGCTTCCTAAATATTCACCCAAGTTGTCATTGTGGATTAATATGGCTATCCAGAATGTGATCCCTAAGGCATGGCTCGTGACTGTAACGTTCAGGGGACATTAATAGGATAGTTCAGTAATTTGCCCACATCTCCAGCTACTCTGTTCTCTTCCTCTTGAATGGAAATAAAAATAACAAGGTTGTGGAATTTTAACAAGCATACAGGAAAAATCATCAGTGCTAAGGGACCCTGAAGAGGCTGTAAAAGCAAGTTCCAGCTCAAGTTACTAGAGATTTATAATGTAATTTAAGAAATTAATTTGAAGAAGGTCAATTTTGTAGGCCATTCAAGCACAACAGAGCCTGCAAGCTGCTTCCAAAAGAATCAATGGCTGTTACCAGTGAACAGCCTGACCCATAACCACTCTGCTCAGACTTGTTTTGAGCTCCTGAATGGATCAATTTGCCCTTGATCACCAAGAATTTCATTTGCAAATCTGGGCTCAGGAGCAGCAGTGGCTGTCTCAGAGATTTCAGTGCAGAACTCTGCTGACTCAGCTGCCTCATTTCAGCATTAGAGCCACCAGCTTCTAGCAGTAGAGGCTTATGAAGCAGCCCAGTTCTTTGCTCCTCCCCAGGAGGACTGCAGCTCTCCCCAAACACAGTTAAGTGATTTTTAAATACATGGCTCAGTACCTGCAGTGTCACGGTTTCTATGGCAGCCGTGCCAGGTTTTTGTTCAGAGTGTATTAAATAGCAGTGGTTATTATGAACAGAAAGGAATTGCAATGTAGTGAAACCTTAAAACTTTAGAATCCTATTGAAATTAGTGTCTACAAGTATTAAAATGCCCCTACAGCTTTTGCCACATTTTTAAATGTGTTGAGAGATCCAATTATTTCATAGCTCACAGAACAAAACAAAACATTACTACATCCCTCTCAGGGGAAATAATTGGCTGATTCTGCACAAAGAAAAATGGAGGCAGAGGTGACATGTGCAGCAAAGACAGTTTATGTTGTGACAAACCAGTGACACCTAAATAGAAGAAAAATAAAGGCCTAGAATGCAATTACTGGTGCATCATAGATGCATAGTGCGTGTCATATACGCGTGCGTGTGTGTGTGTGTGTGTGTAAAGTAACAAACATAACTTGAAAATGCTTCTGCCTTCTACTCATCTGTTGTCCATCAGAGGATCAAAATCATACCTCCAAACCCTACTTAACTGTATTGTTTTTTCTTTGAGGCTTGTTTTATTAGTTGGCTTCAAAATAATTGCAAATTAAATGACAATATTACATAGCATTTAGAACAAGCTAGTACATGAATGTAGAAGAGGAACTGAAATTAAACCTATCCATTGAATTTCTTTCCTTAAAGACTTGCAGGATCACCCATTGCCTTACAGTGTCTAGGTAATAAGCATTGTGCAACCGAGGTGTAGGATGCTGTCAGTACCGCTCAGTTAACATATCTCGGCATTTGTGGAGCTTCAGAAAGCACATTTTGACTGTTTTTCCTTCCCTTCAACCAAAATACTCATATTGAGCTGTGCCATATTTCGAGTATATTCTCAATACACTAATTTGCACTTTAAAACCATAAAAAAAATCCTACACTAAACAGCACTTTAAATTGTTTTATAAATGTAAAAACCAGTCACACAGAGAAAACATATGATTCTCAGTCTATCCTCATGGGAATGTGTGGAGGAAAATGGGCAAATCTGGCAACCTATTGTCACTATTTACAGCCAAGAGAAAATTTTACTCTACCTAGTTTTCAAATTCATGGCCTGCTGTAGTGTTTTGTTGTACGTAGTGTCCTGTGCTAGCATTGCAAATACTGTATGTGTTTCAGAGGAGAACATCAGAAAATGGATTGGGTTTTCTTTAAATCCACGTTCTGCTGTCGTATTTCCATAGTAACGTACTCTGTGTGTCTAGAACGTGTACAGCCATCCTGCATGACTGATACTGGAGATGCTATAAAACCATCTGGGTAAATTTTGGGGAGGGGAAGAGCAGGAATTTCCCCCTCAGTAATACCGCACACAGGTGTAAACCAGAACAAACAGAATATACTCAAATACTCAAACACAACTCTCAGTCCACTGCCTCTCCAGAGCTCTGAGACAGTAGGCTCCATGACAAACAGGTCATCCATGCACCATCCAATGTCATGCAAAAACATACTCTGATTTCTAACCGCGGTCTTCTGCTCGCAGGACTAGGAACCACTGCACGCCCCTTTCTGAAAGGGCCCCTCAGTGCGGACGTACAGGTGGCTGCTGTCACACCTAACGGGATCATCTTTTGTTTCTCCTCCCACTTAACAGATTTTATTTTATTTTGGTGCAGTGCACATGAACACAGTGTCTAGGACAGATGTGCTACCTTTTAGAGTGTCGCTATAGAAGTCTTTAGCTGTGAACCCTTAATTTGCAGCTGGAACTCTAATAAACAGTGCATAGTGTTTCAATAGCCTTCTGCTTATATGTTTGAAGATTCGAAACTGAATGGTGAGGTGGCCAAGGCGGCGCTGGCAAACGAAGACTGTCCCCACATAGACCAGGCTATTACGCCTGATGAGGGCCTGCCCTTTACCCGCTCTGGCACTCGGGAGAGATATGGACCCTGCTTCCTCTTATCAACCGGGGAATATCCCTGCCCGCCTGATGGAGGAATAAGAAAGGGTATGTAGCTGGGGCCCCGTACCACGTAGCTAGCAACTGGTTTAAATTACTAAGAGAAAGTCAGCTTAGCTGTAGCACGCGATAGTGCGCTTGCTGTAGAGATGCACGTTTGGGCTGGAAACCACCACCTGATGTCTGCATTTGGAGTTTCTAACCTATTTCTTTCAGAAAGAAAAGCCTGAGGAGCTGTAACTACCCCGTGCAGATATGCTAGGCAGTCGAGTCTTCCACCCCAGCTGGTGCAGGAAGCTTTAGTGAAGGATGCTCTACTATGTCCTTAAATTAGCCCATCCCATAAGGAGAGACCAATTAATGTATCATAGCAATGAAGGTTTGCCACTTGGAAAGCTCACAGAGCTTACCAGACTCTGAGGAGCACCGACTTGGAGGTGGCAGACAGAAAAGATAAAACACAAAAGCAAAACATACTCAAGAAAATAAGAAACTATTATTCAGTAACCTTAACAGAGCACTAAAATGAAATATTTGGATATTCATAGCTGGTTAGTTCAAGAGAGAAAGAAAAGCATGGACATCTGTTGGCACAGGTTTCTTAAAATCAGAAAATAATCCATCTAAAATCCTTTCATAAATAAATCATTATTAGTTAGTTCCTCAGACTTCTGACAGGTATGAATCTCTCTGAAGTAGTTTGCTAATGGCCAGAATAATCTATTTAGCAATAGAAGTAAAATCCCATTAAAAAAGCATTCCCTTCTTAAAAGAGACTGTTTTGCTTAAATAATTTAATGTGAGGCAACCATACAAACCCAAAATTAGATCTACATCTATATGCATCAAAGGAATGGGAAAATTGGAAAAGAACTCACTCTCTTCAAATCAGTGTTTACCACTGGTGTACTGTATATAGTATAAGATAGAGTCAATATTTTAAAACTGCAAAGATTGTATGACATAACCATACACTGGGTATGGAGTATGGAATTCCCATGTGCCATTGTATGATGGGCAATAGTTATAGTAAATGCCAGTTATAGATAGTGTATGTATTTATAAGTCTAAAGCTTATCATCAACAAAGATATAGTAGGACCACAAGACTTTCATATGAAAGTATATCCTCTAAAATTTACCTTTGTAGCAAAGTGTTTTACTTGATTCTGTATTGGATAAGCATTGGCCGTGTTCATTCAGCCTGGGCGAGTTCAGGTGGTTCCAGTGGATCAGGGGAACACTCCAAATGGCACATCCTTTGGGATGGGGAATGTATGGTTTTCACGATGCACTGCAACCTCCTCTCGTTCCTGAATGAAACAGAGGCTGGTTGGCTAAAGAGTAATATACGTCAGCATATTGTTGGCCTGTTTGAACATGTTGAGAGCATCTTAATTGTTGTTCCAACAGAATTTCATCCATAGTTTGTGCAACTCTCTGTACACTTGCTGAGCTGTTTACGTGCATGCCTGAAAAAGAAGGCGGGGAGGGAGGGAGGGAAATTGAATGCATGCAATTTTGTTTTCTTTTTTTTTTTTTTTTTTTTGAATGCTGAGAACAAAGGAGTAGTATCTCTACAGCAACACATTCAATTCTATGGATTTTGCTGCCTTGTTCCCCTCCTGCCCCACAAAGATACCACAAACCTTAATTCTGCCTGAGGTCACAATGCATGAAGTGGAAGGGAGAGGTATGTGTGAGTGTATGATGGAGACATAGAAAATCCCTCCCACTGACTCTTCTTTTTTTTAGGGTACAACCATGTTGCTGCCTGTAGGATCAATTACATAGCCTGACCATCTTGAGAAATGATGATTTTTTTTTTTTGAATGTATACATTTTAAATTTTTTCTGTACTCCAACGGCCTTCTGAGTCATGTTGCAAGCGATACTACTCTCGGCATGTCCATGCATGCAGATGCTATTGAACTGGCTACAATGTTGACCTCATTCTTAGTCCATTCTGTCATTGATCCAATGCTGTACTTTGCATTTTTCTTTTAAATGAAGGTTACGAAATGTCACGGAGCCTTAACAGCATAGCTGGCATAAGTGGAAAAGCGATAGGATTATCCTCAGTGTCTGCGCCCTACAGCTCTCCTAGCCCAGTGAGACGTTCTTGGTCTCCCATCCCATCTATTTTGTAGCATGGATCAGTAGCAGAGAATGGTCTAAAAAGCTTTACTTTCAATTAGCCTATGTGATGTTGCATATAGTCCAGGTGACTAAGTCTGAAGATGCAATGTCTCACAGTAGCACCCGCTGCGAACGGTGTTACTTCTGATGCTTAGGTGACAACACTCCTAAATAGCACTCAGATGACAATAGGCAGGCATTGGCGTAGCACTGGTGGGCCATACGTGCTGCATGGTATCACTACATAGGATGAAGGGTAGATGCACCAGATGGCTTCCTTCCTGGTGCATCCTGCTAGTATATGCTTATTGTGGCTAATGGTGGATCTACTGGCTCTGTATGGAATGGGTTAGGCGTTTAGTCGATGCTGAAACATGCCAACGATGGAAGATTTTGCTTTTCTCAGGATATTTTTGAGCCATAGGAACCCTGCAGGAGTTTGAGCAAACAAGCACAGTAGGATGAAACTTTGCATGGGCACCTATTTTAAGCTGAAAGCAATACTCAGACACACTGTAGAGAGGTCTCAGTCTGGCTGACTGCATGGGAAAAAAAATCCTGTTGAAGAAGAATATGGCTGCCTCTGCATGTAGCTATCTCACCTTTTCCTCCTTCCTTTAACACTAAGATGCCGAGCTTGATGTGAAAAGCGCAGGGAAGAAGCTCAAGTACTGATTGTATTCTTTACATGCAGATCTTTGCAAAGAAAGTCCAGTCATTGCTAAATATATGCCAACAGAGGCAGTCAGAGTGACCTGACAAGGCAAGATGGAGATGAACATTGATGGCTAATAAACATCTCTGTGGAACTGTGCAGGCATAGAAGACCTTCTCATTTGGACAAAGTTAACTCGCTCCATGCAGGTTTTATGGATGATTCTTCGTGGTTCTGGAGTTGTACTAGAGATGCAGGCTTTTTCTACGGCCAAAATGTAACAAAACTGTAGAAGATCTTTTTTTTTTTTTAATCTATTTTTTTGTTCCAAAGCATGACTTGCATGAAGACAAAAATGAAAATGAAAAAAAAAACAAAAAACAAAAAATCAACAAAACAACACACACACAAGAAACACTGCAAATGTATGATTAAGGAGAAAAAAGAAAAAAAAAAGCAAAGTTATATATTTTCTTTCAAAGCTCTTTACTTTTACATACATTGTTGTAGCGAAAATGTAAAACATTATAAAACTGTACATTTCTTTGCTATGGATCGCTTCTTTTTGTATACAAGATAAAGAGTAATGGTTTTAAAAAGTGCAATCAGGCAGTCATCGGTCATATTGACCATGCCTTCACAGTTCATCACACCGACATGGAAATCAAGAACTTTTAATCCAACTAGAAGTGTATAAAATTAAGAAAAACTTTTTCCTGTCTGTTTTTGTTGGCATGCTTGTGACACATGGGACCTTCCTTCGGACCTGACAGTAACAGCTGGTTAATTTTCCAGCTCTGGTTATGTTGTATTTTATTGATGTATAGATCCAACGTAAAGACCCTTCATAAATTGTTCATATTAAGTAATCAGTATGAATTTTAAACAAAAGAGGTGTTATTTTAAAACTGGGACTTATAGTACAAAATCAGGAAAATACTCAAGTATAAATGGTCTCAAAGTTTAAGAAACAAGACAACAGCATTGTATGCAATTTAGTACTGAGTAAAATGCATGCACAATGTTATGCAAAACAATTCTAGCATGAAAATAAATTTTGTATCATGGTTTCAGTGCCTGCTGTATAGTGTAAAGGGGAATCCTTTTCTGAAGCAATCAGGGGTTTCCAGAGACTCGCTTCTAAAATCTTGAATAAATACAGTGTTCTCAACAGAAATGTAGGAGAAAAGCTTGGTATTGCTTTGGTTCTACAATGCTAATTTTGGTTAGTAGATAATAAATGAAGCCTGCAAACACTTGATACAACCGATGTCTAAAGAATTCACACCATTAGTAATTTTACAAGGGAAGATTAAAAACCCTATAATGATCTAGGTATCTTCCTTTTCCCTCCCCAACAATAATAAATGTTTGTCTTTTTAGCTGATTAAATGAATTCAGTTTTTCTTACTTCTTCGGGCCCCGTCCTTCACTTGTTCATCACTGAGCCACACCAGTCCACCTGATCCAAAATGGAAAGAAATCCACGTGTCTGAGTTACACTTGATTTGCCACATAAAACATGCACCAGTAAGATCTGAGAAACACAATGGGATTAAGTTTCATTTTAGATGCTACAAATGACAACTATGGACTATGTGTCAACAGCATTCTAGTTGCCTGAGCATTTTTGGTAAAGTACTTCTATAAAGGAAGGATACACACCTTTATCCTCACGTGAGGAACTTGAAAAAAGCTGGCAATCTTCTAGGCAACCTACAGCATCTGCAACTACTGACAGGAATGGAAATGTAAAGGAATAGTATCCTCCCAACAGCCTGACGGAAGCAGAGATTAAACCCAAAAAACCCAAAAACCCCAGAAGAAAACTCATGGCTCTGGTAAGTGCTAAACTATACACAAAAAAAAACCCCAACTGCAGCTGGACCTTGTCATCACAAAACTCTACTCCAAAAGAAACACAAGGAAGACCTCAAGCTGTGTTTTAGGAATAGAGGAAAGGCTGTACATAATTAGACACCTCCTTTGTACTCCTTGATACACCATTAAGTACTTGATTTCTGCTTTAGTTTCTCCCAAGAACTATTCTTCTCACATTGTTTCTATGCCATCATTCTCAGAAGATAAACTTCTTACCTCCAGAGGTAAGATCCAGATTCATCCAGGATTTGCTTAATGAACAACTTTTCCTCTTATAACGTATTAAGAATCCAGAAATAGATCTATCTGCCCCATTTTTAATTTAACACTGACTCAAGGGCCAGTGCTAATTCTCCATTACCATAAGGAATACCAAACAATTCAGCCCTGTAAATCCCGTGTAGGTCTTCACCTTGCACTGCACTTTGCATCCATCTGAGCCTTAGAGAACAGGCTGGGTACAACTGTCATTCTGTGCTAAATTCTACATTCCTCACTCTCGTTTTCATTTAGGTTCCCCTCTCTGCTCAGTCTGATTTGAGGTAACCATGTCTTCTGGGTGACTTCTATAAACCCTTCAGAAACAGAACCATCCACTGCCCTTCAAGAGATGCTCTAAAGCTTAAGATCTTTTTGACCCCAGAGTTCCCCTTGCACAACAGTGGCAGCTCTGACAACACGGGGTGAGAGGGAAACAAGAGAAGTGGAAAATCTCACAAGTTGTTGCATTGAATCCTAAGGGAACTGTCCCAGCTGCAGTTCAGGAGCTTCATGCCTGCCCCCTCTCCCTACAGGAGGTACATGTCTTTATTAAAGCATTAAAACTATCCATGTGGGTAGGTAGATTCTGACTTCAGGCTTCAGTAATGCCACCAGCTACTCCTGAGTTCATACCATTGCAAGAGCAGAAGTTGGTTTTGCAGCTCATTTATATTCTGCCTGTTTCATGCTGTAAAGGAACGTCTGTGCTTCCTCCTCTGTAAACTCAGCTTTCAGCAGTGAGTTCCCAGCTCTAAGACCCAGTGCTGGCCCTTTGTCTGTGCCCACTGGCAATTAATTAGTGGCTTTTTAATTGCTAACATTTAAAGCTCAACCACAACTTCTACATATATAGCTTTTCCTCTGACTGCATGAAGGTACTAATTTTTTTCTGGACCTACCTGATGTGTCTCCACAATTGCAATTTCAGACAGAAGAAACTTCTGAGAAGAGGTTTCTGCTTTCTCACTCCAACAAAAAAAAAAAAAAAAGCTAGCTAAAACCGCTGTGATAACAGTCAAGTGCAGCAGTCATTAATCTGGATAAAGTGATTTTTCATGTAAATTGCCTCCTCTCTCCTTAAAGTTTCAGGGCCAAAAAGAAAATACATCACTGAAACAAATGTCTGCTAGGACAAATGAGCCAACTGAAATACAAAAGAGAGCAAGCAGGGCTAAGGCATGAGCATTCAAAAAAGAACTGAGCACAGAGATGCTTAGAAAAAATATATCCTGAAGATATTACCCTGCCAGTTTGCATATCCCTTTCATTGTTTCAAAACAAGGCAGCCTGACTTTTCTGCTTTCCATATAAATCCTGGAAGGAACTTTGCCTCTGAGCTCACACACAAACTACCTTCACTTCAGGAAAACATGCTTAAATTATTCAGGTTATTTTTAAGTCACTCATTCACCTGAGTTTGGGCATAAAATACCTGTCTGTTTAGGACTCCCAAAGCCTCTGCATTCATCTGGGAGTCTAAGTGCCTAATTTTTCTCCTAGGGAAATACAAATGTTCATTTGCAATCAAGAACAATATTTGAATTCAAATTGAACCAAATGGTAAAAAACAGGTCCAGAACTTCATCTCTTGACTTTCTTTATCTGACAAAGCAAATGCTATAACAAGATATCTTCCCTGTCTCAGCCTGGCAAAGCCAGGTTTTCAACTCTCAGCATTCACCTGAACATTTACAAAACTTCATTCAAGTGCATAGGTCCAAACATCTCCAGGCACCAAATATTAAAAGCGTGTGCTCCAAGGCTTCCCTCGTTTTTCCTGCTGCGCAAGCTAGAGATTCCTTGGGCGGCAAAATGTTACATTTGTGTTAGCTCAGCTGTCGCTCTGAGGTACCTGCAGTGCCTCTGGACTCAAAGGGCTTAGCAGGGATGACACAGCCTGTGCAGAGGCTGCTGACTGTGAGTCACAGCAGCACAAGAGCACGCAAGCCTTAAGCCCAGGGAAAGCAGCTCAGCAGGGGCCACGCTTTGCTGGGGTGGTGTCAGTGCAAGTGGGTGACTGGAGGAAAGGCAGTAGCTCAGGAGGTGGGAAATGAGAAGGACTCAGGATGAGTTTGGAAAATGGGTTATGCAAGCAGGAGCAGTGGAAACAGCAATCAGCGGTGAGTGGGAAAGAAGAGCAAGGAGAGAGGGAAAGAACGGCAGTGAGATTAACTCAAAATAATCCTCAAGAGCCACTAGCCTACAAGGCAGAGCCTTGGGCTGGGAATCAGGAAATGGGAATTTTATTCTTGACTCCCCTGTGGACATGCTGGGTTACCTTGGTTGGGCCAATTTAATTTTTTGTGCCTCTGCTTCTGTTTCTGTGACATTATGCTCTTTTTAAAGTGTTCTGATGTCAAAAGAGGAAAAGCCATATTTAAGAAGGACTAGTTATTATAATCTACTCAGAATTAAGGCACCAGAGGAGAGAAGCATCTCTTCATTATTTAAAAGATGCCGTATTTCCCTGTCTGCAAAAGAACACAATGCCCCTGTAGGAATCCCTTTCCTTTTGTGCTTTAAAGCAGAGGATTATTATGGAAAATGATTAAGCACCCACACAGTTAAAATGACAGAGGATTTTCATTACTGATTGGCAACTCCTCTGCTGCCCTAATTTAGGTACCAAATGTCTTCATGCATTCAAATCAGTAAAAACAAAACAAAAGCTAAACTCACTTGACATTTGCAGCCAAAAACTAAAGTCATGTCAGAACATTAAAAATCTCCCAATTCCTGGCCTCACTTCTAAAAAAAAAAAAAAAAAAAAAAAACGCAGTCTGCTACCAAAGTGTTCACATATACTTAAAAAAACTCTGGTGACTAGGGAGTACTGGAACAATATTGAATTGACATTCAAACTCCACTTACAACTCTCAACCCCAAAACCTGAAGACAGAACTGCCCCCCAAGACTGCATAGTATCTGGATAATCAGGTGGTCTACAGGCAAAGCAGCCTGGAAAGAGATGAGGGCGTTGGAAACTAACTGAGAGAGAGGCTAACCAACACAGGAATTGGACTTACACTCCACCCCTACCAACCTGCAAAGGTACATCTGGAAATAAGACAAAATCCAACATGTCACAAAACAAAAATGCCAGAGAAAATTTTGCAAAAATAAATGTCACCCCTGGATTTTCTCCTTTTCAGCCAGCTTTTATTCAGGAATAACTACTTTGTTGTTCTTATTTCCAATCAAGCTGAAGAATGTGTTCTCCCAATACTCTAAATTTATGCTTCCTCACTCTCCCACAAGGAAACACGTGGTTCATCCAGGCCATGATTCAAATACAGCAACTATTTTCACTGCTGAATATTTTCAGTCACATACTCTATTTTGATGTTTTACAGAGGCACTGATGAGTAAAAACTGCTGCTGCATTAAAAACAGGTGAATGGTGAGACAACTGACTGATGAACCTGAATGAAATGCACAAATAGCTCAAGACTGTACCTGACTTCAGTCCTTTAACATTTAAATGGGTTACAAAACAACAAGGGCCCTACACATGCAGTTCCTCCAATTAACTTCAAAGGCACATATGATACAGACCTACATCTTCAGTTATATTCACCCAGTAAGGCCATTTCCAGAAAAGCAAAGCATTTGAATTCAAGGCTATTATTCTTGCTAACATAGAGCAAAACATGCAAGATCAGCATTTACTGGGAAATAAGAACAGCACAAGAGCTACAGCAAAAGAACAAAGCATTTACTGCCTCTTTTTTGCACATGTATCAAGATATTAATATGTAAAAAGTTAGAAGTGGCCAATTATTTTTGTGTCAGCTGGAGCTGTCAGCAAATTCCATTAAGTGCTACTTTTCTACTGTGCACATTTTGAACCCAATCAAAACCCCACAAATTATTCTCAACCCCAGGCTGTATCCATTCCAAGCCTTTGGAATTTTCAGCTAGTAGTAAATAGCATAAACAGGACTCAAATACTGATAAAAAATTCTGGAGTCCTTCTCTAGAAAATACCTAGCTAAAAGAAAAAGCCCAGACTTACCATGCACCATAAAAATATCAAAATTGCTCAGAGTGACCAAGGTCTGTCATTGTCTTGATCTCTAACATGGAAAAACGAATTGGAAGTCCCAAAATTACTTAAGCCTTGTTTAAATCAGATCCAGAGTGCATGGAATCAAATGGAAAAAATAGTAAGTATTTGGTTAAATGCTGGATTAGATCAGAGGCCTGATCAAAGTATTTCTGAGTCTGCAAGGTGAAGACAGATGTTGCTGTTTTTGCTGAGGAGAACTGGAAATTTCAAGATATGCTACGGATGAGAAAACACCCAAACACTGCAGGTCAACAACTCACGTTATTATAAATAAACAGTGGGAGAACAATAACATCCACGAAACAGAATAGTTTGTCTCTCATCTCACTCCCACCACACCGGCAGGCTGGAGTGCTGTTATGCCATGAGATTATTCAGTTCTCAGGAGCTGTATCTTGGCTCTGTCCTCCCCCTCCTTTTCTTTCTGTTTTAGCTGACTGCATCAGGCTCTCTACTGCCATTCATTTAAATATTTTTCCATGGTCACCTTTCTCTTGTACATGCAAACTGATCTCCTTGATCAGTTGTCCATCCTCATTTCTAAGTCTCACGACTCAACACATGCCATAAAAAGCACAATCAAATCACTTTCTCCCACCCTCCCCACAATCTCTCTGTGCTCAAAACATGCAGCTGAGAAAAAGCTCCTGTCACTCATTTAGAAGTGACCTTTGTGGTGATTGCAGATGACAAGACTAGTCAGACACCAAAAGACTGCCCACATGCAGACAGAGAAGTCAGTGTTGTATAAGGAGCGGTGACTGGGCAAACCATCTTCCATCTTTCAAATGAACACACTTCAAATACAGAGCCTGGCACACTGAGCACAAATGCACCAAGCAACTCAGAATGCCACACCAAGTCAAATAACATCAGTGACCACAAAGTGGCCCAAACAAATCCCCCAAGAGACAGAAACTTCTGACACAGCACACACATTGTCCCACCAACATTCTTCGAATTGGAACAGGAGCATCTTGTGCAGGTGCACATGGAGGTTTCATGAGTACATCTGCAGGTCTCTTAGGACTTCAAATAACAGAAAGGCACACAACAGCTTTCTTCTCCTTCTCCCCCTCCACCAAAAGGCCTGAAAATTCTCTGGACTGAAGGTCAGCAGTTCACCACTTGTTCTCTCTCATGAATGTCAGCTCACTGGCAGGTTTACTTATCTTCAGAAAATGGGAGGGGAGAGCAGCTGCACAGACACATGGTTAACTTGTTCCAGTGTCTTTTTGTAAATATATATATATTATAAACTTTGTCAGTTTATTTCCAATTGAACCTGAATGCAGAATGCTTATGTAACAGGCTTCTTGCTTCATTTACCACAGAAGATCTGTGAAAGAACTCTGTGAACCAGAGCACACTGGGTCTGCATTTTGCCTTGCAGAGCCTGACCTTATCCACGAGGATTATCAACAGGCAACAGTCATAAACTCTTAACATCAGCATGGAAAGTCATCTTCTTCCACTTGATTAGGAACTTTTCACTGTGTGTTCCCTTCCTCACAGAGAAAGCCATAGCTGATTTTGTACAGTGCTTTATTCTGCAAACAAAGCCACTGACATACAAAACAGGGCATTCACTTCTGAAAGAATGAGCAGCAACTTGGTTTTGACATTCAGCCATGTACCTTCTACAATGAATTCTATTCACTCTCTGTACTACAGCAGCACCTAGAAGCCCTGACTGATGACAAAGCACTCACTACGTCAAGAAAAGTCATTACTTCCCAAAGTTTTCAAGCTATATAGGCTCAACAAAGGAGAGAAAAACGCAGTTCTTGCCTTTCAAAGATGAAGATCAGATGCAGATATGAAACATCGGATCAGGAACTAACTGACATATTCCTTTGTTTCTTCACCATATCACCCCAAATCATTCCTTGTGTTCCAGAAGTGTGTTCATGTTACAGGCATGAAAAATTGAAAACAATTTCAAATACCCAATTCACATTTATTTGTTACATAATTTGTTGGACTCCTCTGCAATGAACTGCAGCTACAGCACACACAGTCACAACACGTCCAGTCCAGTAAACCTCATGTAAGGCACATATTGGCTGTGATTAATCAAGGAACAGACTTATTTAGAGGAGATGATTGCTGAAGCAAGAGAACATGTTTATTTGGTAGACAGATTTTGCAGAAATCACAAATAGAAACCTCAGACAAGACTGTCAAAGAAAGCACGAGAAACTGTTCAGTGCATATAATAGAGAAGCTTTGGTATCCAGAAAGTGGCATTGAAAACAGTCAACAAATATCAACTTAGATAATTAAAAGTGCAAGAGGTCACAGCCTGGAACAGTATATTGCCATGAAGAGCCACAACTAACACATGGATTTAAATAAAAAAAATCAATTTTACAACAGAAATCTTAATTCTACATATTTTGCAGAGGATTCATTTGATTATTCTTTTGGTATCTGTAATAGCTAAAATCAGCTTCATACTCTGCTCAAGTTTCTCATCTGTTGAATAGAAAAATAAAATAATCTTGAAAATGAAGCCAAGAACTATAACTGCTGTAAAACCAGAGGTGAAAAAACCCATGCAGCCCATATTATCACCTTAATTCCTTCCCCTTCATGTGTAAGCTGATACATCATTAGAAGGTCTTCCTGTCCTATTTCCTAAGAGCCTTTCTCTGAGCACTTTGTAATTCTGTAAGGCTTCTTCCTTGGCAAGCCTGCTTTAAAAATTAAACCACTGTTTAGCAACAGTAGGTCTCATTAAAAGGTGCATTTACTACACAGTAGAATTCTCTATATTTAGAACTTGAAATACGTTAAATACCACAGCAAAATGATGAGTGTTGTGGGTGGTAAACATCCAGTTTAATGGCATCCACTGTATTTGTATGGAAAAAAAACCAGTTTTATAAATAGCTTCCAAAATTTTGCTACTAACAGGCAAACACATCTCATTTTACACTTTTTCCTTTCTCCTACAAGTGCCAGGCCTATGTTCTCTGTCAAACCCCCACCTGGAACAAGTGCTGTGGGCATGCTGTGAACAGCAAATCAGCTGGGCTGTAAAACAGAAGTGAGAACTAACCTGAAATTATCAGGAGCATTTTGGTCTGCCTTTTAGGCTGGAGAATTTGTAAAATCTTTGTGCTTAAATTTGGACGTCTTCTTGTTCCAAGGCAGATGGAAACACAGGAGCTACATTGAATCAAGCTGTCCTCAGCAGCTACAACTGACTTAGGCCCTTTCATAGGAACCTTTTGAATGTTTCTAAGAACTCCTAAAAGTTTTCCTTCCCTAAGCAGTAGCTTCAGAAACTTCAGGTTTGGTTTGCAAGTTAGTGATAACTTATGCAGGTCTGCATCCCTGTAAATCTATAATAAACTGATGTCTGGCAGAGAAAATAATCAATGAAAAACATTGCTCCTTTCACAGTTTAATCAAGACAAAGCTAGCTCAAAAGGGCCTCATTTTCCCCTTCTGCCAGCCTTCTAAATTATATTGCTTCTTATCTTTTAATCCTAATCTTCTGCTTAAAAACTGTGTATGCATCTAGCCACTTTCACTGGCATTTCTCTGTGACACAATTTTCTGAGCTGCTGGGAGGTCACAACCACTGGAGAAGTTGGCAGGTGAAACATTTCATGATGTAAAGATACAATAACAAAAACCACCTTTCTTAGAACATTTCTTCAGACTGAATTTATACCCCAGTAAGCCATTAAAGCAGTCAGTTTCTTCCTCAAAGACTTCTCAGAAGAACAAGAAAATGAAAATTTGTCTTTAGTTGTATTGCATCAAGGCAGAATGTCTGTAATTCTATCTGTGGATAAGAAAGTCAATTCTGTGGCAAGAGCCCGGGAAACAATTTTTAAAATATTACAGCTTTTTATGCATAGTCGCTCCTTTGGGATTTAGGAAAAATATCTGCAGTTTCCAACTACTGTGCTAATCATGGGCAGCTCCCCTCTAGTGCCTCTGAGCTGCAGAATCCAAAGGTGTCCATCCACCTCCCTGGCGTTATGATTCCAGGTGTGCTGGATCTAGTGAGGAGTTTGACAGAGGGCCATGGAGTGTCCTGCCCCACATCCAATTAAGATCTGTTTTGTACAGCCAAGGGCTTTGACTGGCTTTGGGACATGAACATTTGCTTCTGTGCCATCACCACACATCCCATGTTCATTCCATCCCCAAGAGAAGCACTGGCCACCTGTAAGAGAGGACAGAAAATACAAAATAAACACCACAGAAACACAACAGCTTTGGTTAGTTTTAAGGAGCAGATTTGTCAAGTAATTTTCTGTTTAGGTTCTAAGAAATTCTGCTAAGGTGGGAAAAATATTCTGGTTTTCTTGAAAATGTAAATAAACCCAAATGACTGATTCTCCATCCTGTTCCATAGTGTTAGCAACAGAAGAGAGATTAAAATAACAAAGACACTTGAAAATCACTTAGTAAATATGTAGTTCAGTATTTATGCAGAGCCCACAGAAATCTCTCTGCATTTTAAGAGCCCTCCCTGAAATGATGCAGAATCTCTTTCAAGTTTCCTCTAGTAAGCAGAAGTATGATAAATCAAGAGCAGTGACTTTATTCATTCACAGCATGATCTGCAGGATTGGGGAACCCAGTTTAGCCACACTGCATTTCATTCCTAGCTTCAAGCTTACATGTCATCTCTTTCCTTTAAATACAAGTCTTCAAAAGCTTGCCCTACTCTTAATCATCCTACCTCTTCTGCTTGCTTTGACATCATTTCACTGCTTTTATTATTCTTATTTTCCCTCATTATTATTTATTTTTATAATATCTTCTCTTTCATATCCCAAATAACATTTCATGTATTATTACTACCCCATAGTACTCTTTATTGAAGCACAACATGCAAATTTTGCTCTATAAATGCCTGGTATAATAAAAAATCCACCAAAACTTCCTTATTCTGAACTACAAGTGCTATTTCTTCCCTATTTTCTATTCCTTATTTAGCCGCCAGAGACTGTGTCTGTGACTTTCTGTACTTAAAAAAAAGCCATCCTGCCATATAATCATGTTTGTAATGCCATCATTATTTTTGAAAAGCAGCAGGTAATAACAGCAGGAAGTAGCATTCTGGATTCCAAATGATGAGAAGAAAAGTGCCAAAATTCACAAACTCTAATCCCAGTCACGATTCTACTTTCCAAAATTCAGAAACAAATTATTGCAAAGCTAGCAGGGCCATCTTCCCTGCAAATCCTGTAACATTTCACTGTCCTCTGCTCTGTTTACATTATCAGTATATTGATGATCCCCTCTTCTGCAATGAAGTGTAAACATTACTGAGGCCAGATGTAACTAAGCAATGACATTTCGTTTTCCTGACAATCTTTAAGGCAATGGAACACAAGAAAACACCACCAGAACATCACAGTAGCCAAGGCACATCTCACCTGATAAAGAAGTTCTGCCTCTCTTATCTCAGGAGGCACCAGATGTTCTCATGATTGTGCATGTGCAATATTGACAGCACAACCTACACCCAAAATGCACTCACATGTGCTGCCAAAAAGTGCCAAAATCTGAGTGGGCAACATATTCCATTTAAATATCAACAGAGTGTCCTACAGGTTAATGGGATTTTGCTTTTTGGTAAGGTTCCAGGTAAAAATGTTTCTGTAAATATTAAAAAGCAGGAAAAAAGACACCTCAAGCCATGCTGGAGACACATCTCAGACTAATCATTCAAGGAAGTTGCACCTAAGAAAGGACATCTTTTGGCACAGTTAATACGTGAACTCTGCAGAATGAGCCAAGCTTACAAATGTAATGAAAAGAGAATGCAACAAGCCCTAACTTTAATAAGATCACAGTGGTAACTTTTTGTAACTAGACACCAACAATTACTACAACAATTTACATCCTTCTATGAAGACTCACTTCAACTGTTTAAAGGGTTTCTTATTTCTTTTTTCATCCTGTCCCATCAGAACAAGAGAGAGGAAACCAGAAATTTTCTGTTCACTTTGTATTACAAACTGTTCAATGGAACATTATTGTTATAATAAACAGTCAGAGAAATAGTGCATTAGGACAACTTCTCAAATTGATAAACATACCCAGTGAAACATCTTCTGAAAAAACATCATAAAAAATTTATAAGCTAGGGACCCCCCAGACAAGAACATCTTTCCTGAAACAATAATTGTGGAGCCTTTTCCATACTTTACTTCTCCAACCATGTCAAAAGGCCACCAAAATAGATTTTTCTATGTGATTCCAGTGATCTCTAAGGTTAATGAAATGGGACAAGAGTGAAAACTGGCAAACGAAAAATAGAAACTAAGTAGGATTTATGAATGGTCTTACACAAAAATGCCTTGTACATCCATGGAGAGATGGGAGAAATCTGAAGAGATGAAAGGGCAGCTGACAGATATGGAATGACAGGCCACAAAAATGTTTCTCATCACCATCAAGTCAGAGCCAGGAAAGCCAAAAGGCAGGGAATTTTTGCTGTGCAAATGGAAGGTGTAACTGTACCACATCTGCCTGCAGAAGATTCAGTGAAAGGTTTGTACATAGAAATAGCCAGATGCTTGACTTGAGTCAGAGAAAGCAGAATGTGCAGAAAACACACCAAGTCCAGCCTTTGGACAGTAGCATATTAACAAAACTTGGAGGTGGGCTGGGCAAAATGAGCGTGGTCAAAGTGGCCAGGAGGGAACAAGTGATGTGAATCACTGGCACAGATGTGAAAGTCAGTGAAGATTGAAGGTAATGAAGCATCTATTTCAAAACTGACATAAAAGGAGTATCAGCAGAGTTAAAGGCAGACTCTAAGAAGAGCTAACGGCTAGCCTCTGGACAAAGGGCACCATTTAATGGTTTTTTCCTTTTCCCATGTTGCCTCCCTTTCTTTTTTCCTTTTCTTCTTTTATTTCTGATTGCTTTTATTCTCCAGTTTATTGCTGATAAAAACACAGAACCAGCAGCCCTACATGCCTTCACAAGAAAATTCAGTTTCTATGTCTGTGCCAGACCTTCCCAGCTTGGAAGAGCATTAGAATGATGTGTATTAGCACATCTACAAATTGTTTCTAACAAAACTTAGACCAAGCACTGTAGCATGTTCTCAAACCAAAGGATTTGTGCTTGGTGAAGTGAGGGAAGATTACTCCATGTTAGTGGTTAAGTGAAACCACATATAATGTTCCATTTACTCTTCTCTTTTAAAACATAAATACTCAAAGTACAAACCAAACCCACAGAACTCACACGGCAACACAGCAGAATCCCAAGGGAATTTCACTTGCATTCACAGTGACTCTAATCAAAGTTTAGAGTCAGGCTATGCAGGATTTTTCTCAAAACATTAAATATACAAGACAGAGGGACAACAATATTCTAAGCAAATCTGTTTTGGCCAAACAACACAAGAAGGGGCTACTGCTCTCCTTCTGTCTGCAATAATTATCCAGGCTTTTCTCAAGATAACTGAAGTGACAACAGCAATCTAGAGCTTCATTAAACTGGAGAAAAATAAAAAAAAGTATTTCTAGGTAAAATAAAGCTGCAGAGACATAGTAAGAAAAAATTAGATATGATATAATAAGACTGGAGAGAATTCTGGAGGGAGAATTAGAGTTGCTCCTTATTGCTGAGTGGAATCCTCAGATGGAAAAATCAATATTAGCAAATAAGGTGCTCTGGGTGAGATTCACTGCACTTAACTTCAGCCACCCAAAAAATCAAGCAACTTAGCTACAAATCACTATCCTCTGTTTTCTCAAAAGCCAACAGAGATATCTGCATCTCTCCAGCAGAGTGAGAGATTCATCTCATCCAAACACTGGTGTGAAAATCAAATCTGTCTCACTTTGGTGATGATAAAGGGAGACCAGGGGATTGTCCCAGCCGTGGCACATCAGTTTTATGCAGCTGAAGACAGGTTATATTAAATCACATCTTCACAACTGGTCTGAAGGCAAAACAAGGAAGCTGCAAATATCACTGTAGCCTAGCTTCAGGCTACAAACAGTCTGCTTCTAAACCAGCCTGTGTCCTGGAGGCTTATCACTGAAAGCTTTAAAAGCTCCTCTTTTCTTATTCTTCTTTCCCATTCTTTCTACCAGCAAATAAACAGAAGTTGGCCTTACAGACAAGCCAAGTATCTTGAAGTCAAGTTATTCAAGAGAGAGCTTCACATTTTAGGGAAATGTTAAAATGTTTTAGTACAGCTCTATTATATTGCCTCTGTGCTCTTAGCAAAACTCCACAATACTTCAAATTATGACTTCTTTTTTAAATTAAATTAGTGCTACTCTACTCTTTTGTTATAGACAAAGTTACAGTAGGCAGGAGACCAACTCAGATCAAGTCACAACTCTTTAAATAGCATCAGGGCTGGACCACAAACAAAATTCAGGCATCTCAGCCACCTTCCCTTGATTATTTGAAAGCTGTAAAAACCTCTCAAAGAACAATGTAGCACTACACAGAAGGAGATTTAGAATATACTTCTCCCAGGGAGCTGCAAAACACAAATTACTATGTTTTTCTGGTTTTTGCAGGCCATCTGGTTGTTCAGGGTGTCACATAAAATAAAAGGCAATAAGCATCCCTCTAAACTTTTGTATTTTTAATAGCAACAACTCTGCCATTAGTGCAAAAGATCTGCAATTTTAAATTGTAAGAAACAGGCTTGATATAAATTGCTTTCCGCAGAAAAACATGGAATTGTATTAGTAGTTAAAAGGGAAGTCTAGGCATTGTGCAAAATCTCATTAAAGACAAAGCTTGGTAAGTGGAATGTATGATGGCATCATCTCAACACACAGCTGTACCTCCAAACCTAGGAAAGAGCCATAAGAACCACATTCAATTTTTATTATGGAGCCACATTTTCAAGGAGCAAGCTGCCAGGTGCTCCAGGCAGCCCATCCAATTGCTGTTCAACCCTCAGAAATGTGTGTCTGGCTTTCAAGGAAGTAAGCTGGATAAAAATCAGACACGTTGCAGTGCTAACACAATATACAGGTACGAAACACCATACATTTTTGATATTAAGTACAAAGCCGTGGTGCTAAAGGCATGCTGATTTCAAAGGTGGCCTCCAGTCAACAACCTGCCCTCACTCCACCTTCACATCATTAATAGCTCTCCTCAGGCAGTGGACCTAAACCACTCAGTGCCCTCAGCAGAGGTTTTACACAAGTGAAAAGGGAGCTGACTTCAGGTCATGTGTCTGTGGTTCATCCTGTCACCTGGAAAGGGCAACTTTCAATGTCCTCACAGCAAATGCACAAAGCCTGCACTGTGTGGACATCTCTAAACTAATATGTTATGTGAGCTATTCTTTTTTCCCAGCAGAAACACTGGTTTGTTACAGGACCTTCTCTCCGGCTACGTTTGTATCTTCTGCAATACAGCAGGGACTTCAAACTGGGTCACGGCCTCAAGGCCAGCTGTCAGAATATCCAATTACAATCCATAACCACCTACTGAAGAGAGTCAGAAAATCAAATTGAGACTACAATATGCCTAGTAGGAGCTTAGGCATGTGCAGTACTGCAAAATGCAGTAATGAGGCTACACATCTCCTTTGCACTTAAATTTCACTTGGGAAAGTCTAATTTCTAGTTTGTACTTCAATGTCAGTGTCTATCCCACAAACAGCAAAAAGAGCAGTACAGAGCACATCTAATCTTTTCTGTTTCATTTCCATAGCATTAAAGTAGCCAAGAGTTACAAAATGGGAAGGGGAAGGAATCATGTTTATGATAATTTCCAAGGGCAATGTAGCACATCTGCCACAGCCTGAAAACTGTCTGTGGAGAAGGAGCCCCACATCCAGCAATGCAGAAAAGTGAGGAAAAAAACAGTAAGATGTCACTTAGCAAAAAAAGCTGTAGCAGATCCATGCAAGCCTGCTGTGCATTTTCCTGTGCACTGTTTTTAGCATCAGGCAAATAACTGAGCCCACCCCTAGAGGAAGTGCTATCTTGCCAAATTACAGTGACAATAGAAATTTCATTCTGTTCTCACAGGGCACTTCAAAGCAGGAGCTGAATGGCTCACTGCACAAATTAATATGTATCTATTTGAAAGAATCACTCCACATTACATCAAATAAACAGTTTAGGTTACCACTCAGTCTAGTTTATGATAGAATTTATTTTTTCCCTCTCAGTTATGCATAGTCATTTTGAACCAAAAAAAATAAGAGGAAGAAATTCGCAAAATTATATCCTAGGATTTAAAAACAACAGACTTGCAACTACAGATTTCTTGGGCTGGTGCATCCATGTAGTTTTTATGGTGGAACTGAAGCCCTGTAGGATGGAGATGGTTGCTTTGCTCTGTGTAGGTAGCAAGAACAAAAATCTACTGCAAGGATTATCTGTTCACATTTCTGTTTCCATAGGGAAACATGAATGGTATAAACTATGTCTAAAGCTCACAGGTGCTGCACAAGGTTTTTGTTTTGGTTTTACTCAAACTTGTCAATTCCTTCCCAACAGGAAAGCATCTCCAACTCAACACAGAACAAAACCTGGGCTCACGGCTTTGTGCAAGACTGAACGTAACTGGTCCACTGACAATACATGAGGATTATATCATACACGAAGCAGCTGCAGTGCAGAGAGGATTAAGCATTAAAGATGCTTTTTTCTACACCTGTAGAAGACAAGAAAATCTCTGAATTTTGGTCACTTAAGTACAGGACAAAAACACCTGACAGAAATTAATTAATGGAGAGATTTGTCCTGAAGCTCTCACCGTGGCACTAGTGTCTGTTCCATCAGGATATCAGACATGGCAGAGAGTGACATTCATGCAGATCTTACATGCCTGCCTCTCACAGTGACAGGCATTCAATGTGTCACAGTGCTTAAACTTTGTATGACCAAAAGTAGACAATCACAGTCTCACCACAGAACCAGAGACTGCAGTCTCATGACCCTCTGTACTATGTGAAACAGAACATGCAGAAAATACCTTACACGCAGTGCTTAGTAAGAGGTCACCCATGCAAGGCAGGATGTCAGAGCTCATCTAGAAGAGTGTGAGTCATCCAAGTGTCCTGTGGGACCATGTGGTGCCATGGCCATTTGGGCCGTGCATTCTGGGCAGTAAAGCATTACCACTTCAAATTTGCACACACTTCAAACTGACCTAAGTGACGACACAAAGGAAAGGAGGGGACAGCTGTGATTCATCTGACCTACAACGTTACCTCCAAGACCTAGAACTGAAGGGCATCTTCAGCACAGGCCTAGGAAAAGTCATAGATGAACACAGATGCAAGAATCTGAGAACCCCCTCAAACTGCATTCCAGGCCTACATGTAGCTTTCACAGCACTAAGCAGATCAAAGAGCAGGAGGAAGGACAGTCAGCAGGATGAGCAGGTGCATGCAGGTGAAATGGTGCTTCTTCCTACTTTGCTGGCTGAAGTCTAAAACAAGAGACCCCACTGGGCTCTCAGGAATTCTCTCATCAAGGAAGAACAGCTAGGTTGGAAAAAGATATTTTGGAAATGCTTTGGTGCTTAACATATTTCATATGGCAACCCTTTGTAGAACACTGGTCTATTTATAAGCATGAACTTTAAGGCAACCACACAGACCAGGCTATAGATGACTGTCAGTCCTTGGCAACTTATAGAAAATACTTATGATATAACAAAAGCTGAAGAGATAGTCCATATGGTTACATTTACCTACAATTTCTTCTCTTCTGACTGCTATTCTCTTCCTCTGAAGGGCTGTTTGCACTGAACAAAAGTGAGCATTCTGGGATTTATATCTGAAGGTGTCCTCTTCTGCAGAACACAATTCTCCAACTCAGAATCAAGAATTGAAATGTGTAAACCTTCCACATGGACATCTTATGTAAAATAGCTTTGTGTTTAAATGGGCTTTAGTTTGAACTTCTCCCTTTCATTTTCCCTTAGCAATTTGCAAGGCTGCATTTTGGTCAAATTTCAAGACACATGATATGAATGTGCATTACTGTTGAGTGTAGTCTAAAAAACTGCTTGTTGATATTAAACAAGTGAGGGCTTTTTTCCCCCCCCATGCTTAACAAGTAATCTGAGATCAATTCCAGCAGTCATAAGCTAAAGTGTTAAAAACGCAAAGAGAGAAATCAAGGAAACAAGTGGTGACTGAGTTGCTGAGTTTCTGATTCAACTGGTAGATTTTCTCACTGCTACACAAACATTGCCACAGAACAAAAGTGGCTGCAGCTCAGCAGTGCTGATATTAGGATGCCTTATTTTGCAAAGTTTCAAGTTGTGATCTTGGTGTATCACAATGGCTCAGATGGTGGCACCCCTGCAAGTGTCACAGTGCAGCTGTAACAGTGACAGCACTGTAGTACTGCGCGCTGTGAGACCTTTAAAATACATAGCTCGATAAAAGCTATAGCATAGCTGTAGTCAGAGAGAGTTCAGGGTGAACTAACCCTCCTTTTGGGCAGGATTTGTGGATTGCAAGTTTCCTCTGTGCTGCAACTGTTGTACTTGAGTTAACCCACTTGTACCTGGTTCAACTGTGCCTACTTGCACTGTACTGTAGTGCAAGTGCACGTCTAATAAAACTCCTGTGGGTCATGTGCCTTGTCTTGTCTGTCTGTCTCAGTCTGTGCCTATTGTTATAGGGACTCTTATACTCACCACTGTGTGGGAGTTTGAATGGGGTAACTCTAGACCTGCTCAGATACAAAGGCTGGGTCATCTGAGCACCTAGAAAAGGAGGAAAAAGTGGTAACAGTCTCACATTCACACTGCTGCCATTTGCAGCCACCGTTGCCCTCTACCTCATACAATATAGTTCTGTGAACTAACAGGAGCCCTTTCAAAGAAGAAAACAAACAAATGACAGAGCTATAACAAAAGATGAAACCAATCAATAAAAAAAACCAGAAAAAAAATCCCATGATTCAGACCTCAAACATAAACCATAGAGAGGTTCACGTCAAGTGTGTGCACCAAAGGCAATTCACGTTTTCTCAGAAGGGCTGATGAAACACAGTGCTCTTACCCAAGGTTGGCTGTGCATGGCTGGACTGGTGTCAACTTCCAGTAGCAAGTGAAACTCTTGAATACTGAAGAAAAACAATCCAAAAAAACCCACAACTAAACCTCATACAAACTGACAAGTATTAACACCACAAACAGCACCCTCAGTCCCATCCACATGGCTAAGCCCTTAGCCTGATTTCTGCCAAGCAGGACCAAGCAGCCCAGCTCTTCCTATTTCTTAAGGGCTAGGAAAAGATCAGGAACTTCAGTCATATCACCTGTCAAGAAACTTATGCAAAGTAATGAGCCAAATAACGTGTACCAGATGGAATACATGAATTTTCTCCACAGGTAAGCAATAGCTAGGGAGACCAGGACCATAGGAATAACAACTCTATTCTTTTAGCTGTACTTTTAAAACAAGAGTTCACTTAGTGTCACATTTCACTAAGAGTTTCAGGAAAAGTAAGCAAGTGGTCAAAACTGGCTATGAAAGAAAGAGGGGGAGAACTCTATAGCCAGCTATAATTAAAAACAAGTACTCTACCATTAAGGATTAAAAATGATCAAGAAGAAAATCAAAGCAGACAGCCTCAAAAGGAAAGTGCCTATGAGGCTGGATTGGATCTGCTTATCCAATCATCATTTCAAACCTGCTCAGATACAAAGGCTGGGTCATCTGAGCACCTAGAAAAGGAGGAAAAAGTGGTAACATTCTCACATTCACGCTGCTGCCATTTGCAGCCACCGTTGCCCTCTACCTCATACAATATAGTTCTGTGAACTAACAGGACCCCTTTCAAAGAAGAAAACAGACAAATGACAGAGCTATAACAAAAGATGAAACCAATCAATAAAAAAAACCAGAAAAAAAAATCCCATGATTCAGACCTCAAACATAAACCATAGAGAGGTTCACGTCAAGTGTGTGCACCAAAGGCAAGTCATGTTTTCTCAGAAGGGCTGATGAAACACAGTGCTCTTACCCAAGGTTGGCTGTGCATGGCTGGACTGGTGTCAACTTCCAGTAGCAAGTGAAACTCTTGAATACTGAAGAAAAACAATCCAAAAAAACCCACAACTAAACCTCATACAAACTGACAAGTATTAACACCACAAACTGCACCCTCAGTCCCATCCACATGGCTAAGCCCTTAGCCTGATTTCTGCCAAGCAGGACCAAGTAGCCCAGCTCTTCCTATTTCTTAAGGGCTAGGAAAAGATCAGGAACTTCAGTCATATCACCTGTCAAGAAACTTATGCAAAGTAATGAGCCAAATAACGCGTACCAGATGGAATACATGAATTTTCTCCACAGGTAAACAATAGCTAGGGAGACCAGGACCATAGGAATAACAACTCTATTCTTTTAGCTGTACTTTTAAAACAAGAGTTCACTTAGTGTCACATTTCACTAAGAGTTTTAGGAAAAGTAAGCAAATGGTCAAAACTGGCTATGAAAGAAAGAGGGGGAGAACTCTATAGCCAGCTATAATTAAAAACAAGTACTCTACCATTAAGGATTAAAAATTATCAAGAAGAAAATCAAAGCAGACAGCCTCAAAAGGAAAGTGCCTATGAGGCTGGATTGGATCTGCTTATCCAATCATCATTTCAAAATCATACATGACTGTTGTTGAGTGAGGTCTGGAGGAATTGCTTGTTGATATTAAGCAAAAGAAGAGTTCTGCCATAAATATGTGTTAAAACCAAAGGCAAGTTTGCTTAGATGGAAACAGTTTTTGACATCACTTCTGGTGCAGAACAGAGGTTTTGGGCAACATGCAAAGCACAGCTTGCAAACTTTTACCTTTTTTTATCTGCATGGACAAATTTTACCCTATTCTCTATTACTTTTATTCACTGAACTACTTCATTACAAAGCCATAATTCTTGTTGGAAAAAAACAAAGCTGCTAAATTTCAATACCAAGCTGGCAAAATACGACCACTTCAAGGAACACAGGGCTAAACAGAGCCCAACCCTGAGAGGCACGGAGCAGATTATGGGTGTGCAAACACTTTTTACATATTCAGGCCAGGCGGTCAGAAAATAACCTTGCTGTAGCCCAGCTTCTTCACATTTCTACCTTCATCCTCCTCTGTGGGTCAGATACACCCATACAATCACCCTTCACATCCTTCTTACCATAATCTTCCCCAGAAGGGCACAAGGCAAGGAGAGAAGCACTGGCAGAATTTGGGATGCCATTGGGTGGGAAGCGACACTATTTCAGTTGTTCTGATTAGGAAAGGCAAACAACATCCCTTACACATAACGTTCAAGGTACATTTTGGGGACACCTCACCACTCGGCCTCCATCAGTAGAAGATGCACTTAAATTCTGAATTGGGGGTAGCTCCTTAAGCAGAGGGAATATATCAAGTCAGTCCTTGGAAGAAAGGCAAACACAAAACAGTGTCCTGAGATGAAAAATTTCTGTAATCAATGCTGTGAGATGTTTTCTGAAAGTTTCTGCTCTGCTCCATTTTTTGGGTGCTGGCAAATTAGCTGTACTGAAAACAGCATTCATGCATGAGGTGCAGGGATCCAAGGCTGGAAAGTAAAATCTGTCTTTGGCACCACAAGAGGGAGAACAGCTGATGGGCAGAGGGATTCAAAGGCACCATGCCAGCTCCAGAAGGCTGGAGACCAGAATGGACAAGGCAAGCTGGGTCCCTGAGATGCCGCTCAGCACTTTCCCATCTGATCCTCTGCATAACCTCAGGGAGAAGAAGAAACTAGCTGGACTGAAGACAGAAATATCTGACACCATTTTGGAAGGATTATATCTACCAGAAACATGGAATAACAAAGTATTCTTCAAAATAAAAAAGATAAACAAATACTTCAATCTCTGAAATTATATTTGATCAAATTAAGAATTCAGGAGCTTTGCTCTCCTCACTTTGGAGGAAACAGAAGCACTGGAAATATGAGGTCTCCATACATCAGCCTATAACTGCTCTTTCCTTTGTCCATGCAGAAAGCCAGTTTCTTCCATTTTATACCTGGCACTGGACTAATCACACAACAGGAGCAGATATATAGAAGGGAGAAGGGTTTCGGTAGATTTTAAAGCCACATTTGGCCCTATAACAAATATTTATCATTACTCACAGAGAAAAAGCAATAGCATTAAAACCTTTAAAGTGATAGATAATAATACTGAGAAAATAGTGTAAAAGACAAAATTCAATCAAGCCCGAACTTCTGGTAAAACAGCAAGCAAGAAAAGCAATAGATGTATGCAGCAAGAAAAGCAATAGATGACATGCTTGTGTGTCCACAGGACTGTGTATATAACATCCAAACAAATGAACCCTTTACAAAGTAGTTCTCACTAACCTGCAACAGGAATATGTGAGAAGCTGAATTTATTCTTCACACTGCTGGAAAACAGAGCAACCAAATATGAAAACAAAGAGCCAGACAATATTGAGATGTTTTCTTAAATCACTTTGAAATGTTTTTTTCTCTGGTTTTGTTATAACTTAAAGCCTGCCAAACACCAATCATGAAAATATTCCTTGTACAGTACAGCTGAGAGATCCTTACTTTTCAGGCTCACTTACTAACAGAACTGTAGTTCTGTTCATGGGTGAACCAAAATGCAATTCTCATGATTCTGGAAAATGAACTCCATCTCAGTGAGACCCAATATATGGAGGTTTCTTAAATCTATTCAGGAATAGATGAAGCAAGAATAAGAATTTTAAGCATTCAATCAACCTAGCAGAAGTTATTAATGTTCCAAATGAATCTAAAGATCTAAAAATGTTTGCATTCTCTACATCTGAGTCTTTTCATTTTTTTTTAATTTTTTTTTTTATTGGGGGGAGAGGAAGGAGGCACTATCAACATTTTAAAGCTCTCTGTAATAGTTACTGACACAGAAAGGTTAAAAATAAAGAACATAATATTACTTTAAAATACTACAAAGGATACAAGAACCATCCAGGTCAAAGTATTTCAAGATGACCACAGCTACCCATGTATCTTTTTTTTTTTACAAAAAAAACAGATATTAAAATTGTTTACAATACAAGTGGCAATACTATACTTAATATTTGTGTTAGCAAAATATTTCTATGTATACATACAGACATGTACACTACATATAACTAAGGATGTTTGCTAAACAGATTTCATCCTTTCAGACCCTGCATGGATAGCAACAACATGATTTGTAGCACAACACAATTTCTGTCTCTGCACACATCCCTCTGCAGATGTTCACTGGTGTTTTGGGATTCAATTTGCCTAAGCCCAGAACATCCATGGTGTATCCATGGTGTATGTACCCGTGCATGCACACAGACATCCTTCACAGAGGCATCTAAATCATCTCACACTCCAGTGACAAACAGGCTGTTTCAGAGTGGGGTTCATCTCGCCCAAAGCAACTATCTGAAGTCAAAAGAATCCTTTTACCAGCACCCTTTTACCCATCTCTTCCTCTCCACTGCCTCCAGATAGCTGACTAGCTCAGGCAGAGTTTAAAGTTAAAGCAAGCAGACCTTGCCCCAGATGCCCAGCCCAACTTGCTTTACAAATTTGCTGCCAGGAGACACTGGGCTTTCAGAAAAATTAGATGCTTCCCAGGCAAAATCAGAAATCCACTGACATTTCAAATCTTTAAACAATTTTGAACATACTTATGTAACCCGTCCAAAATGTCATCTATGCACAGAAAACTCTGAATGTCGTGCACCTAACAAAACTTTCCATAGCAAGATGGTGAGCTCTGCATTAGAAGCCCCTTCAGCAAGCACCAAGCTGTGTCTTCCTAGTTTTACTGCATCTTTGGTACCTAGTTCATTCAAATATACAAAGGGACTTGCCAAGCTTTTTCAGCTACCTGATGGATGGTTACCAATTTCTGCATGAGAATGCCGGTTATTATGGAGGAACCAAATTACATTGGAGTAACTCCTGAAGAAATGGGAATTATTCTTAAGTTTAAGTAGTAGCTATTGCTTTGAACACTTCAAATTACTGTGTTGAAATATGGTTTGAATACTCTGGGTTGCTCTGATTTTCAACACCTTCTCTCCTAGCCAGCATGTCTTGCTGAAAGGTTGCTCATGGAATTGTTTACTTTCCAGCATGAAAGGTTATCCTTTTCAGAAATTTCTTAGGAAGACTTTCTAATTAATTAGTCTACAGTTCCCACAGTGCTTTATTGAATTCAATTATTTTTTTTTTTTTAATTAGGTGTTGTGGGTTTTTGGCTTGGTTGGGGTTTTTTTTGCTTGTTTTAAAAAGCTCCCAAAGCTCTCTCAGACAGAAATATTTCTTGCTTTCTCTGCAAGAGATGCTTTTTGGATGCTTTTGCTACTGAGAAATTTTTTTTGCTCTCCAGGGGACAATTAAACAATGACAACATTGTATTCAGCCCAAAGCATAATTCTATTTTTGAAGGTTTCATTTGACTAACATGATACTGACCACAACTTTCCATCCACAAGGCAATGTAATTCAAGTTCAGCCTCATGTCAGTGTGCACTGGCTCGACCCAAGTCCCAGGAGATGCAAAAACTCCTTAGCTGGCAATGTGATTAGCTAACCAGTTCTCCTTCAGGCTGACTACATGGATGGATTCAAAGCTGCTTCTCCAACTGGTAATCAGCAAAGGTCTTAACAGGATTTAAGAAGCAAAGGCAAGCCTTGATGGGAAAGCCAAAGTGAACCAATTGCTTATCCTTGAAATGAAAAAAGAAGCCATGAGGAAAAAAGTTTGAGTGCAACTGAAAGCAAAACCCTGAGTCATGACTAATTCCTTCATTTCCAGCTGTTTCCATTACCGACGCTTTGCTCCTTTTAGCCATGTGACTCCAAACTTTCTCATTACAGAGGGAGAACTGCCCTGCACAAAGCAGAACTATAATCCTCCTTCCTGAGCCCTGAAGGAATCTGGTCAGACCTTCCCTCTGACAAATGGCAGAAACCATCACAAGAAGCAGCAGACAGCAGGGGACTAAACCTCTGAGCGCAGCGTTACTGGCTAAAGGCTACTCACACTGTGCTCTTTCTACATTTTCCCACCTCCCTTTCTACATTTTCCCTAACTACTTTAGGTTGTTATTGCTTTAGGCCAAGGGTCTACTGCATGGTCTGACCTCACCTAGAGCCCATGGATGTTATGTAATGAAAAAGCTCTAAAAATCTCTATTGTATTTAATCATCTATGGGCTTAGATTCACTGTGCTCTGTAAATCTGGAACTTGAGAAAAGAAGTGAATAAAAAACCCTGAAGTGAAGGTGTTATTTGGTTCACCTGTGTATTTAGAATATACTTGAAAAAATGAACAGTTAAATTTAACATGAGACATTATGAACCTAATTCTCCTTTCTCACATGGTGACTGATATTTTCCATATTATTTTATTCAGTTATGAAAAGAACTTAAGGAAGGAATCATTAAGGCAAAGGTGACTTATATAGGCCTGCTTTTAAAGAGTGATTTCCTGGGAAAATGCTCCTCAGTGCTTTTTTTCCTCCATCTATAGTCCAGGGATGTTTGACTATCCCAGGGAACACGTCTGAAGTTCACAATTTACAGGAGTAATTCATACAACATCCTTAAATTAATGGCCATTCAGGACAAAGGAAAGAAAATAACACAGAGTGAAAGCAGAACTCAGGTAAGTACAGAGATGCCATGCTAAAAGCCATTTGAGGGCTCCTGAATGCAGATGGGAACTGGTGAGACAAAAAGCTATTGCTAGGAGTCTGCGTTGATTTCCACATTTGTGCTGCACAGACCCTGAGGATTAAGTGAAGCACGGAATTCTGGAGTCAGGAGAAGAGCAGCATCCTGTGAGCGTGACACTTCTGCCTCTGTGGAGGGCTACAGCTCACAGGGCTGTAAAAGGCACCTTACTCCTTTTTTTATGGAGACATCATCTATGAACTGTGATTCTTTTTAATTCATTTTGGCACTTATTTCTTACCTTCCACTTTCTGTGTCCTGCACCTCTTTCCCCCTAAAAAGGTGCCTTTTGTTCCCTCTCCCTGCTGTCTTCATCCACCCAACACTTCTGCAGATCTCTGCATGAAGACAGCATTAGCTGCAAATGTATCAGTGCAACAGAGAATCTCCTTGCTACCTGCTCACCAGCAGTGTCTCTTTCAATCTTTCTCTGCCAATAAAGGATTTTAGGGGATTGCAGGAGGTTTACTTTCTGTGCAGGAGGCTAAGAGCTGCACTGTGTAACTATAGCGACAACTACCGTGAAAGCTCTCGATTTTTATTGACACGCCTTGCAACACCCCGTGGAAAAATTTATACAATTAGAGAAACAGAAAATTAAACATCCTAAAGGCCAAAGGAAAATATTGTGGTGATCTGCATCTCCATGCATTGCTTAAATACTTCCTTGTGGCAATTTGCTTCTTTTACTGTATAGTGGTAACATTAAAATAGCATTTTAAAGTTCGCAGTTTCAACAGTGATTTAAGCCTCTACAATGCCAAAACAGAAGATACACTTGCAATCAGCTCAGAAAACACTATAGCACATTGCTGTATTTGACAAAGATTCATCACTGGGAAACTGACACTACATAAATGGAGAGAAGAATAAGGTGCACACAGTTTTTCACAGAGTAACAAACATTTGCATAGGGATATACTGAATTATTCATCTCCGACAGACAAGACAAAAGACACATCTTTCTAAAAGGTATTTCTCTATCCAAAGGATATGCATTTTAAAGGATTTCCTGTGCTCACAGCAGCTGAGAACTGTGTGAAAATGATACTGAGATCCTTTGTCCCAGTCTTAAAGAGTTCTGTGACTTGACAGACAAGTTTGACATTCCAAATCCAACAGAACAGTTTTAAGCTCACAGCAAAATATGAATATGCTGCAGTCTGAAATTGCCTCAAATATCCTGGAAAGTTACCAAATCGCTTACGTCGAGCTTGAAAATGCCACCTCTAAATGTGCTTCCAAGGCCATGATCCACCATGCTGGAAAATTGATCCTTGCTAATGGCCACCATTTAAAGCCTTAACCTTTACTACATTGCTTCAGTTCTCTCCAACAGCTTAAACAATACGAATCAAAACCACTTCCAAAGATGTTACCAATTACCACCAGACTGAGAGCCAGACCTGCAAAAACCTTGACCTTATTGACAAAGTGGATTTGCATGGCCACAGGAATTGCCAGTTTTGCAGTCAAGGAATGGGACCAAAACACTTTACCCCAGCTGCCAGGTCTCATTTCCTGCCCTGCTGTCATGATTTGTTTCTCTCAAAAAAGCACAATAATCACAACTACTCTTTTTATTTTAATCATCATCCAAAATGAAAATATTTAATAGCAAGGTTTAGGGAAAATACTGAGCTGTTAATATAGCTCTACTGAACCTAATACTCTGCAGTACACAATGCAATCCTGGCAGCCTGGAAAGGAGGAAAATGATGTGTTGCTATGGAAACAGGAAGGCACATGTTTAGGTTGCTCATCCCTGAAGAGCTGCCCCACCAATATCTTAAAGTCTGCTAATAAAACTTTAATCAATTATTAGAATAAAGTGAATTTTACCTCCTGTTGGACACCAGAATCTTGGTTTACATACTGTCAAGCTCTTTTAATGTTCTCTGCATCCAGCTATGCCCTACAACATTAAGAATTAATTTATTCCCAAACATTGTTAACATGCATTTTTCTAGTTCAGCTACTTAAAATTGTTATTCCACACAGCAATTGATACCAGCTTCCCAAATTAAAATCCTGTGCATGTAGGAAGCTGCTTTTTAATTTATTAATCGATATACCTTACCTCCTCCCCCTTCAAAAAAAGCAACCACATCAACTCAATAAATCAGGTCTTTCATTATTACTGACTTAAGACCATTGACCAGGGATATGCCCATTAAGAATGTGACAATTAGCCCAGTGCCAGTGTTGTCACTCACCAGACACACTAAACATCTGCTGCTTCCTAGAAATTATAGCTTCCATCTAACCATGACATACCTACAGACAGATCTTTCAAAACACTGGGGCTTACAAAGTAAAAATGCATTTCCACACAGCCAAACAGAAAACAGGCCAAGTTATTTGCTGGCAAATCTCCACTTATTTCACTATTATCATAGCAGAGCATCTGGCTCCAAATATGCAGCCACTAATTATCTGTACAGTTAACTATGTCAGTACACTTATCTGTTATGATACTGGGAAATCAATAAGCAAGACTTGGTTAATGCTACTACTAAACTATTAAATCATTCTTTATAAATAACTAAGGACAATGTTAAGACTACCAGCACGGTAATAAACAGTTAACAAGCTCTGTATTCTGGATCACAAAACAGCAAAGTAAAGCTGAAAAGACAAGAAATCCATACTGTGAACAAACAGGTGCAGGTTTTTTTTTCGGGTTTTTTTTTTTCCTAATGTAGTTTTGGTTTATCTCAGCAGGCATTCCCTCACTGCCCCCCAGTGGGATGGGAAAGAGCACTGGAAAAAGGTATAACTTGTGGGATGAGATAAAGACAGCTTGATAGGACAAAAAATGAGGAACGAAAAATAATAATGATAGAAGAATAGACAAAAACAAGTGATGCACAATACAAGCGCTCACCACCCCACAGCTGATGCCCAGCCAGTCCCCTAAGCAGCAGCAGCCCCCTCCAAACTTTTTCCTCAGAATGATGCCATAGGGTATGAAATACCCTTGTGACCAGTTTGGGCTGGGTATCCCTGGCCATGTCCCCTCTCAGCTCCTTATGCTCCCTCTCCCAGCCTACTCAAAAGAACTAAATCCTCAGTGTGTTATCAACATTTTTCTCATCTGAAATCCAAAACACAGCACTTCACCAGCTACTGAAAGAAAATTCACTATTCCAGCTGAAACCATGACAAGAGTCATACATTATATATTATTATCTTAAATTTTTAATTAATTTCCATTCATGTATACAATATTCCTCTGTTTCAGTATTCTTGGTAGGACTCCAGTGGTTCATTCAGACAAGTCATTCAGGAAGAAAACCAACTCTCAGACGTACCAGCCACAAATCTTTACTGCACTGAGATCTTGATTCAGAGTATTAGAAGTACCAATGTCAGAAGAGATATGAGTGACAGCAGGAACAATATGTCCTTTAAAGAGGCCAGACTTATCTGGTTTCAGCTTCAGAGATATCAAGTAGGGGTGATTTTCCATGCTCTGCTCCCAGAACACACCAGCACTGTGAAGAATATGGCTGTCTGTATCTACTGTTATAGTCAGGATTCAAGTGTTCTAAAAAAACCCTGACACTAATCTCCTGATCAACTGTACAAGATTTTTAAGGTGTTGGTTATTTTTAAACTAAACTTGAAACACACTGATTTCCTTCCAACAACACTCCCATTTCCTTTTCCTGACTTTGTAATTAACATGAAAACATAATAACTGCAGGCACAGCCCTCCCCCAAAGCAGGATCCCACTGTGTAAGCATCACACAGTAGCTATATTTCTTCTTCCCCTATGGTATCCACTGTGATATTTTAAAAGATTTATTTGCTTACAGCTAAACAGATGATATTTACTCACATTATAAAACTCCTGTCACACAACTCCAGCATTATTTAACCACCTGCTCTTAGGAGACAACCAAGGACAGCAGGTCAGGACAGTCACACACTGTCTGGAAAGGCTCACACAAAGTACACGCACATTGTCCCTTCTCCAACCATGCAAAAATAACCTGAACAAAACCATTATCCAGTTTCATCAGCAGTGCAATAGACAACCAAATTTCTGAGTATTTTGCTAAATAAGAACATTCATTTATCCCTTCAGCAATAAAAACCAGGATCTCAGCAGTACAGCAGCTCCCCTTGGCTCAGAAGGTCAATATGACAGTGCTTCATTCCTGTTACTTTTTAAGGGTTTAGCTGCTGCCTGGGAATCTCCACTGGCTACCAAACTATTTCCAAATGTCCTTCCACCCAGGCATCTGTCTCTCCAAAATTTTGGAGACAAACAGCCTATGGGAAAGTGAGAGTGACATAGCTACATTTGGAGTACAGTGCCCCCAGCCTCCCTTCCTCATGAAAGTTCCTTTTAGTCATGACACTTTAGCTAATTTATATCACTTTTATTGCCTGAAAGCCAGTGTGGCCTCACCACTCTCCTTTTTTCCATGTCTGTATTTTAAACCCAACTTATTGTTCAGAACTTTCATGGATCCCAGGCAAGAACAGCTTCAGGACATGAAACAACTTTTGGATCTCTGGGATTCGTCTGCTTAACCTCTCTGCTTGAGTGCCTACTACTACAGCTACTCCCATGCCTTTAAATTTCTGCACTGCTATCTTAAACTTTGCACCAGGCACAGTACCCAGAGAGATAGCCGGATACAACTGGGTACTCTGAGCCAGCTTAAGGTTTGCTCATCTCAACAAAATTTCCCATTTTTCCATACTTGTGGGATCTTGCTTTTCCTCTACTCATACTTCTCTCCAGACAAAAATCCTCATTCTTTGCTGAGAAACTCAATGTTACTCTGCAAAAAATCCTATGCACTAGCCAGCTCCAAAATAGTGTAATTTTCAAAAAGGGTTGGATTTTCAGCTCTTTTTTCCTTTACTTTAAAAAGCACACATAAAGCTACTTTCTGCAGATGGAGTAAAACATACCATGTGAATATGACAGATTGCCTTTCTCATTGGACACTGAAGGGGTTGCTATGATTCAGACATTATGCTTTAATATTTAAACTTCCACAAGCTGCAGATATGCTGATATAAGAACAAACGTCAGAAGGCTGACGTTTCTGAGATCCAACTCAGAAAAAGGTCGACAACACACCCTGAAATCAAGTTCTGTTTCTGTCCATTGGAATTGGACAGATTTGAGCCACTTGGGTAAGAAAAGATTGCCAAAGAGGAATCCAGCACTACAGTGCAGCTTTCAAACACTCATGAGGAGACACTATACTGTCATTTCCTTTGTCCTTACTGAGAGATGGAGGAAATAGCAAATTGCTTTATTTATATACATTGGGCCTCTTGATTCCTTTGCTTCTAAAGTCCTCTTTTTACACAGATCCAAATTTATTTACTGCTTGAATTTTGCAAGAGTACCATACTTTTCAACTCCCCACTGGAAATTTACTCAGCAGTGTTATTTTTGCCTTCTCTATAATTTGGTAGGCCTGTCAAACTAGGAGATTTCACAAGCTCCCTATATCTCAGGGCATCAAACCATGAAGCCTCAATGCGTTTGGGTTTGGTTTGGTTTGAGGGTGGTTATTTTCCTTTTTTTCTTGATGATAGGACCCTTTATGCTGATTCCAACCTTAAATACTGCATCCTGAGCAGCACGACAACTGGGGAAAACAAGATCTACAGTGTCAGCCACTTACATGTGTTCTCACGTAGTCACCATCTGTTTGGTAGTCCCAGAAGTCAGCAGCTCCTATCACAAAAAGCACTGTCATATTAAACACCCTGCTGACACAGAGACCACAGAGCGAGGGACTGAGCCTTGCTGGCTGCTGAGCCATCAGTTTATGGCCTCAAAATGTACCAGCACAGAAGCTCTAAATGATAGTCCTTCAAGGTCTTTTCCTCCTCTTCCTTCTCCCAGCTACAGGCTTCGCACTGATGATGAAACTGCTGCAGCTCACATTGTATAAGTTTCCTAAATAACTGCAATTTTACAAACTTGCAAGTCTGCAAATGTCTCTTATTGCAACCTATCACTACATGACCATAATGTGTAGTCCAAATGAAGGACTTGGGAACTGTGACCTGCAAAACACAGTCAGAAAAATTTCTGTCATCTCCAACAGGAAAAGGCACAAGCTCAAAAGGGATAACCTGTTCACTCCTATATATATACACACATACACAAAACATGTAAGTATAGGTTTAAATCAAAATATGGACATATCAAACCATTACTCCTTGGTGTAACATCTTATTTGCCTTAAAAGAAACCAGAAATTCTTCACATCTGTGTTATTTGTGAGATTTTAGGCTTCATCTTATTGTGTCAATTTGTCTCCCAGGAACAAGAGATCCTGACAACCTCCAGCTTCATGCTTGGATTGATCTTGCCAGCAGAGATGATGATGATGTAGCATTTGCATTCTGTAATTCCCTTCAGCAGATAAGTAGATTTCTGTTTTTACAGAAATACACCAATTATTTTAATGCTATGTATACATATACATTCTTTTCTAAGGCTGGTTCTGAAACACTTAAATCTGCTTATAAACATAGAATGAAACTTTTTCTAGGCACACAGTTCCTTTTCTAGCAACTACTATTTGAAAGCTGAACTGTGAAGTCCCCTTCTTCCCTTCTCCCTTTCCAGCCTCACAAAGGGAGCGTGGTAGAGCACTTTGCTCATGGAGGTATCACTGAATGTAATTGTTTCAGTAACAAGAAGCTTGCTTCCCAAAAAAAGTAGCCCAGCAACAGAAGTGTCGGCAGGGAGACACAAGCAGAGAGAATCCTGGAAAAGCCTCCGAGATTGTTCTGCCAAGTTTCACACTTGGATCACTGAGCTCTCAGCTCCCAAGATGACCATGACATCAAACACTTCAAGCAGTGCCAACCTGCTGTGACCTAAAGATCACATCAGAACAGTACTAACAGTACTGAAACACTAACAGTACTTCTCTTTTGGTAGTACCAAAAGGGCCCCTGATGGGAATCCCAGACCCTGTCTTCCCTGTGTTCTCAACACCCTGTTGTTCAGTACATTGAATAACAATGGCTGATAATTAGTGATTGAGAAGCCACTTCCTTGTTAATACAGCAAGAAAGCCACTGCACTTTACACTGACACATGGGCTGGGTTGCCAAGGGGCTCGGGCCAGGTGGAGCCCACCAGAGGAATTGTGTCATGTTTCCCCAAAGGCAGCCCTTTGACACGAGATCTGTCACTGCCTCCAGCACTGGCCTGCCCTCCACACATGGCTGCATTGCTCTAAGGTAAATCCAGCCTTGCTCTTGGAATTGCTTTCTGGGCTGCACAAAGCACCACCATCAGAGACTGCCAGACCCAAAAATGAAGCCACCCAAGGGTAAGCAGACAACCACGGACACTGCAGGATAAGGGGCAGAGCAGCAACACACTCAGACCTCCCTGGCTGGAGAGACACACACAGAACTGGCTGTGAGCAAGAAGCAGTTTAACAATGAAATATCAGCTCAGAGCAGCAGCAGGAGATGAGCAGCCTTCCTTCACACCGCAGGGGATCAGAGAGAATTCAGAAAATAGAGACAGATTCAATTTAATATAGCAAATTAAAGGGAAACCAAGAGAAAAAATTGGGTCAATCTGGTATGCACATGGCATTCTCATTGATGAAACAAGTAGACAACAAGATTTTTACAGAGGTCTCCAGAAAAGAGCAGCACCCAGAAGCTCAGCAGATGGCCTGCTCACTTCAGAGTCCCACTGGGAGCTGAGCCCTTTCAAAATAACTGGAACAGTCCCTAGATATCAAGCAACCACCAGCAAAGGAGGTGAATTTGCTTTCACAGCATTTCCTCTGGTTCATTCCAAGTTTTCCCTACTCATTTGTGTATTTCCAATTAAAATACCATTCTTATTTTCCTAACTGGTTCCCCAGTTAGCAGCAGGGGAGCAAAAGCATAAAAACAAAAGCTCTCAGTGATCCAGCCTCAGAAATGCACCCAAATGTGCAGCTCCAGGGCTCTGACACAGCAGGGCTGAACAAGCTGCTCCTTCCCCTGACGTCCCAAGGACAGGGGGGTACATGGGGCTGTGCATTTGTATTCCCTGCCACCACCTGGGCCTGGCCTTCCTCCTCGCTCCCCCCAGCACAGACATCATCTCATCATTGGGGAGATGACCTGTGAGCAAACTGCATTGCAGCCCGCCCTGCCTGGGCTCCGAGCCCAAGGTGAGGGAAACAACACGGAGCAGAGCGACACCAACACCGGACATGTTCAGCTCCTGACATGCCTGCCTGTTGAGACACACACTCTGCTGCTCTAAGGAGGCAGCAGCAGATGCACAATGCTGCTGCAACCTCCAGAAACACCCTTTGTCTCTGCTGTGCATGTAGAGCCAGAGTGCAGGCTCATTTTCACTTCCAAAAAAAATAATGAAGGAAGAGAAACGGATGAATCGGTAGCAAAGTATTTTCCTGTGCCCACTGCAAATGTGGTATCTCCCACTGACCACAAATACAGAAAAGAAAGTGTCTGGGAGAGAGAGAGTAAGTCTTTGCAAACAGTCTAATTTTGATTTGGAAGTGAAGGGAGCACTCGTTGAGAAAAAAGGCAGAGGAGATAAAAATCAGAGATGGTGAAAGCGCCTTCATAAAGGGCATGAGGAAAAGGGGGGAGGAAATCAATCACAAGAACAGACAAGATCAAACAGCAGCACACCAGTAACAGCAGTATTTCCTCGGGAAAAAAAGCCACAGGATGAAGAGGCAGCACAGCACCACACTGTGAGGAGTGCTGCTCTCCTCACCCACCGCATAGAGAGAGTTGTTCTTTCTCCATAGCAACAAGATACTTAAAAGCCAATCTGGAGACTGAAGACCAGCTCAAAAACAAAACACAACATGTATCAATTTATTATCTCTATTTTAAGCCTCAGCTGGGAAGTACATAGGATAGCATTTGTTTAGCCTGAGGAAGCATCTTCATGGAAAGCTCTCTCCTCCCTTTATACCTCCCTGCCTCAGAAGCAGCCCTCGGTGTGAAGCAAACTATGGCACTTTGCACGGCCCCTGCTCCCTGCTAATGCCAAAGACATCAGGCACAAACACAGCCCGAGGTGCTCCTAGATGGAGCTATCCACTGCTGCCTTTTGCAGGGACTGCAGGAAGGCATCCATGCCTCCAAACTCTTCTCACAGGACTCTGGGAGTGGGGAGAAAGGAGGAGGAGTTGCAGCCTTTTGCTGCAAAAAGCAAAAAAAAAAAAACCAAAAAAACAACAACAAAAAACCCCCACAACAACAACAAACCAAATAAACATAATAATAAACAAAAAAACCTCCCCAACTTGCTGTTTAGTAGTTACCACCTCAAGTCACTGACTGCAAGGGCTCAGGATATGCTTGTATCTTGTCCTTGAAGTCTGCCTATACCTGCTTGGAAGCAGCTCAGGCACCTGAGTGACTCCAATAAAGCCATTATGCTGACTGCACTGGCAGGGCTCTGCTAACATTACAGACCTCACCTCCTCCTCAAAGGCACCGATGGAGCCTGCACAGCACATTCCAGAATGCATCAGGATTACCTAAGAAGCCCATCAAGTTTTAGGTGAATGGACCATGCCAAAAAAGCTGCAGAGCAGCTGGGGTTTCAGACCTAGCCTGGCTTTAGCTTAGCAGTCCCTTCCTGCAGAGAAGGAGCCCACAGCAGCAGCAGAGTTACCCATAAGGAGCACAGCTGAGCACCAGACAGAGCAGCACTGCCTGTGCTCAGCCAGGAGAGCTCCAGGAGCAGCTGGGCACACAGGGCTGGGGCAAAGAGGGCCACTCTGCTGCAGGCACTGTCCCCAGGGCACTGCAGGGGACAGGGCAGTGCAGAGAGGTGAACTGTTTGCACAGCACCTGAGCAGGGAGGCTTTTGCCCAGTGGAAAAACAAGAACATGCTCAGGGTTTGGAAATGCAAGCTGAGAGTCTTAACTGGCACTGAATACTGGAGAACTGGTGGGAATTGGGCATGAGCTGGCAAACAGAGCAAATGCATGAAGTTTTTGATTACATACAAGAATGCCAAAATAGGGTCCAGGGAATCAGTTTTGTTTCTTTTAAAGTTTTCTTCACTGCAAAATTTTACAGTGGGTTGGAAGACCATAGAACATTCAGGAGGAAAGAAAAGCCTGGTTTAAGATTATCCAAAGATGCACTTCCAGTGTCTGCCATGAAAGCCATGATTTGAATTTCATATTAGTATTAAACATAGTTCTAGTTTAGATTCACCCATGAGTCATAAGTTTAAAAAAAAAAAACCACTGTACTCAGCAACTTTGCCTTGGCTCAGCACTATTATCTTACAGACTTCTTCTGTACATCTGCTAAATCAAGAACTCCAGAAAAAAATCCCATCCACATACACTAAACATCCATCTGTCTAACCATTTCTCTGACAGCTAATGTATATTTTGGATCTAAAATACAGAAACTTCCAGTTGGCCAATCTTTAACCGCTATATTTATTATGGGTCTTGATTTTTCATTTCCTCATGCAACATCTTATTCAAGAATAAAGTATTAATTTTCAAGCCACTGAGTCAATTTACTGTTACTTTTGGAAAAAAAATACTTTGTTTTATTATAAAATATTTCTGAAAGAGCTGCATGGGAAGGATAAGAGTAATATTAATCTGCATAGATTATGAAGTAGAAGGAAAAGCATGAATCAGCTTGTCCTCATAAAAACACATTTGCTAACCAAAGTCTGTTTCCTACACAATTAGTTACAAGTGCAGAAATATTTCTTTTCCTAAGTTGTTTCAAAGGTTGCCAGGAGCAAATCTCTGTGGAATGCATACAAAGTTGTTCTGGTTTTTCCTGCATAAGTTACCTCACTGAACTCAAAATGGAGGTACACAAAGAGCTTTTTAGGAGCTTAGGCAGCAACACAGCTAAAATACATGAAATATATGGTACTTTTTTTTTTTTTTCTCCCACAACCAGAGTGGAAAATAATTTATGAGTCTATAGCTCAGAGCTTACAGCAGCTCCAGAAAAGCACTGCTTCCCATGCAGTCAAGTTTTCCCCCAGCTATGGCTTCAGCCTCAGCCAGCCCCACTTCTCTCCCACCAGCAAGCCAGGCTGGGGGTGGCACTGTGACCAGACGTGGCATCTCAAAGCTGATGTCACTCCTGCATGAATTTCCAGTGCAGAACAAAAAAATCACAAGGCACAGGCTGTAAATCACAAGGGCTTAGTTGTTCCATCTTAGGAAATTAATTATCCTGATGATGTTATCTTAATTAAATGGTAGCTAATCTAAATTTATATTTAAGCCTGAAATGTGAATATATTTTAAAAACTCTTGATGCTAGCAAATCTGAAGAGACAGAGCAAGGGAAGGAAAAATACCAGAGAAAGCAGGGCTTGTTGAATTGGGCAAGCAACCATATTTCTAAATGCTGCCAATTACAGCTCAAATGTTTCCTCCTTAAGGGTTGTCTAGGTTAATCACATTTCTAAGGGGAAAATGTGAGGGTCCCCAAGCATAAGCTGAAGGCAGATACACAAAATATAAAATTGACAGTCCAGGAAAAAACCCCAATATCTGCAGTCAGAGGTTAGCAGAGAATCTTTGAAGAGTCCTGCTGTGTGAATAGTTACTTACACTTTTCTAGCTCACTGAAAACAGTGGTGGTCTTGTAAAAAATTTACAGCCATCTAGCAAGGTGCCATGCATAAAAGCCAGCAGCTGCTTGAGAGAGATTATGGGCAATGATAACCTTTACAAAGAAGGAATCAAAAAAATAATGGCTAGACATGTAAGAAATTGTTCCTTTTTCTTCAAGGACAAGGGAAATGAAACACGGCCAGCAGAGAAAAGGTGAAAACCAGGAATTATAGCTGTAACTGAACAGAGAGGAGACTACTAAAGGCTGATACCAACATCTCAGAATCTGAACAGTGAGAGACACTAGATGTCCTAATCCTTCAATCCACACCCCTCCATCACCATTCCCATTTGTTTCCTACCCAAATATCCTCACACTGAGAAATCTTTTGTCCTTTACAACTAAAGGATTTAGCTAAAGCAATTACCCTCAAATATTACCATAAGGGAAGTTAAAACACAACCATCTTTCCCTTTTCCAGGCTGATTTCTACCTGAACATGTACATTTTGCAACCAACAGGCTCAACTTTCTCTGGACTCTTTACAGGCTGATGGGCTGTTCATGATCTCCTTTCTTTCTGAGCAGAGCTGGAAGACCCCACACCCTCACACACCTATCAGTTATCTGCACTGAGTTTTACAAGGTCACATTCCTGCATCACTTTAAATTGAATTCCAGCCTTCCAATCAGAGAAGCAAATGCACCTATAACCTTTCCAAGCAATTAAATGTACTGCCCTTGCTAACTGGTGATTTCTCCAATACTTGAATCTCAAGAATTTAGTAATTACATCTGCTGGCCTTTGTTCTGCCATGAGGTTGAGACAGCGAGTTTCACTTTGAATGTGTGTCAGAATCAGTTATCAAAAAAGAAGTCCCTTTTAAAGAGAGATTCAATAAAAACAATTGTGCTCCTGCTTTTCTCTTCTGGCAGAACAGAAAAACCTTTACAAAACTAAGATCTGGCTTCTGTGACCTCCACACTTGTTGATCCTTTTGCCAATCTTATTTGCAAGCTTCCTTATTCCCATTTTAGACAGGTCTGAGTTTGCCTTTGGATATGAAAGAATTTAAGGAAAGTATTTACTTACACACAAGGATGATACCCAAGTGGAAAATTTGATCCTTGAATGTAGACAAAAAAAAGTTCTACAATACCTGGAACACCTTACCAACACACATCAGCATAACAAAGCCCACAGACAGGACAAGATAACAAGGGACATATTTTTGCCTTGGTACAAACTGTTTTAAATCTGAGCTAGGAAAAGTTAGACTTTACACTGAAGTACCCAAAGTGCACTTAACTTTTATACAAGTACTGGAAATGAAGTTGGCAACTAATGGTTTGCAAAAACAAGCATCATTCCAAAATGAAAACCAGAAAAGGGGGATTTAAAATCACGTTATCTCTTTATGGGCCACATAAAATATTACCTTAGTGTTAAATTACATTGGTCCAGGAGGGTAACTGGAACAGGAAAGAAGAAAAGCTGTTGTCCTCCAGGTGTATCATACCAATAAGCAAGTCTGCAATGGGAGTGCAAGGCACACAATTTATAAAACAGAAGAACAAATCTCTATCTTCACTAGTCTCTTTGAAAACAAAAATACCATAACTAAACACAGAAAAGGCAGTTAAGAATACAGGATGCTACAAATGCTTAATAAATTCATCTCTATGAGGAAGTGTGATGGAGAGACATGATTGTGTTGACCCACATGTGTGCATGAAAGGTAGTACACACACAAATGCCTGATTTGAGTTCAGGATTAGATGCAGCCAGAGTTAAATGAGCACTTAAAAGAGTAATAAGTTATTCCTGGTGAGACTCAACAAAGGATTACAGCTTTAGGACTGACCCCTCTTGCCCTCTGAAATCAGGCATCTTTACTGCCTATAATTAACTCTTATAACCAAAACCTGAGGGATTCACAGACCTGTTAGTCATTTCTGGGAAAAAATGACCTGATGAAAGAATAAAGAAAGCCAAATGCAGCTTGTAAACAAGAAGGTCCTTGCAATGTTAGTGTTATTACATTTTGTTTTCTTGTTATTCTCATCCAGTCAAAGACATTATCTCCAATTAAGGAGACCTATTTTATTTTGGGGATATAGCAACATGCAGTCATCTAATTACTTGAGATCTGTAAAAATCTTGGAGCCTCCTCTAGAAGCTTGCACTGGTTCTTGGACAATTAACTTGCTGGATGAACACAACTGAAGCTGTACAAGGAAGTGCAGCACAAGAGACAAAGGGCAAGTCCCAATCAAATGGTGATGATCAATATGCTGTGGCTACTAAATATCCCAAGAGGGAGGTGTGTGGAAGAGTAGGAAATGCTGCTAAGCCTCAGACACAGCTAAAATATTTAGGTTCACATAAAGAAAATCAGTGGCAAGACTGAGTGCAATTACAGAGCAGACACTCATTGCTGATGCCCTGCACGCAATAACTTGGGATATTTCATTATTACCATTGTGTGCTGTCTCAGACAGTGAGCTTTTGTCAATTCAAGGCCATGCTGCTTATTCCAGCTGACTTGGAGGCAGTTCTCATCTCCCCCTCCTTTCCCCCCCATACACTTGCAGGACAGAGTGAAAGGCAACACTGAGTTCAGTCTTCATCATTTGGGTAACAATCTGGGCTTCTCAGTGTTCTTCCTCTCTTTGGTCCTCGTATCACTCTGCCTAAATTCCCAAGATGAAGCAAGATCTGCCTTGAGCTTTGGGAACACAAGATGAGAGCTGCCACCCTTCTGGACTCACCACTGAGTACCACTGGCTGCAATCCAGCCCTCCTGGAGAAGGCAGCATGTGGCTTCTTGTGTTCCTACCTGCCCATGAAGAGTGAGATCCCTGTGTCTGCAGTTTTCCTGGAGAGTAATGCACTAACAGTAGCATTAAACTATCAAAACACTCAGCTTTGCCCAGGAACATCAACAAAGGAAAAGAAAAGGGAGCAGAAATAGGAGTCTTTTCAAAAACATACAATTTACAGCATGGAGCAGGGATTTTGGAGATTTTTTCTTTCATTTTAAAATAAAGGTTAGCAACTTATTTTGGAGTGTAAGAAGACAGATCGCTGCAGAAATGCCAATTAACAAAAAACAACAAACAAAACATGATAAATCTGACTTACCTCCCACAACACAAAGCAAACTGTCATTAAGTTACCCCTCTACGCACAGGAATTGAAGTCAAGCCCAGTCTCTCTCATTTTTCACACAGCATTAGGTGATAAGTTACCCAGAAACAACCCAAAAGAGCTCCAAAACTACTCCTAATATGGCAGATATTTTTGAAGGCTCCATTCTGTCACTGATTTTGGCAGATGTGAAGATAATCAGTCCCATTTTTCCACATCATTTTTCCTTACAGCACTCTGACTTTGAGGGGGTGCAACTCTCCCAACATCATAACAAACCTTGGAAGTTAAGGCATTATGCCAAGGCCTACATCTTTACCATTTCTACAGATTTCCCAGTATGATGATATTAAGAAAAGAAGCCTCATAAGCACTTCAAAATTACATACAGCTTCCAACTGAATAAATATTAAAAAAAGAACTGACATCAGAAGTTACTCAACAGGAGGGAACTGTAAGACGTGACATCCTGCAGTTGCAGTGAAGAGGAGGAAGTGACTGAACTTCTGCTATCCTTGGTGCTGACTCACCACATTCTGGCTGCAGGATGTGACATCGCTAAAGATGCTCAAGTTTCTTGAGATGTCCCTAATGCAGTCAAGTGTCTCACTGCACAAATACATTGCTGAGAACGGAGAGAAAAATCTGAGTTCTCAAGTCCTTAAGACTGTGGCTGACATCCTGCAGGGTGTCAAGACTGCTATTTGGAGAAGAGTGGAAAATAACAGACATTAAACAGGGCTTTTTGTTGTTAAGGGCCAATTCTGGTTGTACCAAGACTGAGCTGCAGAATATGATGAATTTGTCCAACTTCCTCATCTTCTGCATTCCCAGAACTCCCATTCTACAAATGCAGTCACAAGGGTGTTTGAATGCTGGCATCTGATATTAGCTGTCTTGCTAATATCCTTCTTCACCCCCAAACCAGCAATGAAACACTTCTCAGCAAACCAACAGCCAGAGGCCTGGGTAACAGGAGGGGACAGGAGGGACATGTGCCCCTTGCTGCTCTGTTCCAGCTTTGCTCCAGGCCAGAGGCATCACAGAGTGACAGGGACCTTGTGTTGCAGGGAAGAGCTCAGCTCAGGTTATACAGAGACAACACAGTCAGGAACATCAGAGTATTCATTTATAATGAAGCCAAATGAATACTAAGGGGAAAAAAATCCCCAACCCCATATCCTAGATCTCACAAATTTGTGCTTTTTTTGTGTGTGTATACATCTGTGTTTGTAAGTTATATGCACACACAGAGATATATTCACAAACAGGCTAAATATGTTCTCCAGAAGAAGATTTGACATTTCCAGCCTTAATCCTGTCACCCAGAACAGACCAATTTGCATGATCTTCAAGGCCAGCTGCTGGGTTCATCTGCTGAAACTAACTTTACACAATACATTTATTTGCAGGGAGGACAATACTGTTTTGACTCAAACTTACCCTGATTAGCCCTATGCCAGTGAGAATCGTGGCTGTGTTTGTTCAAATGCGTATGTATCCTAAATTATGGAGAGAAGGTCACTTTACAGACCCTGGAGCGGGAGGAAGCTCTGACAAAAATAGGATGGCACTGTCACGGTGTTTATCAGCCAGGCTCAGATCAGTTTCATCCTTAATGTCTCTGCTATATTTTGCTATCTAAGTACATGACTACCAAGGTAAAGTTTACTTAATCCACCTGGGAAAAAACTACAAATACTATTAATCATCAGATGACTTTAGAAACAGAAGAATACAAATCTCACCTTTTGCACTACAGAATTTATTCTTGTTCATAATAAACTACCCACAGACATCATATGCACAGCAATAATCGTATTTCAGTAGGCTCTATCTCTCTACATTCAGTCTCCACAGAGTGACTGACAGAGAAGTGTGAGCTATTATTCCCATTTTGTACAGCAGGTGTAAATTAGAGTTTGACATTACAGATACATATCAGTACTGTAAAGGCAGAGAAAAAATAAACTATGGAAGAGATCAATAATTACAGCTTGCTGGTATTGAAAGGGACCAAGCCAGCGAGCAGGAAAAATGCTTCCTACCCAGGCTCCTGCTCATCACATCCATATGTTTACACCTCATTCACCTCCTTTCCTCACAAGACCTTTCATTTGTATTACATAGTCAGAGATAATTCTCACAGAAAACACATGAGGTAACATTGGGTGTGCCAGAGCCCACAGGCAAGAACAGATTTGTCAAAATATCACAGTAGACTTTTTGGCCACAAAGCCCACTGGGGATTCACCCACCCCATCTGCTACACAATTACAGGAAGAGGGGTCAGCATTGAGCCCAAACGGAGGGGGAGAGACAGGATGACAAAGTCCTCACTCTGTAGTCTTTAACAGCTCTACAGTTTCTACTTGCAGACACAAAACCTGAAGGTGAAGCCTAAGAAAGAAAAGGAAGAACATGAGGATTTCCCTACACTCTCTTTTTTCCCCCCTCACTTTAAGGAGAATACTTGAGACTGAAATGAATTCCTAATAGCTATATCCAACCCAATGCCCTTAGGGACCCAGGGCCCCTCCAGAGATTGCTGCCCTGGAAGGGCCAGCAAGGCCACTGAGGCTCTCCTGAGCTGCCTTCCAGGAGATGCACCATTCCCTGGAACAGCATCCTTGGCTGCAGACAGTGGTGGCATTATATGCTTCCTGAAATGCTTCTTCTCCATGTAGCTAAAAGCCTTAAGATCCTTGAAGAGAGGAGTGTTTGCAGACCATACTGTTTGCAAGCTGTCCAGGAAATGAGTCCTTCCTACAAAAAAACTGTGTTGAAACTACAAGCCAAGATGTTCAGGATCTCTCCTAAGTCCTCTGATTCCTCACAAACGTTACCCATCCTTACCTCCCACTGAGCTGCATTAGTGAGCAGGAAAAATGCTTCCTCTCTTCCAGGCTCCTGCTCATCAAGACATCCATATGTTTACCTCAGCAACCTCCTTTCCTCACAAGACCTTTCATTTGTATTACATAGTCGAGATAATTCTCACAGAAAACCTTTAAGGTAACATTGGGTCACCTCCAGGCCACAGGCAGAACAAATTTGTCAAAATATCACCAGTAAGACTTTTTGCAACAAAAGCCCCTGGGTTACCCACCCCATCTGCTACACAATTACAGGAAGAGGGGTCACAGGTGGAGCCCCAAACGGAGGGAGAGACAGGATGACAAAGTCTCACTCTGTAGTCTTTAACAGCTCTACAGTTTCCACTTGCAGACCACAAACCCTGAAGGTGTGAATTTCTAAGAAAGAAAAGAAAAGAACATGAGGATTTGCCTACACTCTGCTTTCCCCCAGCCTCACTTTAGCAGGAGAATACTTGAGACTGAAATGAATTCCTAATAGCTATATCCAACCTTTTGGCATTCCCAGAACTCCCATTCTACAAATGCAGTCACAAGGGTGTTTGAATGCTGGCATCTGATATTAGCTGTCTTGCTAATATCCTTCTTCCCCCAAACCAGCAATGAAACACTTCTCAGCAAACCAACAGCCAGAGGCCTGGGTAACAGGAGGGGACAGGAGGACATGTGCCCTTGCTGCTCTGTTCCAGCTTTGCTCCAGGCCAGAGGCATCACAGAGTGACAGGGACCTTGTGTTGCAGGAAGAGCTCAGCTCAGGTTATACAGAGACAACACAGTCAGGAACAGCAGAGTATTCATTTATGATGAAGCCAAATGAATACTAAGGGGAAAAAATCCCCAACCCCATATCCTAGATCTCACAAATTTGTTTTTTTTTTGTGTGTGTATACATCTGTGTTTGTAAGTTATATGCACACACAGAGATATATTCACAAGCAGGCTAAATATGTTCTCCAAAAGAAGATTTGACATTTCCAGCCTTAATCCTGTCACCCAGAACAGACCAATTTGCATGATCTTCAAGGCCAGCTGCTGGGTTCATCTGCTGAAACTAACTTTACACAATACATTTATTTGCAGGAGGACAATACTGTTTTGACTCAAACTTACCCTGATTAGCCCTATGCCAGTGAGAATCGTGGCTGTGTTTGTTCAAAATGCGTATGTATCCTAAATTATGGAGAGAAGGTCACTTTACAGACCCTGGAGCGGGAGGAAGCTCTGACAAAAATAGGATGGCACTGTCACGGTGTTTATCAGCCAGGCTCAGATCAGTTTCATCCTTAATGTCTCTGCTATATTTTGCTATCTAAGTACATGACTACCAAGGTAAAGTTTACTTAATCCACCTGGGAAAAAACTACAAATACTATTAATCATCAGATGACTTTAGAAACAGAAGAATACAAATCTCACCTTTTGCACTACAGAATTTATTCTTGTTCATAATAAACTACCCACAGACATCATATGCACAGCAATAATCGTATTTCAGTAGGCTCTATCTCTCTACATTCAGTCTCCACAGAGTGACTGACAGAGAAGTGTGAGCTATTATTCCCATTTTGTACAGCAGGTGTAAATTAGAGTTTGACATTACAGATACATATCAGTACTGTAAAGGCAGAGAAAAAATAAACTATGGAAGAGATCAATAATTACAGCTTGCTGGTATTGAAAGGGACCAAGCCAGTGAGCAGGAAAAATGCTTCCTACCCAGGCTCCTGCTCATCACATCCATATGTTTACACCTCATTCACCTCCTTTCCTCACAAGACCCTTCATTTGTATTACATAGTCAGAGACAATTCTCACAGAAAACACATGAGGTAACATTGGGTGTGCCAGAGCCCACAGGCAAGAACAGATTTGTCAAAATATCACAGTAGACTTTTTGGCCACAAAGCCCACTGGGGATTCACCCACCCCATCTGCTACACAATTACAGGAAGAGGGGTCAGCATTGAGCCCAAACGGAGGGGGAGAGACAGGATGACAAAGTCCTCACTCTGTAGTCTTTAACAGCTCTACAGTTTCTACTTGCAGACACAAAACCTGAAGGTGAAGCCTAAGAAAGAAAAGGAAGAACATGAGGATTTCCCTACACTCTCTTTTTTCCCCCCCTCACTTTAAGGAGAATACTTGAGAATGAAATGAATTCCTAATAGCTATATCCAACCCAATGCCCTTAGGGACCCAGGGCCCATCCAGAGATTGCTGCCCTCTTGCTGGAAGGGCCAGCAAGGCCACTGAGGCTCTCCTGAGCTGCCTTCCAGGAGATGCACCATTCCCTGGAACAGCATCCTTGGCTGCAGACAGTGGTGGCATTATATGCTTCCTGAAATGCTTCTTCTCCATGTAGCTAAAAGCCTTAAGATCCTTGAAGAGAGGAGTGTTTGCAGACCATACTGTTTGCAAGCTGTCCAGGAAATGAGTCCTTCCTACAAAAAAACTGTGTTGAAACTACAAGCCAAGATGTTCAGGATCTCTCCCTAAGTCCTCTGATTCCTCACAAACGTTACCCATCCTTACCTCCCACTGAGCTGCATTCCCAGAACTCCCATTCCACAACTGCAGTCACATGGGTGTTTGAGTGCTGGCATCTGAAACACCTGAAATGTTTCAGAAACAAGTGTCTGTCTCATTCCTCACCATCTAATTAAAGAAGAGGGTTTCTGGTTCCACACCACTGTTTTGAAAATCATAACACAGAACATGGCCTGTACTGCAGTTAGAGGAAATCTTTTGGATTTCAAGTAATGAGCACAAAACCTAAGGTATTGCAGCTTCAGTGAACTTTTCTGCAGTTGGTAAAAGCATGGTATGAAAAATACCGATATGAAAAGGGAGGGCTGAGCCTCCCTAACATTTTCATGTATTTAATTTTGGATGATAAGAACATCCCTAGGAAAAGCTCATTCAGTAATGAAATCTGAAATGAAAAATGACCACCCAGAAGTAAAAGTAGTCATACACAATTAATGAATTCATTCAGCCAGCCAATAAATCAAACAGCAAACCAGACTCTCTTAATCATGCAGAGAAACATTTTTCAGTGCTTCCTATACTGTACTTTGCTCAAGGCCTACATTACCAATTGGTTGTTTCTTTAATTCTTAACCATTTACAATATAATGTTATTTTAAATTTAAGTATCATCCAAGAACACTGTGTCAGAACATATTATTCTTCCCAGGTTTCTAATACTCAAAGAACTTAATATCAGAAAATTCACTTTATAGGTTGAAAAAGCCTGTGAGTATTCAGAAAGTTATTAGTGCATAGATAGCTATAACTTTTCAAAAAGGGCCCTAGCTCTTCCCTTTTTGGGTAAAACTTCGTACAAACAGCTATCAGACATGCAGAAAGTTATCACTGCCTGAAGCTTTTACACTCTCTTTCCATCAGGGACTTGAGGGGTTTACCCTTGGGATATAGACAAAAATAACTTCGTAAAGTTTTGTCAAAGACATTTTGAAATTTTTCACTTACTACTCAATTTTCTGTGCAACAATGGACTAAATTAAACAGTATCTCTTTAGGAAAAGCTCAAAGCAAGTGACTATTGAGAAAAGAAAGAGCAGCTTCACTGAAACCTGAAAAACTGAGTCAAACTTATTTGCCTTTGAACTGCACATGTCTTTTTTCCCCAAAGCTCATCTACTAAATCCCAATAGTTTTCTCATCTCCCTCCAGTTTTCCCCAAAAATTTAGGAACAACCAGATCATGCTTCTATTGAACTCTGCAAATGCATGCTTCAGTGCAGGAGCTACATGGGCTCTTCACAGAAACCCATCACCATCTTTACACAAAAGAGGCAAAAGCCAAGACTGTTTTCCTACTAAGACTGGACTTTCTGCAAGCTCCAAATGATCACACTCAAAACTTTTGAAACCTAAGGGTCCACTGAAGGACAAAGCTGCCTGGCAGTCCCTGGTGTTCTCACTTCTACCACACTCCATGCTGAAATCATCTTTATTGGTTTGCTTTTCTCCCTTTGGATATAACTTGGACACACCTGTGACCTAAACTGGCACCAACTGAGCACAAAGGGCTGTGCTGATTCTCCAGGCTTTTTCCAACAGCAGGGTCTAGCTTGTGCCAATTTCTAAGGCCAGCTTGGAACTGACAGGTCACACAAATTCCTCTCTTCCAGATTTCCACTTGCTCAAGGAGGGCAGTCAAGACAGCCCCAACAAGGTGACTCATCAGCAAAGGCCTGCCTCCAATTACAATTATTGCAGCTATGATTCCTCAGTGAGCTTATTAATCGAAGTCTCTGCACAGTAGAGACCTTTAATTTTACAGAAATCCCTTCAGGTCACCTCCAAACCTGGCAATGAAATCAAATTTCCTCCTCCCAAATAGTTCTAACCATAGCCAAGACCTGCCCTGTGTGCAACAAAATGCACCTGTACTCTCAGTTGTACCTGATGCACATTTCTCAGCCACATTTTCACAGGTGGTTCCCACCTGCACACACAGATTGCTGTGACCAGGTCTTTAGCCCAGATTCACCCAACACTGATCAGAACTGCATGACAGCACCTACAAATCCAAGCAGAACCACAGACCCTAATTCAAATTTCTCCTGAGAAGATGGTGAACAGCAGCTTGGAGAACTGTGCCTGGCTGCTGCTAGCTCTGCTTGGCCCTGCAGATCAGCAGAACAATAGGCAGGAGAGCAGGATGAGTCCACTAAAAGAGACAACACTACTTTTGCACAAAAAAAAAAAAAAAAAAGCCCTCACATCCTCAATTCATCTGGCCCTGTATCAGAACAGTAGGAATTAAAGTGATGAAATACAATGACACAGAACTGGGGGAGCAGGCAAGGACAGAAACCTCCAACGATAATTTTATTAAACACTGTGTCAAGCAAGTCAGAAAGCTTGCTGCACCATTAGAGCCTGCCCTGTATATTCTGAATTTCTTAGCTTAGACACAGCAAAAAACAAGTTCTAAGGGTCCTCTCAGGACACTAGACTGCTGGGAGGACACAGTCTGCTGCCCTCTGCAGCTCACCTGTTCCTTACACAGGCTGCCTCCTTCAGGCAATACACCCAGGAGTGACAGCAACACCAGAAACACTTCTTTGCAGGCATTGCTTCGCCCTGAGAAGAGTCAGAGCCTAAAGGAAGAACAGAGCTACACTTTGTACCTTCCAGCTAGCATATTAATTTTGCAGGTCCTGTCACGCTACTAACAATGCTCAGAATCCATTGCTTATGCCACGCTGTGGGGTTGTGCTTCCTCTCTCTTCTGACAATCCATCCCCTGTGGCCATGCCAGAGTGGAAAGGAATAGGCCATGGGCATCCCAGTACACACAGACTGCTGAAAAAGCAGCAAATATAGGAGAGAAATGGGGAGAAATTTATCAGTAACTTGACATAAAACTCATTCCTGGCATTCCTGCTGAACTACTACTGGGAAACACAGGCAGATTACTGTGCCTCAGTTTTCTTCATTGCTGAAATGTGTGCGCATGCATATGAAGCAAAAGGCTGTTCAAATTATGAACTGGCTTTGGACATACCTAGTGTGAAAATGCTGTGTTTTCCACCTCTGGATTACAATCACATTCTTCTAGTAAACTTTGGAGCCACTTGCTCTGGGGAGTCTTTTGAGCTGAAAGAGACCTAGGATGTTCAGAATTATGACAAATGTCTTGTTTCACTCCTAGGTTTTTGGTTAGAAATATATCTAGAATACAGAAAGCAAGGATTTTCCTTTAGATCAGCACATAGTCAGATCAAACCACATGGCTCCTCTGGCAGCTCTCTAAGCCAAGGCCAGTCCAGAAATTACCCACAAAATCCTTACTTTGGAAATATGCTTAGAGATGATGAATATACATCCTTTCCCCTGATGGAGATCATGTATCATCATCTTTTTTTTAAATGAAAAAGGGGAGGGACACATGATGGAGGACATTTACCTCATGTCAGCTAAAACACCAGTGACAGCAGCAGGAGCAGAATGCACTTCTCCCATACCTGAACCTACTGGTTATCCAAGTGCTGACTGGATAATCTGAATGGACACAGAGCATTGTCAGAGTCACTGGTGATTTTCCCACCAGACCTTCCACTGTCAGATACTGCAGCTCATGTCTCCTCACTAGGCTCATGCCCCTACAACAAGCACAAAATAAATGCTGGAGCATTTATTACATTTATTAAGGCACTGTAAAACACTGCACACAAACAGACCTGTGATACCCACACCAAACATGATTTCACAGCAGAGAGAGAGAGCCATCTTTCCAGCTTAGCATTTTGGCACCAAGTGCTTTTTCATTCAGTCATGCTGAGAAAACATGAGGAAATACAAAAAAGCAAGAGTTTTCAAAAATCAATTAAAATAAATTAGTTTGTAATGGAGAGAAAAAGTCACCCTCTAAATGTGAAACCATCATTAAACGCTAGGAGCAAAAGGATGACCCCAGTTACTTTCTGAGTGCAAGCTTTCCACTTGTGGTATTTCAGGAACAGAGCATAGCACACCAGATATGGGACAGGCCTACAGGGTGGGTGAATATGGGGAGGTTGGACTGCAGTGTTCCAAACTCCTAAGAAGAAAAACTGAGTATTTGTGGATTTTTCTCATCTCATGCCTAATAAATGAGCTCCTGGCTCAGTGTGCTCTGCTCACCTGAGCTGACTCACCAAGTGTGCAGTGAACAGGCTGTGAACTGCCATGGAATTCCAGCTCCCACAACAAGCAGCAGGGTGGACAGGAACACCAAACCATTAAGTTGATACTCTATGATATTGTCAAGCTATCTTTTGCAAAAACAGGTTAACAAGGGGAAAAAAACAAAAAAAACCAAAAAAAAACCAAAATACTGGCCTTTTCTTTAGAAAGGAAAGTGCAGGGCAGTGTATTCATAGTAAAAGATGTCCCTTAGAAGCACATTATACCACACTGATGAGGGAAAATGAACAAAAGCCCCCTCAAGTTTCTTAGAGTGTTGCTGAAAATAATTCCACTGTATTGATCCCACTAGAAGTCTTTCTGTAGTTTTCCCATGGCTCTTTCTTGGTTATCTGAGGTGTGCAGTGCTTATTTGCAATATAGAAACAGACATTTGACGCAGAAAAATACAGAAGTTAGAAATTCAAATTACTTACCATTTAATTAAGGTTTTTTTAATATTAGAGGATGAATCATAACTAACTTGCAACCTTAAAAAAAATGAAAAGGGTCAAGGACACTTTACAATTTTTAAGCCAGTGATCAATGTTGAGCTTACTTTCCTTATAAATACGATATCAAAGTGATATTATTCAAGGACTTTTAAGCACTTTAAAAACTCTGCTAGATGATATTTCATCATGGTCTTAACTAGACCATGAAAATTAAGCACATTTTGCTAGAAGGGATATAAAATAAGGGAAAGTTTAAGGACATCTCTCCCCCATGCCATAGAGACATATCTGTACTTCACAGTGCACTGCAGGGCAGGAACGGGCAAACAGCACCAGCACAGGCATGTAATTCACACAACATTAAGCAGCCCCAGGGGAAGAGATCTTCTTAGTTCCAAAGCAGGAGAACTGGGCATCCCAGTGCATCTCACTAGGGCTCATTAGGGCTCATTAACTCCTGGAGATAGCTCCAGCAACAGCCTGAGCATCCTGCACTGTACTTCTCACGCAGGGTGACACACTGATACTGATGCAGCTACAGCCAGGACTGGAGATCACTTGCTTCCTGCTAAGCATTCTTTTTCCAGGGTAAAAATAAAAAGGCTTTAGGGCTCAAGTTGTTGTTTTTCTGCTGTTGATAAAGCATGAAGACCCACTGCTCCATGACTAGACCTTCTGGGGACTTGGCCACAGTGGTAATTAACAGCAGGATTATAAAGGCACAAACTGGAAACAGGCACTTTCCAAGTTAGCTCTGAAACAGAATTTCAAGGAGGCCACAGAAGTGTGGAAATGCAAAAGTCAAGTAGCATAATACTAAAAAGAAACTTGGACTGCTCTGTGTCATAAGAATGGGCTGAACAGATCCTTTGCAAGCTTCCTGCAAGGGCCCAGAGACTCAAAGGAACAGGATAAAGCCGTGTTTCATCTTTGCCATCCTGAGGAAGAAGCTAACACTCATCTGCATAAATTACTGAGAAAGCAAACTGGAAACAGAAGCAAGCTAAAAAAACACATAAGAACAGCCAGTAGAGTGGAAGGGAAAAAGACTGCAAGAACAACTTGTCACATGGACAACACTGCAAAATGAGATCTCCAGCAGTGCTAAGACCAGCTTTGAGCAATGGCTTCAAAACACCCTGCTCCCTAGTTGGCTTTGCCTTCCATGAATCCCTATGTAGTTACTTATATTATTTCTTCACCAAAATAAAACTTAGCACTTTCCGATGATAGCTTCACAATAATAAAAAACTCCTAACACTAATCACGTGGCAGCACAGACTCCATCCCAGAGCTTCACCAATGGAGAACAAAAACATGCCCCACAAGTGGAAGGGAAGACTGTTCATTTATCAGTCTGTACTACCACATCCCCTGACCTATTTTATTACTAAAAATAGTCCCTCTTAGGTCACTGCTGCAAATTGAATTCTGCTGCTTCATTGCCCACTGCAATCTCACAGAACTGCATGCTGCCTACACACAAAACACTAAGTAGGTTAACTTATTCACTGCCAGGGATGCAGCCAGTCTTCTCATATGGATAAAAAGACACAGACAATTTTGCTTATATGAGTGAAATGTTTCTTGCATTGCAGCTCAAAGTCCAAACCCAGTATTTTATATTACATCATGAATATAAATGCCTTGTTCCCAATTTGCCCACACTCACAATATGTTTTTCAATACTATTCTTGCAAGATATGGTTTCAAAGTATTTAATGTTACAATTGATAAAACAGCAGCCCTAATGACCTCTCTATTGACAAAACAGCCAAGTCTTTCTTGTTTAGCCCCCCCACTAGAATAAGTCTGGGAAAGCAAGAGACAAGAGGGAATCAGTCAAAACGTTCCAAATTAAAAAGACAGCATCTTCTTTCAAAAGATCCTGTGTTTGCAACTCCCAACCCAAAGCATCTCGTGATTATCATACCATGAAGAGAGCTGGCAAATTTAGACCTAACAGCCACAGACTACTTAAAAGAGAGAGGAAGAGGAAGGCATGAACTTTACAGAGCAAGAACTTATTAGAGGATCCTAAACAGGAGACTGAAATAGGTATTATCAACCATTTCATCCTTGATAGGGAACAAACATAAAGAATATGCTATGTCCTTATTGTTTCATTTGAGCTAGTCAGACTAAGACTAGAATATTTCCCTGGGCTAAAACTGCATCTTCATTTCATTATTTCAATAGCTTCCCAACCTTAAACAAACACACCCCAAAACCAAGCAAAGATCAAAGACAACTGACTATATGTCAGTTTTCTGCTTCACTGCAAATTCTGCTGGGAATTTTTTAGCATGCAGCAGATGCACACAGGGCTGAACCATTCAAATGATTCACAGCCTCATTAACCTAACTTTATTGTTATTTAGTTATGAAACCAAGTTTCTCCCTTCCTGCTATTCTAAGAATAAAATCTGCCAAATCTGGGGTTTTTTGACAGAGGGAAAATCCAATGTCTGCAGGGGACAAAACAGCCTCAGCTGTCCCTGAGTTTCAGCTGGTGTCATTTACAGGGATGCTGGAGGGACTGTAGGTCACAAATTGTGTGAGAAGTCCATGGCCTTACCAGCTGAGAGAGATGACCTCAAATGCATCACCACAAGGGGAACCACCGAGTCCCTTATCAAGGTTATGTGAAATCTGCTCACAGAAGGAGGAGGGAACTGGCCCTGCCAGCCAAGCTGCAGTTAGTTTCCCATCCTGAGCTCAAGATTTGTCACATCTTGCTAGGGATTGACTATGGATTTAAAGCAAAACAACAAACCACCAAGTAGATATTTCCAGCCATTAGGTCATGGTAAAGCTGGTCTGTTGACAGGTATTTTTCCATGTATATGTTTGAAAGGTTTATCATCTGTACATTTCAAAGGTGCATTACCAACTTCAGTGGTATCAAGTGACAGGGCACAAGCAATGCACTGGAGATGCCTGGCATATCTGGACAGTTGTCTTTAAATGAACATGATATTTTATGAAAGGGCTGTTAGTCACCTGAAGCAAGAGAGATGGGTATTAAGTTCCTTAAAAAATGAAGACATGGGGCCCTTTTTACTTTTTACAAGATTAAGCATGTTCCACAGTTTTAGACTGCATAACTAATAAGTCCTCTCAACAGGATGTCCTTTTAGACCTTAGCTTCTCCAAGATGCTACAGCATGAACTGCCTTTTTATTTTTTAGGAGATCAAAAGAGTGTTATGTTGGAGCACTTTAATGCAATGGCTGCACTTCAAAGACACCTTACTTTATTCTCTTTTTTAACTCTCCCAGCAATGCTTCTGCTTAATAAAACCCGCCTCTATTAGAAACCCTATTTATATGTGCATGTCTATATCTATTCTCAGAGAGATATGATCAAAAAGTCCAAGGTCATACAGCAGACTATTCAATAGGTCAGGTAAATAACAGGAATGTCAGCTAAGTTCAGATCAGCAAGATCATTAACAACAGTACTCAGGAAAAGATGCTCAACACAAGCATTATTACTATTATTCGAAAATAAATTACTTGCATCAGTTTTCCATGATCCTTGCACATGAAACCAAAAGATCGTAAGTATTTAACTACCTAATTAACACCATGGCCAAAAGTGGAAGTATCTGAACCATCTTTATTGTTTTTTAAGAGTTAATATCACATTTTACAAGTCAAAATTTAGTCCAAGTTTGCAAACCAACAAAAGAAAAAAACAACTATATTTATGAAGGTTTAAAGTTGCCCAAGACCGAGATAAACAGTTCTTTATGGATCATTAGACAAATGTATGCAGCTTTCAAAGTGCCTGGACCCACTAACATAGATTTCAAAGTTCAGGGAAAACACACATGGCACCACCGATACTGAATTTTTGGCAAAAGAGTAGGCAACATGTAATGCATTTTGGGCCAAATGCCAAAGACAAAGTAAAACTAAAAAACTGTTGCAAAATATTTTTCAGTTGCAAAACAGAGAATTTACCATTTAAAACTACAACCAGTTCATCATTTAGGCTATGTTTTTCACATCACTATCTTCTGACTGGGGAGCTGCAAAATAAAGTCTTTTGTGCTTCAGCATCTAAGAAAATTGAGGATTGTTACCAACAGTCCACCTCACTCAGAGGCACTAACTAAACATACTGCCATATCTTAACTTCTATCACTGCAAATAAATTACAGAAACATTGGCACAAAGACAAAGGAAGCACTTTGAGGCCTGAACAAGGTTAGGTGAAGTGACAAGTCAATAAATAATGTTTACACTCCCACAACTGTGCTTCCATGCCTGGCCACTTTTGCAAGTGGTGGGGACCAAAGTTCACGTGCCTGAATGCCCATGTCAAGGCAGGCACAGGTCACTGCAGCACCTGTGTGCTCTGCAGCTTCATCTTCAACTCAGAGGTGCGGCACCAGTTTGGAAACAGGGGTTTCCAACTCTTGTTGGAGTTCTGGATGCCGAGAATTTTCGACTTTCTGTGCTGACAAACTCTGGCCCCCAGGAGAGCACTGCATTTGACCTGAGGCCTTGGAGAAGGCTTCCAAATTTGATTGATAGCACTGGGATTACAGGTGTGTAGTTGATTAGAAGTGTGCAATATCACAGGGTGGAAAACTCAGAGTTTAAGGTTTTAGAATATAGTAATACATAGAGAGCTAAGATGGAGGTTTTAGGGCAGTGACTCATCCTTCTTTTTCAAAGGTTTGGGTGGTATCATGTAATTGGACACAAAAGTCCACATTGTGGACTTTGAGTGATTAGTTATTGGGCTAAAAGTGAAAATAATTTAGGTGTCATTTCTTGATTGCATAGTTTAGCCTTGAAAGACCTTGTAGGGAAAGATAGTTAGCCATTTTGTACCTTGTTAGTAGAACACTGCAGAACTCACTGCCTGTAAGAATGTAACACAGATAAGAAAAAATAAACATTTGAGTCTGAACATGAAATATCGTCTGGAGTGCTTTCAATCCTGACCACGACAGAGCAGAAAAGAAGCCAAGAACCATCAGGGGTCAAGGCTGGGAAGAGCACAAGTCGCTCCTCATGGCCAAAAAGTCACATTACCTCCTTTTCCAGGAAAGGAAAATCCTGGAGGCTGAGGACTCGCTGGAACTCGCACTGCTCAGAGTACACAGGACAGTGTATGAGGTTTTCAACTCATATTCACACTTGCTGAAAAAAAAGGATCAGCTGCCACCTCGCACTCCATTTTGAACATCTGCAAGCAAATGCTACATCAGCAGGGTACCTCCCTTCTGCTGCCAGTGCTTTGCCTCATGCTCCCTCCTGTCTCTTTTTCCAGAATTGCCACTTCAATGAAGAGACCCCTTGGAAACCCCCACGTTTCCTGACACCTCTGAGAGCATTTGGAAACTGGACGTGTGATACAGGGGCCAAGTCTTCAGCTGCAGATCTGCCTCATCCTCCAGCAGCTGCAAAATTAAAAATAGCTGCCACAGGCAAACCATAACTGAAGATGAGAACGTTTGTTCCTTTATTTCAGGCTGATAATGGTGCCACTGTTGACATGTTTGGGCTCTGAAAGGAGCACTAATACGGAAATGGACAAAATTATAAAGGCAGAATAAGGAACAGTCCAAAATAGAAATGGGAAAATTACCCTCCCTCTAAATGCACATTGAAATTTTAAGTAGCCATGACAAAATTATATGCTTATTTGGCTCTTTAGGATGAATTTCTTGCTAACTACAAGCAGAGCAATCACTTCAAGCAGTATTCTCAGTTCTTAAAACTGATGCTCACCCTGACCAAATGAGACAATTTTATCAGGTATCAGAATTATATGTGCTATCATTGCCTCCTCACAACTTGAGAAAACATGGTCAATAAGGAATGGAACCTTATTATTGTAGAATTTACTCTCCAGCTTTTGGCCATTTCCTGACAAACTCCAATATTTACAGGATACTTTAGGTTCACAGAAAAGGAGCCTTCTGCAAGAATGAGAAATTACATTTCATTTAGTGTAGCTGCAGTATTACCTGTATTGTATATTACCTATACCATGTGTATTTTTCCTTATATTATCTATAAAACCACTAAAATTGAATAATTTTGTGAGCCAAATGAGGGGTGGGGGGCATGCACAAAGATTGCTGTGGAATCCACTTGCTTCATTCACAAAACAGCAGTAGTTGCTACACAACTAAATGTTGCAAGGGAGCTATTTGGGAAAGAGGTGTTATTTTCATTAGGTGAATCCCTGTGCATTAGTCACATATTTGTCAGATTTCCTCTATCACTAATTAGCTATGTAGTCAAACCTTGGGTAACCCAAGGTCAGTCCTGCCTCTTGGGGCTGCAGGCCAGGTTTCTTAAAAACTCAGCATGGTAAAGAGCCATCAGCACCACTGAAATCTCCAAATCATTTCTGAGCTACAGCTCCCACCACTGTGCCACAGGGAACAGCTACTCTGAAAGGGCCAGGTTCACCAAAAGGCTACCTGACATCCAGGAGCAGGAAAACTGCCAACTTACAATTATCTGCATCCAACCATGAAAGGCATCTCTGGAGGCCTTTGGATAAACATCTAAAATATGCAAAATCAGACGCTGCTAAGCAGAAAAGCATCAGGCACAGTTTAAGTTGATCTACACACTCACAGATACATTTAATGATGCAATGAGGCACTGCACCATGGCAGTGGCCATTGACAATGTGCCCTTTCAAATGGGATCCCTGTCTGGTCTTTGGGTGAAGAGCCCAACCACTGATACAGCCGTGGATTGTGGAAGGGAAATTCCCCCAACAGGCAGTGATGGCAGCCTCAGGGCTGTGCCCTCTGCACACACAGCAAACCCATTGCAAGGTCTGCACTCAGGCTCAAATTTAAACTGAAACCATAAATACAAACCCTAAATATGAAACTACCTTCTTTTTCTGGACGTTGCTGCATCCCAGGATAACCCCACAACTGGCACTTGGACTACAGCATACCATTTATGATTAAATAAAAACTTGACACTGAATCCTTTTTTCAGTCACTTCTGAGAGGATGTTCCTTTTAGTTTCATCATTGTACACTTAAATTGCAATAGAAGAGAAGATATATTTCTAAAACAGGTCAGAAATAAGCTTATCATCATGGAGATCATCATGGAGACAGTTACTCTGTATTCAGAGTTCAAAGAGAGCCTTGGTTTGAGATGGGAAGTCCTTTATGATACTAGACTTTTGGTCTAGTCTCTGTCATTCCTTTGTTAATTCTATTTGGGTACACTGCCCCAGAAGCAAGAAGCTATGTAAGAATGAATTCTATAAGTTTTGGAGAATAACCAATATTCTCTATGGAGAATAACCAAGATTTGCATACACTGCTCACCTAAGTCCTCACGTGAATGCTCCTCTTTCTCAGGATTACAAAATGCACACTGCCAACCCAGCTATTTGTACACAAAGTACTGACTCTTGGAAATTACATATCCCCCTCCTCTCCCCAGAATAAAGCATTTTCAACTATCACATTTACACAAAGTTTTTACATATTTAGACACAAATCCAGTACATTTCCCTCTTCTTGGTCATCCTTTATGATGGCTGTTCCAACCGGCTCTGATAAAAACAGAAGGAACAGCAAATCTGGCAGGAGCATTATCAGAGGAGAAATGTCTTGCTTGTTTATGAGGAAGCTGAAGCACTTCCTGTGCTTTTCACGAACTTTTTTTCCCCTTCTCCTTTGTTGCAGCTGTTGTGAACCAACCCACTGAGGAAGGCAGAGGCTCTGCACATGCTGGAGCCTTTCACTTATTTACAGACCACCGTTCCTTTTGTGCAACGCAGCTTGCAGTGCTCTGAGGGAACATCCACTGCACTGAATTATCACAGACTCCATCCCCTCTCTGTTGTGCACTGACTTGCACAAGGCAGAGCTGTTCCACTTTGATTACCATGAAGAACAGCAGCACCAATGCATGACAGGAAAGTTGAGAGTCCCCTAAAGATGACTTTGTTTTAGCAAAATCACAACATGGCAAAGTGCCAGTCTAAAATGGAAGAGAAAGCACAAATCCTGAAGAGAAGGAAATGCTGAGCTTTAAGAAGGCATCCAGTCAATATTAATACAAAACTAAAGCACAAGTAAAGATGCTGAGAAGAAGATACCAAATTCACAAGGGTTAGACTAGATGATTTATAAAGGAGTGCCTGATTACCACTGCCCTCACAAAAATATTAGAGATTCTAACTGCTTAACATTCAGGTCAAAGGCTCAGCTGTACGTTTGCTAAAATTATTAATTGGGACATCTTATACCCTCTGAAAAGGCATTTATCAGAATTTCAGCTTGCTCCTTGTGCCCTGCAGAGAAATCTGTTCCCCCCTATTCTGGAGTGATCCATCTTACTGCAACTCATCTGTCACCAAATGGTTTCATGAGAACAGCTGTATTCCCTGTCACTTCTCTGCCTGTCCAAAATACACAAAATAATTCACCTGAACATTTTAACTGGGAATCACACTGACAAACTTGGAAGATCATCAAATTCAGCTACACTCAACACTTTTCAGTGAGCAGGATGGAAAAGTAGTGCTGATAGCAGAAAACAAGAAGTCTGAAGTTACTTAGTTCCCTTGGAACACCACATTAAAAATGGCCTGAAAATCTCTCTTACCTTGAGCATCTCTCAGATTCTTCTGAAAAAAAGTAAAAGGGAGTGACACAACTAAAAACTATTTTATCCCCATTTTTAAATGGCTACCAACTGGGGGAATCTCAGAACCAGACACAGAAACACTTAAAAATACTTTCTATTATATTCTAGACTAGCAGCCTAACCTTCTGGGAAAAGGGGCTTTAACATTATTTTAATTTAACTATTAATATTTAAAATTATTGTAATATGGAGAGAAAATAAGCTAACTTATTGCACTGTAGTCCTGGAACATGAATGAAAAAGAGACAAATAACTTTGAGATGTCATTCCTGTACATGTGTTTTCACATCTTTCAGACATACCAATCTGAGTGTAAATGGTTCACAAGCCCAGGTCAATACATCATATGTATGTTCAAACTTATCCAGTTGTTTCTTCTAAGGGTTGAAGTATTAAATGCCTGTGTCTGCCTGGCTTTGATATGAGAATTTACAATTCTAGAATGAAGGCGCTGCAATCTAGATGGAAAGTAGGAAGCAATTGAGCAGTACTACCATCCTGCACCACCAGAATATGAAAACAATAAAACTTTGAAAAGGAATAATCAAAGACTGCAATCAATATGATACATCACAGTGAGCCTGTTATTACTCACTGTGATGAAATTCAGCCTGCCTTACGAACTCAAGAATTTGGGTGCCCAAAAGACATGTATGTACAAAAAATGACTAATCTTAAAATAACTCTAAAAACCTTAGCTGAAATCACCCCAATTCCACACAAGTGTCCCATGCCCCATTTAACAGGGAAGTGTGCACCAGAAACATTCCAGAGCAGGAGGATGACACAGGTTCACTAACTCTGAAGGAGATCAGTATTACACTAATATATAGATTTATGAATTGATGGCAGCTAACTAGACTAGAAGTGAGTGAAGTTCATTTCCAGGGAAACTTACTCATCACAGTTCCATGGGGTTTTTTTGGATATTGTGCTTGCTAAGGACAGCCTAACAGCTGAACTCCAGCTCTTCGAAACCATGGTTTTAAAAAACTTAAAAGCTTTTAAAAAACATAAATAATTTTTAAACTGCCAAGACAGATGGATCATTGCATCATGCAATACAAACTTAACTTTCCCACTGTATACTAAAGTGTCACATGGTTTCCCATTTCCTTCAACATAGTTTCTCTCTATACTTAGGGATAGAGAATCTACCCATGAGATTGGCCTCAAGTTGAGCAGGAAAAATGTAATTAGACAGAAGCAACTTCTGCCTAACATTTGTTTGCTTAAATTAAGGGAATAAAACCAATTTTTTTAACTTTGTGTCTCAAAATGCCTTTCATTGTCATGTACAGAATACCAGAGGTGTGTTATACTACAGAAAGTATTTATTCACCAAGTTACAGCTTTGCAGTACTGCAGCATCATCAACATTTTACTGTCTTGGCCAGGGGTTTAACAACTTAAAACATGATTCAAGCCCAACTCCAAGTTTAATTCTTCTAGCCAACAAAAATGGAGCCAGTAGACTATTTTACAGTGCTGTATAACAGACTGGAAATTAGCTCTTCACAGGACAAAACACTTGCTTTGTGCCTTTATAGAGGCAGTACAGTCATTCCCCCGGAAAAGCAGAGAAGCTGGACTTCAGACAAGTTTCATCTACACAGTTCTCACCTATATCATCTCTTTCTTACCTGTCCTACACTTTTGCAAGGAGATCACAAAATTCTGACTTAAAATTTTTGCTTAGGTTTTTGGGCTGAGGAGAAAAGCACATATCCTAAGACTTTACACTGAACAGTAAAGCATGCTTGCAGACAGCCAAGGAATGAGGATTTAGAAAACCCTGTTAAGAGAGGAAATGAAAACCATCGAATTCATGGCCACATGAACCCAAACAAATGTGTGATGAGGGTAATCTGGATTGCCCAAAGCAGCAGAGAGTGAGGCACAGTGACTCAAGCAGAACCCCATGGGTTTAGTTCCCCTGGATATTCAGCACTCTGAGCTGTGGAGCCTGAAGGCTCAGCACCTCCAGCAGACAAAGTCCTGTTGATTTCTGCTGCCCTTGCCTCAAATAGCCAACCAAATTCCAGCTATAAAGAAAGCATAAGCACATTTACTACCACTATTTTGTGGGTGACTACACATCAAGCCAAACTATCAAAAACAGCCCTGGAGTTCTCTAATCCTTAACTCACCCAGGCAGAGATCACCAGCTGCAGGAATAAGGGTGAAACGTGGCACATTCATTTCCAGCCAAGACAATTACCAAGTTTGAGCTCCAGTCCTGGCGACTTCAATGAATGCACAAAGTCCCTGTAATAATGCAAGTTTACCATTCTTAAGGCTTTAACTGTTCCCTCTGAATTTGCAAGTCAGCATCAGGCAGAAGAAACCACAAAACCTTTGCAGAGGGAAGCAGTCCTCAAAGTTAATAAGCATTAGCTTCACAAAGCATAAGAAGACTAACAACTGGGAAATACAGAAATGCACAGTCTCTGAAGCAGGATATTTCAAAATGAGGGACATTTTGTACTTCAGAAGACTCAGAGAGCATCCATGACAATTATGCTTCATTGGTAGGTACTCTAATTACCCTGAAAGGAAAAAAACCACTAACCCCACTCTCATTCGATTTCTGGCATTTAATTCACTTGCTGGGGAATCTCTTTGCTTAATAGGTATTTATGCTATTTTCCTTGCAAAGCACATGTTGCCATGGAGCACTGATCACAGGCAGAAGTAAATGATTCTGCCTTTTTGAACTGCACAGCCTTCACTTGAGGTGCTCTATCTTACTACCTGTCAGCTTTAACCTTTTGCTAAGTACACAGGGCAAAATTAGAGTAAGCTGTGGTTATATTTGTTTTGATTTTAGTGAATGGTCTCATCCAAAAGCTACTCTTAAAAGTCTTCCCCATTTTTCACTGGCACTTTGCTTTGACAGAATGGAGTTTCCTTTCCACAGAGTGAGAAGGTGGCAGATGGGAGAAGGAGGAGGATCCAAGCAGACAGAGAAGTATTGCACAAGACACATGCTGAACTTGTCAACAGAACAAGATTTCTTTACTACAGTGCTTAAAAAAATTAAAGTGCCAGCTTCTTTACTCAAAAAATCTACAGAGCTACACAATAGCATTCAGGCTTTTTTATTTAAGGGTACCCAGAATCTACCTAGGATGAATCTTGCCTTGCAGTTAGTTAGCTTGATCAACAGCATAGTAACGAGACTGAAGGAATCTGAGTGACAGCAGACCATGATACTACTCCAGCTATAAATGGCAGGCAACACAAGGTTTGGATAGAAGCAGAATACATTTGGACCCCTGCCTCCTTCCATTGGTAGGTGGCAAAGGAGTCTTGGGCCAGAAAAACCCTTAAAAATAGGGCGCATGATCTCAGAACAGCAAGGACACTAATTCCTGATATCTTGAACATTTTTTCTCTTCTGAGCCTACAGAAATAAGTTCATGTGTGCTTTAAGGCTATGGCTGGCCAGATGCACTGAAAAAAGCAGCACAGACTAACCTGGTCCTGCCTGCAGGCTCCAATCTGGCACAGAGAGACTCACAGCTGGCTGCTTCCTGCCTGGCATTTCTCCATGGGTGAAGAACAGAACTGCTACTGGGACTAAAGGAAGACTCCAACTTAAATAAATATACCTAAAATCTGCCTCCAGTATGAAACCTTTCAGTAGTCACCAAGAAGTCCCACAATCAAGGAGACTAAAGTCATGTTCAATGACCACAAATCGGATGATGAATCCAACAACCCATTGTAGAGCACAGACACCGGTGACAATTTTCCCCTCCTCTGTACAGAAGTAACACAAATAAAGTAAATACTTTTCTTGCCTAAGCAAACATCTGCTTCTCAAAAGGGCCAGAATCATCCATGCACTGGGTCTGCATCATAGAGAACCAGTGAGCGCTCCAAATTCGTCACACATCACACATTATCCTGCATGCTCAATGTGAACCCATTAACATGATGAACTCATATGCAACTGGTATTTCTGAAATAATTTCTTTTGGAGGCCTCAGTAATAGAGCTTCCCTTGAAGTAAAGGTCTCAGATTTGATCTATCAGCAGGGAACAGTAACAAATTATGAATTATTCCTATCAAAACTAGGGAACAATTTATTTTACAGGAATCGCAAGCAAGCATTTATTAAATCAATATCACAAAAAAAAAAGCACACCTTGAAAATGTAACAGCTACTAAGATTCTGTTAATAGAACAAAATCCAGCAGGCTACACTGGAAAAAAGTTCCTACCCCTTGAGCATACATACATCTTTCACCACTACCACATCACACACCAAGTGTCCCATGTGCTCATTTAGAAGTACAACATGTTGCAGGCCTTTAAGAGATACACCTTTCATCTCATTCAATTTTAAAAGACCGTGAAATGTTCATAAATATAAAAAAAAATAGTGAAGTACATAAGAGGAAACAGTTCAGGAGGAAAAAATAGGAAGTTTGAAAGCCAAAGCAAACTATCTTTCAAGGCAAGTGAGCTTCCTACTCAGAATTATATGATTAGTGTTGCTTGTCATCCTGCCCATTTTCTGAGATGTCTCAACTCAGCAAGATAGCAGCTGCTGTCACTGAAAACCAAAGGCATAGGGAAGCCAACCTCCAGTTTAATATCAGACATTCAGCAAAGCAGCTGCTTATTTGTTCAATTTCTTGGCAACTCAAATTTGTCACCAAGGTCACGGCAAACTAGTTATTTTTTTAAATTAGTATTATAATGCCAAAAGGAGGGGACGGGGAGATGATTAATGATGTATCCTGATAAAATAATTCTCCCATGTTTGACTGAATTGCTGTTCTCAGCATCATCCACAAGGAAAACAAAAAGAAAACTCAAGTTCCAAATCCTTTCTACTCAAAAGTCTTAACTGACAGAAATTCCTTCCTACTGAGAAAAACGGCACCTGAAACCTTCTAGCCGTGTACATCCTTCCCTCACCAGAAAAGCTGTGTCTGGCATTACAGCATGTGTCATAGGCAGTGGCACTCTGGGGATTCTCTTTTACAAGGTGAATAACAGGAGACCTGTGAACAACTTGTAGGGTCTGAGTCACTAGCGCTGCAGGTCACATAACATCCAAACTGAGAGTGTGCTACATCTTGGCAAAAATCCCCAGAGGAACAGGGGTCTGGAAAGGCCAAAGGGGGGCCATAAAGGACATGGAGATCATTCTCACAGCTGGGATAAGCACTGGAAATAGCATTGTGGTACAGCATCCCTTGAGCTGCCTGAAGGTTTTCCAAAAAAAGGTGCACAAAAGAGCAGATACAGTGGCCAGGCTCCTGGGTGTAACCTCCCGCTCACTGAACAACTCACAAAAAAAAAAAAAGTGAATATGACCCATGAATAGGTGCAGAGCTAAAACTGGATGTCATCTTCATTATGGGCTCGTTTGGAAGCTTCACCTGTCCCACCTTGGGCTGGTGCTCCCACCATAAGTACTTCCCAGAATCCAGTCATTTGTTCCAATGCAAGGCTACAGAGCAGGGATAGCATAAAATGCTAAATCTGAACAAAGGAAGATAAAGCCTACAGCATGAATTCCTGGCATCATGCAAAGGTCCTCCTAGACAACATTTAATTTAGCAAATCAAGGCTAGAATAAATACAAACAAAGTTTATACGGGGATCAATACATCCTATATTATCGTCTCAAAGTAATTATTCCATTAGATTTGGAGGAGGGAGGAGGATGTAGGCCAGACCTAAGCTAGGGAAAATGTCACTATCTCAGCTGAAAAATCTGCCAGGAAGGCCTCAGCATACTGGTTTTTAAAATCATTACACTTCACGTGTGTTACTGCTGGTGGTGGTGGTGGTTGGGTTTCTTTGGTTTTGAGAACACTGAGAGATGTGCTGCCATCCTAGCAAGTTCAGAGCTATCAAATACTCAGGCAATAGAGGCATTTTGCTCCTCAAAGAGTGATGGGCACCAAGACCTGCGTATGTGGCAGTAATCTCTCACTTCATTCAGCTCCCTGCTAACCAGTTATGTTTGAAGCCTCACCATAAACAAATACAACATGCTTGACATGAGTCCTGTGATTTACTTGTTCACCAGGAATATATCAACTCTTCTCACTGCTCGAGGAATGGTAAATGTTGTACACTAAATACCCCTTAAAATCCTATTCATATAGCTTTCAGTCCTTCACACTTTCTCACAGTTCAAATAAGCCCAACAATCTAAAAGTAAAATTATGTGAAGACATTTCTCAGAAATAATAAAAGTTCCAGTTTAGCCTAGTTGCACCTCAGAGACTCTGAAAAAAAGCACAGGGAAAAGCACAATAGTGAAACGAGTCTCAAAAGCATTTTTAATTTTAATTACTTTGTTACCTACCTTCTATAAAGAAGCACTTGAGTGAACCAAGTTCAAAAAGCAAGGACAAGTAAAGGGTAATTTTTATAAATATCCCAACTTTTAATCTCTTTTAATCTCTTTTCGTTTGACTTTTTTCCCCTAATATTTTTCTTAAATACTTGTCTCTCTAAAACCAATGATTTTTAATAAAATTCTTTATTTTTACCCAGAAAGTTTGCTCTAGGCTTGCAAGCCTGAACAGCTTTTCTTTATTATTAGCAGTAAAATAATCTTGCCTGCCAGCTAATACCTCAAGACTTTCTCCACTGCAATTTCAACTACCTCCAAATTCCAAGTCCCAAATCCTAAAGCAGGAAAAGAAGATCTGCTCTTATGGAAAGGTACAGAAACAATTCCCCACCCAGGTTTGCAAAAGCTTCAGGAAGCCTGCTTTGATGTGTGCATTTAGCCCTGTGCAGTTACAGCCAAACAGAGCGGTGCTGGCCCAGAAGTGTCCCTGTTTCACCACCAGCCTGGCAATATTTCCCATATATCCTTACAACTCCATCTCTCAGACCCATGTCACTGTCAGCATCCCTGCCTTCAGCTTTGGCTCTTGACAGATTTTTCTGACCTTCACAACTGAAAGAGAACAGTAGAGCCGTATGACCAAAACATGCCGTAAAATCCAAAAACTGGGCAGCAAACATGACTTTTAAAGTGCATTTGTGAAAAAAACCAACAGTCAAGCCAACCTCCAAAACTCCCTACTTCAATCTTTTTATTATGTAGAAAGCTACCCAGAGTATTTAAGGCAGTGTTGGTAAAACACACACACAAAAAACAAATACCAAAAGGAAAAATCTTCAGAGATTATTCACTCAGAGCATGTAACAAAGCTGGTGACAAGTATCTACCCGTGTGCTGAGAGGAAAATTTCTTACTGCTCCATAAAGGATCTGGCTAGTGACTACACACTGACACAGGGGTGTCAACCCAAGGTTCTGTAGCAAGATATTCCCTCCTGGAGAGCCACAAATCTCCCAGCAGGGTCAGGGCACTCCTCATGCCAGCTTTCTAAATATAAAGCACCTTGCCCTCCTGCCAGCCAGCCATTTAGCTGCAAAATTTCTACTCAGTGATACACTTAGAAGGTAAAGTTAGTCTGTATGTACAGAACCCAGAATTACCAGCACAGCTCACTGCAGAGCTGCTCAGCAGAAGGGCACCAAAGCCTCAATTTGTTGCCCTCCAAGTGCTTTGAGAGCTGCTTTGCTAGGCTTGTGCTTTTACTTGGGTGAACACCTCTCCCACATGCTCCAGATAACTCCCTGCAGGCAGACATTTGTCATTCCTTTTTTTATTTCATTTCATAGCCACCAAATGTTTAACCTCTCTTTGGAGACCAAGGGAGCCTTGTTTTGGGACTCCTTTCTGCTTCCTTGAAAATTCAGGTAAATATGCCTTAGATATGCCTTGGAAGTATTGTTCTACTTCAAAGTAATTGCTCTGCTTATATCCTGTGAATAAACAAATATGATAAAACCTGATTTCTTCTCTAAATTCTCAGTATCCATCCAGTGAACCCTCTGACAAAGGACTGCATGCACCTGTACTGCAGCTCCCTCTCTCAAGAGTCTTCTCATCCTCTGTGATTTTCCAAAACCATGTGGAAGGACTTTTCCTTTCCAGAAATACCTGCAAGAAGGGCTCCCTACTTCCCTCAGCTTCAAGCAAAAATTATTGCTTGGTAGCACTGGCTGGTTGTTTGCTTTCTTCCCATGACAATTATCTCCTCTGGCTGCCACTCCCAGCTCCAGCTGGACGGGTTCAGCTGTCACCAGAGGTTAACATTGCTCCCTTGCCTCTGCCCCATCTCCAGGAGGGCTCTTGACACAGCAGATTTATCCCTGTGGATGTGATGCAGTGTCTCGGGAAACAGATTGACAGCACACAGCAGCTCAGCTCTAGACAAACTCTAAGCTGACCCCACAGTGATATCCAAAGTTCAGGGAAAAATTATACAAGAACCGTGAGCTTTTTGTACAAAAAAATTTACAGCTTTTATCTTCAGGGTCTGCCTAAGCAGCTCTGCATCCGGCAGCAGCAGGAAACCACACTGTAAACAATACGACAGGCACTACATTATTACCTGTTTATATGCTAAATGATACAAATTAAGATAGAGACACACACACCACAACTAATGATATTTTAAAACCGCTTCTCTGAGGGGAAGGGAAGTGATTGCAACTATTATTAGTTGCAATGCAATACTAAAACAAAAATAAAAATCAGGTCCCTTTACTCTAGGCAGTTCTAAAATACACTAAGAGGCAGTTTTTATTCCAAAGATTTCACAAGGTAAATTGACAAGCCACACAGAGAAAAGAAGCTGAACACAGCATTCCAGAGATTTAAGTCACCCAAAATATGCATGAATACAGTGACAAAGCCTGCAAGAGAAGGTAGCTGCAAAATCCGGACTTCATTTCAGTAACAGACGATGCAGTTCAGTCCAGTCTTATCCTAAACTCTGGAGTTTCTTTTTAGGGAGTCAATGCAGTCCTATTTTCTCTTGTGAATCTAATTAGCTTTTCACAGCAAAATATCCATCCTTTCCTATAGCCAACAGCCACTGACTTCAGACAATTCAGTTGGTACAAAGCCATTTTTAGCCCCGTCAGAAGGCTTTTCCAAACGCTCAAATTAGCATTTCCTCATTTCTCTCCTCATCACCTTACACCCACAAATTCTTGAGATAGTTGGCAACTTGGCTTTCCATTAGCCCTTGGAAAAGAAACACTCAGAGACCAGAGGATCAGCTTTTTTGAGTATAATCTGCTGAAAATAACTAAATAATCAGACTTCTGAAATTTGAAATTCAATTTCAGCTTCCATCTTACCAGAAGAACAATTACTTTGCCTGGAGCACCAACAGTATACAAAAAAGAAACACAAAGTGAGAAGATATTTTAACAACTCACTGTATCTAACCATGACAGGAAAACTCTGATGTCAAATCTATAACCAGCTACGTCAAAAGCACTCAGACAGGCAATCAGGTAATGATAGGTATGAAGCTGCTTTTTTTCAACAAATATAACCAAAGGAGCTTATATTTTCAAGAGCTATTTTAACAGTCAAAGCCACATTAAGAGCTAGATGACATACGAAATGGCTCTGCCAGAGAATAAATTTAGAAGGTCGACATATAACCCGCATGAACATGACAACAGTGATGGTTACTCGAAGTCCTGCCAGGTGCCCTTTAATAAGCAGAGAATGTGATTAGTGCTGCAATGCAAAGAGACAGCGTGCTGCAACATGACTCCATGCTGGTCTGCCAGGAAACCTTTACAATACAGTCCCTGGCTGCACTGGGATTTTTCATGCATAATAAATAAAGCAACAGACTAGCAGACTCAGGCTCCTTGCTGAACACCAGTGCCCTCCTCTGTGTATGCTGAAGATTCCTCCAACCACCACAGCAACAGAGAGAATTTATGATTTTTCTCCTCGTGACAGACTGCTGAGTCCCCCGGGCCCGATGTCAGACACAGGACTCTCTCTGCTGCTCGGCAGGGCAGCTGTGAACAGCTAAATAACACTGTCAGCACAGGGCAGGGATCCGTCCCTCAGCCTGCACGGCCTCCCCTCCCACTGCTGCTCACTCTGCCAGAGAAACACATCTTCCGTCATCTCTTACAGCCCTTCCACAGCTGATGCTTTGTACAATAATTCAGTTGGAATTGTGGAACCGAACCATGGAACTCCACTTAAAGTACGGGACCCTGCTAATTAAGAGGTACTGGCTTGCACGTAGGAACCCTTCAGCTTCCTTATCAAAAAATATAGAACCAAAGTGTTTGGGATAGCATTAACACCACCACCATTTTAAGATGTGTATCACAATCTCCCTAAGCTTTGATTGCTTTGACCATGTTTGTTTTCCAGCTCATAATTGCTATGTTCTTCCAGGACAGGAATATAAAAAGAAAATCTCAACAGAGCATGGAGTAACAGCTCTTTTACTGCCCCTCTAACACTACTGCATACTTTAATTCAGACCATTTGAGGCATAAGCTACCATTTGAGTGGAAGGATGTCTAATCCTAATTTTCTCTACAAAGACTATTCTTCCATTAAATTTAGTATTGGGTTTTACTCTCCAACTGCAGCTTCAGGAGGATGTGAATGCCCATGTTGTGATATTTACAGCTGTGATTGCACACTAACCACAGAAGACAAAATCCTGAAGCTTGTTCTAATTCACACACAAAAAAAAAAAGGCAACAGGAGACAAAACTAACCCTCTTCTGGAAGGGCCTGTGGTTTAGCAGAAAGTTGAGAAGTGATTTTAAAAATGTAATGCTGCTGCACTGAACATACTGAAACTCAGTGTGACCAGCCAGGGCCTTGTCTCCTCACTCCATGCGCAAAACACTCTCATGGTTGGGTGGCCAGCTTGGGCCTTTGGGGCTCATTTCTATTGTTTTAACAATAATTACATGGTGCCCTCTCCACTATCATTAATAACAGGAGTTAAGCAGCACTGAGTAAAGAACCTGAGTAGGGAAAAAGCCAAAGGAGACACAAGTATCAAATGAGTAACAATGACATGAATCACAAAGCCCGATTTCTCCTTGTGAACACCACTGCACCACCACCACCTGCACAGACAGTGCCTCTGTGGTGTGGGTCACCACACAGCTGTGCCCAAGTCAGGCTCTGGGGACTATCTCACTGAAGGATGTTTCAAATCTTCCATGCAAGAAAATGAGCAGAAGTCAGAATTCACTGTGCTGACTATGAAAGTGCAAAAAAAACTTTTGCACTATCTGAAGTAGCCACATGTCCCAACACTTATCCCCTTCAAAACACCACACCAGAAAATGTTAACTTGAAAGATCCACGTCTTTCTCTTCCAAACAAACAAATTCCCCTTTGAAGGCTCCTTTAAAGTTGGACTTCAACAGAAACTAATTAGCTTTTAAAACAAGCACTCCTTCCTACATCTCCTCCAGTATCTTTTGTTTAAAAGATTTTCATTAGTTTATACAGGTTGAGAAAATGACTAAAAGCAAGACCAAAAAGGGATATGATGCATTACCAAGGCTCCCATTGGGGAGACAGACTACAGAACTGTCATCCTTGTGTAATGATTTTGGGGGAATTTACCTACCTCCAGGAGGCTTGAATAAAATTCCATGGTTTAATTTTTACTCAAATAAGACATTTGCATTTGGGATTCTTCATGGCATTCTGTCCTCTGCTCTGTGGTTGCAGCACAGTCAAGGCATTGCTGCATTTAATAGCATCTCTACTTCTGCACAGTTAATACTGCTTGATAATTTGAGTTGCAGCATTGCATGAGCTACGTGTTCTCTTAAAAGATAACTGTTCTCTTTTTCAAAAAAGGAGCATCAAATTGTTACTGGGGAGTTGGTAGAAAACTGGTAAGAGCCTTCTCCATAAATACTGTTTTTAAACACAGATTTTTTAGGGTAAGAATCAAACCTCCTTACATTTTCAGTGTTGAAAACACTATAGACTCCCAAACCTGGAAAAAGCCCAGCTTTGTCACCGTGATTTAGTTCCATTACATATTTCAGTCATTCAAAGACTCTGTCTCAGTATCACCAAGTTCAGCACTAACATTGCAGGTATCACATTCAGGTAGAAAAGCCACCTTTGTGGTGCTCAGTAATTACATACACAGTTTTCAGTGTAGCAAGGTGTTTTTCAGATATGTTATACAACATTTATTAAATAACTACCCATTTCTTTCAGTATAAAAATAGGCTGGCTCCTAAGATGATTAATCCTTGATTGAGGTGAAAAGTGCAAGGTCCTTTCTTAACAGGCAAGGATTTTTGTTCTCGAGTGAAAAGTCATTCAAGAATAAAAAATATTACAACACTTACAAATTTTAGAATTAATTTCACAGTACAACCCCAAATGAAGATAAAAATGTGTTTTCAGCAAGGGCTAGGAGTGAAGATGTTTACACTTTTTCATGAACTAATAGCAACTTTTAACTCAGTAAGTTTAGAAAAGCAGGTACATTTCAAGACGACCTGCATCTCATTCTCCTTTATATCAAACATTTATCTCATGATAAAAACCAAATGAAAACCAAAATACTACCAATATAGCCACAAAAAATGGAGCAAGAGCCATCACAGTGAAGAGAACAGAAAAATCCTGCACTGACTTCAGTAGAAGAAAGCAAGAAAAGAGAATTCAAATAACTGAACTGTACAAATGCAGGCAGACTATATAAAGTCACATGAAATACCTAACTGCTTGCTAGCCTTACAAATCAAACAGCTTGCATCACCAGCAAGATGATTGGAACACTACTTCAGCATTTGTGGAATGAATCATAAATCCAGCCTCTCTGTCCTAAAAATCTTTCTATTTAAAAGATAATACAACAAACAAAGCACAAGCACATTTGTATATACAACCAGAAATACCAACTTGAATATTATACAGTTAAAGGCCTTTCAGTTTACCTGTCATATTGAACTTGAATTTTTTTATTTCAGTTTAAAAGCAAATCACTCAAGCATTTACTAATTAAGACAGACATGGCTGATATAGTTGTTATAAATGAACTTAGTTTGAATTATAAGTTATTAGAAAATTGTACAATCAAGTAGACATTCATGGAAATCTGTGTAATATCTTTTAAGGACTATAACAGCTGACAGCTTTGAACCAAGACTGGCCAGTGATCAGAGAAATCCTACCACAGAATGTTCTAAAAGTCAACCTTTTAAAAACATATGTAAAATTCAATTCAGGGAAAATTGTATCATAGTTCTTTAGTTCAAAAAATTTGCAACATCACATTTCTGTTGTCCTTAAAATAAAATTGACTGGCTTCCAACACTGATAATTCCCCCATTGAATTCAATGAGCATAGCATGCAGCTTAGATAGGCACATGGTGTTCTTTACATATGCAAAGTTCTTCGTTTATTGTAACTTTCTTCTACAATTTCCTTCCCCAACCCATTTTTTCCAGAGATTTCTGCCTAGAAGGCAGAAAGCTTAAAAGGACATAGGCAGAGAGAAGGTTGTTCAAACTCAATGCTTTGCTTTCATGCACACTGGAGGAATCTGCCAGCAGCACATTTTTACTTCATCAATTCAGCAAGAAACAAGATTGCTCTTCAGTCGACATTCAGAAGCACCAGCCTGACAATTAATACAGGCATGTGACACTGAACAAGTAGGGAGAAGGCAAAAGGAAAAATCTTTTCTTAAATCCAGCCATAAACTTAATAGCACTTAACGAGTTCACTACAAGATTTAACTGGAGAAGGATAATTAGAAAATATACTACAACAGCAGATATGGAAATATAGAAAATGCCACCTTTGTGGCCACTTAACAAAATCTGAAAAAATAGTGCATGGAAAGCAGGTTGAATACCAAATAGATACTTTTCTCTACTTCTGTCAACTCCCACTTCAGAAAATTAAGGAAATTCTTTACTTGACACCTCAATGCATCAGTCACAGCAATCAAAAACATCTACATGGATGGAGTGCTACTTCATTTCCAGCTCTCATTAGCACAGAATTCCTTTCTTCATCTGTCTTGTCCTGTCTATTAATGGGATAATTATGCTGACCTTCTTTATAAAGCACTCGAAAATCTACAGTTAAAAATGTTCCTAAACAAGTAATTATATATAATAGCAATCATGTATCAAACTTCAGTTATCAACTCATCACATGAAAGCAAGAATCCAATTGTTCCTGGAATTAGTACACAAAATTCAATTTCTCCACTGACATTAGCTTCCTAGTACTTCCATCATTATTACTACAGCTGCATTATGCTAAAATGCACTAAAGAACCTGTCTACCACTGACTGACATTTTGAATATTTTCCAGGCTTTGAACAACAAAAGACCCAGGACTCTTTTCAGCAATAATTTCCATGTTAATAATTTCCATCTTGTTAAACAGAGATACTTTTGACCAGCATCAAGCTTGGGTGCTATTCTGAATCTGCAGCCTGGATTGTTGCAATGGCTCCAGGCTAAAACAGGCTGTAACACTTTGGAAATGTATTTTCCTGTTACATCCATCAACCCCTCCCTCCTTACAGGGGCTGGTCTACAAGGCCACAATTTCATCACCAGCACTTACTGTCACCAGTTTCTCTTCTTCTTTCCTCTACATCTGTATGTTACTTTCCTTCTTTCAGCTGCACACAATGCCCATAATCATTCAGCATGTTTGACGTACACATTTTTCTTTCACCTTGTGCAACTAAAAACGAAAAAAAGGTGAGAGGATTTGTCATAAAATTAAGCTACTTACCAACTATTGCCAGATTATGCTCTGAGCCACACGCAATCTGAAAAAGAAATATGAATGACTAAATCAGAACCTGCCTACCAGAAGGAAGACAGTCAAAATTATTACAGGAAATTAAAAATTAACCTGAAACAAACAACTACAATTTGTAGGATGCAAAATCAAGGTTGAAGTGTTCTCATTCTTAAACTGAATTTAATTTGTAGCCTCACTTAGGGGCTTAGTGGCAGGAGTGCACAATTGTTTGTTTATTAAAGAGGTATTTTCTTTTCAAAATGCAGACATTTCAACCCTTTCAAGCAAGACTGGCCATGATTCTGCAAAAACATCACACCTTTGACAACACCCACTGGGTCCAACAAGAGGCACAGAGCAAACACAGATTAATCCATACAGAGACAGCTGGGAATCAAAAGGGTGATGAAGATTTCCATCTCTGTTACCTATATTGTTTTTCCAGCTGACCCCTGAGGAACTGCTCAAAGTATACAGGCTCAGTGTGATAAACCTGATGTGATATGCTCCCTACAGTCATTTGCCTAGAATGGAGAAAAACTACCCTGGGACTCAACCCTTCTGTTAGCTCATCCATGATGGAAATCAGTTATGAATTTCTTTTCAAAGCAAACTTATGGTTCAGGTATTTTTCATCCTTATTTGTAGCTGCTGTGAACATGTCTGATGTTTAAGTTGCTTTGGTGTACTGAGTTTTTGTAAGTTGCCCACCAATGATGGTAACACAGGCAGCCAGAGCAGTCCCCTGTTCTTACTGCAAGGGCTTGTCTTTCCTACAGAACTTCTTTTGCAAGGTCACTGCTGGCATAATTGTCTGATGTAAGAGACTTCACTTCACACAAGGTTACTCTGATGAGTGTCCTCAAGATTTTAATTTAAATAAAAGCAACCCCCTCAAAATCCTGTATCCAGTTCACTGTCTTGAAAGTACTTGCCCATTATACCTAATATTGAGCTGAAGAAAATTAATAAGTACATTCTTCCTAAAGAACATTTGCAATGGCAAAATATAATACAGGAGTATATGCTCAATTATATTAAAAACTAGAAGTCCATACCATCAAAAGTTTATATGGTTCTGTGCATGCATAACTTTATAGCTTTTACAGCCAGAGAAACAGCTATAATCACCTCCATGTCTGCAGAACATAAAACCATAGAAGTTAATAAAGCAGGCCTCGTGCTCAGCTCACTGTGCTTGAGTATTTACTGGTGAAGAGATACCAAAGACTAACACTCTGAATAGCTCGAGCTCTTGTGTTACAAATGAACATCACAATCACTACTATTCACATTTTACTTGTGGCACAACTGCTACATGAAAACATTTGGGCAAAGCCATCCCAACACAACAATGGCAAGGAAGAAGAAAAAGACTCTTTAGAATAAAGGTGCATAGACAACACATTAAAACACTTGGGAAAACAGGGCAAGAAAAATAATTCACGTCACAGCACATTCCAGCATGGCCTCATCTTCAGAAAAATCAAGAGAAAGCAGCAGGAAAAGCAATGCCTTTGCAAGAGCACTAGCAGGACTGCATCAAGTCCTTTATTCCACAATACTGCAGACAGGAAAAGCTCCAAGTGCCAGCCATGAAAATACATAAATCACTGCCATATCCCACATCTCTATCCTCGCCACAAGACCATGCCCTGCACAGCAGCAGGGCTGGCTTCTAATGCCTATTTACTGGCTAATGCTCCCACCTGTGCTTCTCAGGCTTATAAACTGATGTCATGGCAACAAGATCCACACATGGAAGCACATGCAAAGGCTTTCTAGCAAAAAAAAGCAAAATTCTCCTCTTCACCAAGTGCTGAAAATTGCATATACTGAAGTCGCTGCTAATAGAATAAATAAATTTCATCTGAGGTGTGAATAATCTTGGCTAATTCCCTAGGAAATACACTGACACGGGCAGAGATTCAAAAGCATTGGCACAAAAGAACTGCTCAGGCTGGTGGCTGACACTGCCAGGACCCGCTCCAGAAACACTACATTTTAAAAAAAGGAGAAAAAAAAAGCCCCACACGAACAAGGTGTTGTTTAGATTGTAAAAAACCACCCCGACAAAGAAGCTTTTTTTTTTTTGCTACATCAAATAGCAGCAGGTAGAGAGCTTGCAAAGCAGATAAAAGAATGCTGGTGATGTCAAACAGCTTTGCTCATGTAGCTGTTACTCTGGCTATCAGGCTGTGAGGGACTCAGTCAAATTGATGTGTTATACAGACTGGCCAGCCCTGCGGAGCTGCCCCCAAGGCAGCCACTCATGGCCAAAATGCTGCAGCTCTGGGGCTAATGGGGTACAAGCTACTGCAAAGCACAAAAGCACCTCTTCTGGGGGGTAAAAGCCACCTCAGTGAGGTGCCAGCTTTAACTGGAACCAAGTAAAAATCACAGGCTGCTGAAGGCAGTGCCCTGGATTCACCCTCGACAGCCCAGAGCAAGGACAGCACACACCATGTACCAGCAGCAGTTCTGTGCTCCAAAGTAGAATTTGCTCAATTTAGAGCACAAGGTTCACCACACCTCTGCCTTATCACAGGGTGTCACCACCTGACAACACAGACTGACTTTGTAGGAACCCCCAGATGAAAAAAAAACCTCAGAGAGCTCTAAATTTAGCTTTCTGGAACACCTTGTCCATCATCCATGCTCCTTGCTACAGGCTACACCATCCACCCACAGGATTCCTGCTGGCCTGCACACCTACGCCTCTGGAGCTCAGGAGGGACCACAGCACAGAGGTGAAGCAAGGTTGCCACTGATTAATGTACATTGAAGCCTTGCAGGTACTCCACAACATCCTTCATACAATAAAGTTTAAAATGTGGCAGCCCCTTTTCTCTGTGACTCCCCACAACAGGCAACAATTAGTGATTGATTTGCTGGTACAAATACAGACCAGCCAGACAACGACATTGCTCAACAGATGTTTTATGCTTCCATTAGATGTAATAAACTCTTCAGTCAGTGCAGGTCACTGGGAGAAGCCTGGTATTTACTGCAGCAACTATAATTTTCTGGCTACTTCTCTTCTGTCCCCACCCCCAATGTGCTGCAGAGAAATTAAATTCCAACAGACATCTGCATGCTTCCAGTGGGTTAGTACATTCAGGGATGCTTATAAACACACAATAATGCTTTCTAATTGGGCAATAATTTTACATTATGCTTTAATTGAAAAAAAATCACTAAACTTAATAACAAATCAGGGAGACTGCTACTGAACAAAGCATTCTGTGAGCTCAAGAAACACAACTCCCTACACAGTAAACAATTCACACTAAGTTCTAAGTTTGGAGGGAAACTGGAGAAGTTGTGAAGGATATTGTGTTCTCTATATAAATGATTTCAAGGCACATGACAAATGTCTATAAGGCAGGCAAAGAATGCTTAGGGACCATTTCACCCAGAACTTATTTACCTTATTATCTGTGCTCTTTCAACCATACATAAATTGTTTGTTTCTTCCCTTAAATTGTGTGCTAGCAAGCTGGTGTGTACCTAGCAATGGCTGTGGTTCAGATCCATCCATCCAGAATAAACACGTCTGGTGTAAGCAGCCAAAGGATCAGTATTTTATTAATCATAAATAGTATGATAAATAGCATAATCACAGACATAAGCTGCAAGGATGGTGAAGAAAGACCTTAGCACAGCAACCACAAACTCTGGGCAAAACACCAACACCTTCCTGCAGCCTACATATATGCTTATGGCCCAGTCCTCACAAAAATTAATTGACTGAATGCAAAATCAACAGGTTATGCAAAAAAGAGAAAAATATTTTATTCTTAAGTCAAATATTTTATATCTTAAAAGCACTACATGAAGAAGCAAAATGTTTAGTACATGTTATATAAACATTCCCATATATACCTGGGTGTGTGCATAGACACAAAAAAATATATATATATATATATATATTATGCATATTAGGAAAAGAAGGTTATCTACTAAACAAGATATTTATCAGGGAAGAAAGTTCAGACAGAGCATTTTCTGTCTGTGACAGAGATCTCACCTTTGCAGGCAGCAAACCAACACATACAGGACAAGACTCCTGTGGATATTTAGACATGCAGCCTCCCTTGAATTTCAAAAGGTAATTAAGAGATAAAAACACCTTTTGCCAACCATCCCCTAAGGGACTTCTGAGCACTGTCACAAAACAAGTCTGACAAAGTGTATAAAAATCCAAGTTTCAGGCTAGTACCATGACCACAAGGGTATTCTTTCTTTTCTTTCTGTAACCCCAGCGCTTGGACTGAGTGCAACCCACCAGGAAAAAAATGGAATCAGAACTGCAGGCAAAGTCAATCTCCCACTGCAGCAGAGGGGAAGGGACAGTACAGGAGAGGGTGCAAGGAAGAAGTACAGGGAGCTGAACTCTCAAGAGGGATTACAGGATGAAAAATCACAAGCATCCAAACATCAAGGTGTTAAGCGAGAGCAACAAAAATACCTCAATGCCATTTATTTTTGTTCCACCACCCTATAAACGCACATTAATTCCCTTCAGCGCAATTATTTCCCAAAACATGAAAGGCTGTGGAGGCTTCTATCACTTCTTAGAGATGAGAGCATGATGTACAAAGAAGATTTTTAAGGATGAATGAAGATCTGATGTTTAAGTTGCAGGCAGATTCTAGTCTCTGTCTTCCTAATTGCACCAAAGCTCTTTTTCAGGCAGACAGAGGGCAGGAAACCTCTGAAAGGGTGGGCACATAAGTACTTTTATCCAGGACTTTAGCCTGGACAGCATCTCATGTCTTTTGACAAATTTCACTGTAAGGAAATTGCCAGGGCCAGAAGAAGGCAAATTTTATTCCTCCTGTGATCAGAAGCCCTAATGGAAGGAGAGGAGGTGACCGAGAGACTGCAGATCAAAGCTTACATAAGGCAGGGAAATCTTCTCTCCCGGAGCTGCTCTTCCATGCCCTTGATTAATGTGTGTAACAACAATTTGTACTGTTTGACACCCTCGGTGCAACTGCATTTGTATGCAGTAATTCTATTGATGTGCAAAAATAAAGTAAAAGGAATCTAATTAGCAAAACTGTCCTGCTTCCAATGATCCTTTACTAGGAACTCTGTGTTCCTCTTCTGGATCATTTGACTCCTGATTGATAAGAAAGCAGCTTGCTAACCTAGTCACATTCCTTGGCCAGCATAAGACTAAGTTCAGTTTAATGCAGAACATGTTCCTAGCTGTTGGCTGCAGCAGGTGAAAAGTAAGAGGGCTAACGTCCTGTAGATCACAGGATATTTTCCATTTTTCATCAAATAATCTTTTCAACTTAAAGCAGATTTTTTTTTTATAGTTGTGTGACAGGCTTTTTAGTCTTTATGTAGTTTTAGTTTCCCCTACAACAAGAAAATTCACAAGAGAATTTAAACTGAACACACATAATAAGGTCTGGAATAAAACATTTCTTCTCAAAACACACCTGACCTAAAGCTCACATGCCACGCAAGCAGACCTTTGCAAGCATGGAGGAGAACAAGAAGCAATAAGGCATTGCCAGGATGCAGTAAGCCTTCAAAGGAAGATTTTACAGCTCCCTGTAGCTTCCAGAGTTATGATCTATGCCCTCCCTGCCTAAAAGTAATTCCAAGCCTGCATCACTTTTAGCACAAGACACAAAATGCTTTTGCCCCATGCACCATTTCCCTTGCTTCTCCACCCACTGTTTTCAGAGTCCCATCTTCCATCACTCAACACCCTGCCCTGCCAATTGCCTTACAGTCACCAAAAAGCCAGGTGGCCAACACCAAGAGCTTGCCTTCACACCCTCTGTGCCATGTGACACATATGTGTGTCCCTGAACACCTTCCCTCTCTGTGACACTAACCACAGTGAGAAATTGCTCTGCTCTCCCCTGACTGAGCACCACACTTCCAGGAAAGCCTTCTTGTGGTTAACAGGATGCAGTTGCACTTCTGTGATTCAGCTGGTGCACTTTGGGTCTCAAGTGCTGCACAAGATGGAAACATTTGTTAAGTACGAAGCAAAAAACCAAAAAAACAAACCATAAAAAGCAACAACAAAAATAACCCAACCACCAATAAGAAAAAAACACAACCACCCACAAATGCACAAAAACGCCCCAAACAGCTAAAATAATACCACACACCAAAAACCAACTAATCTTTTAGTATCAGAGAGGAAACACCACAACCCCAAAATCCTGTCATTAGTGATAAGGCACAGGAGATGAAAATAAAAGACGGAAAGAAAAGCTAGTTGTTAAAGCAGCCAACATTTTCACTGAAGGTTTACATCACAGTAACCCATGTGCATCTCCTATATCTACTTGAAGGGAGATCACATTGAAAAAATTAAATATGGACTGTTTGCCTAAGGCTGAGAATGAAAATACTGAGGAGCTCTACACAGAGTAAGATCTGTGTCCACCTATGAAAAAACCCTCATCTTTAGATGACTCCAGAACAACAAAAAGTGCTGAGATCTCAGTAAGAACACTCAGTGGTATTAGGTTTTAGTCGAATGACAAGAACACAGCCAAAACAAGTGTGATAAAAATCTTTACAAGTCAGCAAGGTCAGCTGGCTCTTCTCTCTTGCCTCAAGATTTTCCAATTAGTTCTTGTACCCTTCTTCAGGCAGTTCTCTCCCTCCCTTGGGGTCCAGAAAACATTAGTATCTTTTATTCCAGGAAAATCAAGCTCTGCCACTTATGTATATCCCTCAGCCTCACTGGTCCATCAAAATTTTCCATTTTTGTAATCAAGACCTCAGCCACAAAGCAATTTTTGCCTGTCCTTTCATCATTTTTAAAATGAACCAAGTAATGGTCATTCTATTTCAGTTTGTTTCCTGTGATGAGCTCTCCATTCAGTCTTCATTATATTGTGAAAATTAAGACTAAAGTATTACTACTGATTGAAAAAGAAATCATTCATCACAGCAGCCCTGTTAATGTGTACATACTCCTAAACCTATGACTGTACACTGCAAATCCCACAAGATCAAAATCCTTGCTAACATTACAAACATGCAGAAATGAGCTAGAGGAATGGGGTCTTCAGCAAATGCACAATTTTACCCAAGGGAACTTCTTCACCATTTGTCTCAAGATTACTTTGATTTGGTTTGTTTCATGCACAATTCCCATTCCTTCCATTCTCAGTGTCACTCTCTCATAAGTTGAATGACAGGCATTAAGATGAATACCTTATAAACTATTCCGGTTTGCTTTGGGGACTGCAACTAGTTGGCTCTTTGAGGCCACAAACACCATTTTGACATAAGAAATTAAAGAAGCCAAGGCCACAGAAACACAAAGTTTCAAAACCTCCTTATACACTGATTTGTCTCTACCATCAACACACACATCCTTATGATCAGATTATTCTGATGTTTTTAGGTCAAGAACTGTGACTTGCAGCATGCAAAAAACCCACTCAGTATCTGTCTTTTCTTTCTATGGTACATGAAAAGAGCAAAAAGACAAAAGTTCACTGTAGCATATAAATGTCATCATTATCTATCTGAATGTGCTAATTTCTAGTACTCTGAAATTAATGCAATGGTTCTGTTAAACAATGATTACAGACAAACATTCTGTCAAAGTATGTATCATTATTAATCATTTTATAGGCTTAGAATAAAAGTCATGACAGCATGTTATTATTTGGCAACAAAACATTGAATTCCACTTAAACAACCATATCCTTTTGTGAATGTATAACTGCAGTTTTAAGTTTTTCAACAGAATCTGGGTTTCACATCTCTTTCTTTGTGGCAAAACAGTCCACTGTTTTTTAATGCTTTTGGAATATTTTCTGGAATGTTCAGTGCAGCTGGGGAGAATCTGAGAGCAATCAAACACACATATCAGGGGCACTGATCTCTCTCAGGAACTCAGCTCTCCCCTCACTGTGCTGCTACTGCAAGATGTGTCGCTACAATTCCTCTCCACAACAAACACACTGCAGTGAACTCGGGACACTCAGCCTGCAGGATTACACAATAGCACAAAGCCCTGCATTTTTTTTAGGGCTCAAAAGAAAAATAGCACTTCTTATGAAGTTCATACCCTCAAACAACTGACTGTCAGGGTAGTCTAACTGGATGCTGTGAAGAGGCAGACAGTGTCCCTAAAATACCCCTTTAAAGGAGGCAAGTGCTGTAGTGTGGCTGTGGCCACTTCTTTAGAGCCAGAGGGAACTGGCTCCACCATTGTCAGGTCTGACTTGCTCACCCTCCACAACCCTTCTTTTCTAGCATGTGGGGTTTTTTCCAACATCCTTACAGTATTTTCTTCTTTCACATGCTTTTTACCCATGCAATCAATCCTTCATAAAAAACTGCATCCAGAACTCCTGGCAAGATTATCAAAATAATACCAGTAATGACATCATTATGGAATATTACCCCATTTCATAGTGCAGGGGCTTTTTTACTTCTTCCACCAGTAAACCCAAATTTATGATACCATTTTAAACATTTCGGTTCAACTTCCAGACCTTGGATGTGGGAAGACTAATTTTCAGGGAAATTACTAAATGTTCAAGGAAGCTCTCACGCAAAATTGGATTCAACTTTCATTTCTATGCTAGCCCTGCTGACCTTAGTGTGTACTGCTGCTTGTATAAACTGGCAGTACACAAGTACAGTGCCATTGAAGGAAATACAAAACCTACTTAATTTCCAAAACATTTCATGTTATTTGAAAGAAATGAGCAGGTTATTTAAAGTACTAGACTACTACTGTGTAATATCATTAGAAGCATCCTTTACAGGACCCAATGCCTCTGGGAAATATTATTCAAGATAACTAGCAGTTGTTCAAGAGTGCAAATCTTTGCCTGATTTCCAGCATGACACTCATGGACCTCTCCCTCCCCCACAAACATGCATGTAAAAACTGAAATGTTATCAACGTAACTCGCAGCCAAAGAAACACCAGCACATTAAGAACTTCTCCTAAAATATGACAAAGTAAATAACAGAGGAAGACAAAAACATTTTTCACACACCAACTACCTCAACTTGAGGACAGAATTTTCTTGGTTCATTTACTTTCCAGAAGAGCTGCAGGCATGCAGCTTCTATATCCTTGTACAAAAATACCAAGCCATAAATTTTGCTGACTGTCCGCTCCCTTACCTCTGCAAATAAATGGTGCTTATGTCTTTAGGGTATCATGTAACTCTGCTCTTCAGTGTTGGATTCTCTGTTTCTGTAGCACTTACTAACAGCACAGCTCCCTAAAGCAAGCTTGCTGGAAATAAATAAAATGTAAACTTGTTTAGAGTCCAATGCAAAAATTAGTAAGAAAGCGCTTCTGAATAAAGATTACCATTTGAAAGGACTCAAGTAGTGACTGAGCCCTGATAGTAGACACAAAGAAAGAATTAGGGAAAATAACATGTCTGAAGAGACCATACACAGCTGATATAAAGGTATTTTTATTAAAAAGCTGAATGATAGAATCATAGATTCATTCAGATTCAAAAAGATGCTTGAGAACATTGATAAAGATACTGAACAGGACTGGGCCTGACACTGAGCCCTGGGGAACACCACTGGTGACCAGATACCACCCAGACTCAATTCCCTTTTCCCACCACTCTCTGGGCCCCACCAACCAGCCAGTTTTTGACCCAGCAAAGAGTGCCTCTGTCCAAGCCATGGCCTGCCAATTTCTCCAGGAGAACACTGTGGGAAATGGTGTTAAAATCTTTACTCATGTCCTAGACAACATGAGCCCCCAGCAGGTCACCTTGTCAGAGGAGATCAAGTAGGTCAAGTAGGACCAGCCTTTCATGAGACCCTGTCTGATGTCCTGGTTGCCCTTCATGTGCCACGTGATGGCACTCAGGACAATCTGCTCAGTGACCATCCCAGGTACCAAAGTCAGGCTCACAGGCCTGTAGCTCCCCAGATCCTCCTTCTGCACACACTTGTAACTCAGTGTCACATTTGCCAACCTGCCCAGTGCACCAGGACTGCTGATAAAGGATGGAAAGTGGCTCAGTGAGCACTGCCATGAGCTCCCTAAGTACCTTTGGGTGGACCCCTCCTGGCCTGAAGACCTGTGTGTCACTGACCATTTCCCTTGGATTATGAGGGCCTCATTCTGCTCACTGTCTTCCAAGTCAGGGGTACCTGGAGAACAACTGACCTTCCTATTAAAGACTGTGGCAAAGAAGGCATTGCACAGCTCAACCTTTTCCTCATTCTCTGTCACCATATATCCCCTCCCACATCAAATAAAGGATGGAGATTCTCCTTAGCAGTCCTTTTGTTGCTAATGTATTTACAGAAAGATTATCTTTCATAGAAGTAGCCAGATTGAGTCCCAGTTGGCTTTTGGCACTTCACATTTTCTCCCTGCATGACCTCATGACATCCCTGTAGTCCTCCAGAGCTGCCTACCCTTCTTCCAAATGTGATAAACCCACTTTTTTTTTGCCTCAGAGTTCCAGCCAAAGCTCCCTGTACAGCCAAGCTGGTCTTCTTGCACCAGCTCTTCTTTCAGCACATAAGGACATCCTGCTCCTGTGCCTTTAGGATTTTCTTATTGGAAAATGTCCAGCCTTCCTGACTTCCCTGCCCTCCAGGATTGCCTCCCAAGGGACTCTGTCAACCAGGCTCCTAAAGAGTTTGGAAGCCCACAGTAACAGTTCTGCTGACCCCTTTCCTCACTGCTTTTCCTACAAAGGGAGCAGGATGGATAGTGAAGGTTCTGCAATGTGAATTCATTTAAAGTTCTTGAATCAAAACTCCAGAAGAAGTTCATAAAGCTTGATAAATGGGCAAGACTGAGACACACAAAATTTACCGTGGTCAGGTAGAGCATAATAAATCTTTATGGACACCAAAAAGAATAATTTAGACTGTTCATATATATGGAAAGATTCTAAACTAGTTGGAACCTCTCAGGGGAACTATATAGCATCACTGTGGACAATTCACCAGAAATATCCATTCAATATGTAACTGCAACAAAAAAGGCAAGAAATTAGATTAGTTTAGTCCTAAGCACACAAACAGTCCTGGTAATTTATTAATACCAGTGATTCCACAAGAAACACATATTTGATAAAGACTTCGATTTAAAGTGATATTTCTAGGACTTGTCAGAGCCAATTTGTCCTTTTTTTTTCATGGCTTTTTCATTTTTTTTGTCATTGCAATTGTGTATCTCTCTAATTTCCTGATCAGAATGCCATACACTGTCCAGGCAACTGCCTGACAGAAATCCAAGTATATTAGGCCTGCGTTTGACACTGAGGCATTTATCAAGCTCTTATCTCACAAAAAGTAGGTATCACATTAGACTGACAAGATATATTTTCCATAGTCACATACTCACTTGCAAGCAACTACATCATCATCCTTTAAACTTTTATTGATCCAAATTCATGTCAGGCACACCATTACTTAGCCAAGGCAAATACCAGGATGACAGGCCTAAAATTATTTGAGTCATTTTGTTCAGTTCTTTAAAACACTGGCAGGGCATTGTCTTCCAACCAATCTTCTGAAACTTACCCGGCATTCTGGGAAAAAATTATTCACACCAAGAACCTATACAGCACTTGAGCCATCTCTCTTTAAGCTCCCAAAACCAAAAAGTTTCAGCTTTGATTTTTAAAATTTTACCTCTAGAGGCTGAAAAAAATCCTGGTATGGAGAAGAGAATCTCATCCCTTTATGATACTTTTGCTTTTTCCCCAAATGCAAAATAGAAAATTCTACTAACACAGAATTTGCCTTCCCAGGGTTTTGCCAATAGACATATTTAACATGTTTTAGTATTGACAGTGCATAATCTCTCTTATTTGTCTGAGAGCAAACTCATCCTCAGGATGTTTTCCTACCCCTCTGGACTGGAGCTGGTCATTCTGTGCTGTGGTAGCTCACAGGCCAGGCTGCAGCCAGTGCCTAATGTTTTAATTCACGGGAGTGGAAGGATTTCCCACCTGTTGGATATCTCTTAAAACCTCTTATTTCCAACTTGTTAATGACTTAGAAACAGGTAATGCAGTTTTTAATATAAAATGCCCATATAAAAAGCAGCCTATGAGGCTGCTTGAGTCTTCCTGAATAAAGTGTAACCACAGTCACTGATATTGCAATCACAACTTTCTCCATTAAGTTCCATACTGAAATATTTTGTTCCATCATGGCTTAAAGGAGAGCAAGGAGGGCAGAGATACTGTCAGTGGCTTCCTGCATTAATTCATCTGTCTTCCTGCTGCTCAGAAAAATTATAACATTCCCACGTGCACAGAAGTCAGGCCCCTATCCTCCTACTGTTAAATCACATTTTTCCTGTTGCTCTCACAGGGTGGCTCTGCAACAGCACACAGGAATCATCAAGACAGACAGGACAATTTTTCAAATAACATTTCATGAGCAGTGCTACATTCTCATTATAAAAAGGAATGGATGCTTTAAAATAAATCCTGAAGACAGGAACACATTCCTCAATACGACTAGAGAGTCATTGTGACTCTGTATATTTATATTATATATATATATATATATCAGAGAGATATTATTAGATACCAGAGAGATATCTGTAATATCTATTTAAAATACATTTACTGATCAGAAATCCCTTCACAATCCCTGCTTTCCTTTCAATTTATAAAATATTAGTTAAATAATACGTGGTTTTAAATTCTAGCTTCATCTGATGCAACAGTCTGCGCCACTTGACAGAAGACAAAATATAGAAACTCTCAAGAATAAAGTTTTAATATCTTTTATTAAAGTAGCAGCATTTTTGCAACAGATGAAAAGTACTGCAGGTTATATCAAAGTCAACAGCCCACCAGACTTCACCACTAATTACAAAATACACCCACCTCTTGTGCATTTGTTATTCCAAGTGGCATCACTGTTTAACTGGAAATCAAGAGACTGCAATTCTCCCCATTTCAGAACCTTCCAGACATCTGGTGAACTCATTTAACCTAAAGTGAAATATGAAGCCCAGCTAAGAATAAAAACAACAGGAAAGCCCTCCCTGGATATTCTTGAACCTGATTAAACTGAGATAACTGCATAACACAAAAACCCACCCTCATCTGCCTTGAGTTCTCAGCCAATCAGCTTCAGAAGTGATTTACCCTCACAAGGAAGGTCATCATGTATGAGAGATAAAGAACCACTGCCCAAGTGTGCTGTGCAGGGCCTGACCTGTGTGTTCTCCTGCCCACATGTGATGTTTACACACCAGCAAATATCAGGAGTGTTGGAGTCCTGATCTGTAGGCTGTAATCAAGGATTTTGCCATTCTGACTTGAGCACTCTCTGGCCAGCACACCATTCCTGGAGACAGAACACATGAGAGCTGCACCTCACATTCCCAGGCTACTGATAAACAAGGGGTTGAGCATTTACTTCTTTGCCCAGACGCTCCAATATCCACACTAAACAAAAGCTACAGCCTCTTAATGGAGGTGGTCTCTGCACAGAACTGTTGCCCTGCTACTACCATTTCAAATAACAACAGCAACTGAAGTCCATCACTTCCAATCACTCAAAACACATTTAACCACTGCAGACAGGAAAAAAAAAGACCAGTACCTGATTTTCCAACTATTTCAATATGTATCATCTTTTGCAGCAGATTTCACCTCAAAAATATCTGAGGTGTTGCAAAGTACAAAGCAGCACTTCATTCCCAACTACTTGGCCAAAAAAACCTGGAATGGCAGTTTTAGCCAAGTTGCTTTTCCAACCTGTTGTCATCTTGTTGCAGCGGTTCCATACTGTTGTCTCCTATCACAAAAGTTTCAGCCTTCTGGGTGTTTCCCATGGGCAGCTCCTCTGAGCACTGACTCTTTCTCCTTCACACAGCAGCCAAGTGACTCCAGTTCCCTTCTCACCCAGCCACCCCACTCTTGTATAGCACTCTTCTTCTCATTGGTCACAGCTGTGGCCTGGTAAAGTCAGGCCTGTTCCTAATCTTTGATAATTGGCCCAGCTGTAACTTTTTAGGGGTAAGATTACTTTCTACACTATCTTTATTTTCTTATATTCTGTCCCCCTACATCAACCTAGTGCTGAAACACTATGGTACTTACTGGATAGAGGAGAGCTTACTTAGCTGTAATACCTTTAGAATCACACAACCTGAAGAATATTTTGATTAATTAGCTTACTTTAAATTCAAATGTTATATGATCCAAGAAAATACTTTTTACCTGTGTGGGAATTTCTGCTACATTTCACGTCTTTTTGGATCTTTACACCTTTGTCATATTTGCAACCATTTTTCTTACTAAATGCCTGAAAACTTTTTTTTTTTTTTTTTTTTTAAGAGCTTCCACCTATCCAGTTGCCCAAAGAGTGTTGTTTTATAGGACTACTGCTGGAGATGGAAGAAAACCATTCCTGAGCTCAGAGGATTGAAGCATTCCATAATTCAACTCTGAGCATCATTTGTCATACATGTCAGATGATTCTGGCCATTCATTCATCGCTGGATTCTTCACATCACTTGTGTGAGATGAAGCAAACTATCTGCAAGTGTCACACACAGTTCTTCTCCTGGACTACTTCTCCTTTTCCTATTCATCCTCTCTTTTCACCTCTAGAGTCTCCCATTTTCTTTTCTTTCTGCATGCACATAAAGGATATCCCACATTCACCCCCAAGTAAAAGAACAACTGAGCTAAGTTATTGGGGAAAAGAGCTAATAGATGAGCAGAGTATCTGTGAAGATGTTTCAGATCACTTGTAAGGGAAAACAAGGCAGTAAAATATTCTGTAGATTTTCCTGGTGGACTTTTCTGTAGTCTGCCATGATCTAAAACAGAAAGGGAAAAGGGACTGAAAGTAAAGGGGAGTGCAAAGTTTCTCTTTTACCCTCCTGCCTTGGAAAATTATCAGGCTTTTGAACATTTCCCATACACTGTTCCCCCGTTTTTCCTACCCTCAATTCCTCACCAAAGAGCAACCAACCTTGTATACAAGAGAGAACACACTACTACTGCTAATTTACTCATACAGAAGAACATATTTAGCATAACCCTAAATTTATTGCTATTAGGAACATACATAAGCCCATACTTAGAAAAATAAGTTTCTATTTTGGATCTTCCTGAGAACAGAAGGCACTGCTAATTTTAAAACAAACAGAAATAAGAAAAAGCTTAAAATTAGGCTGCACCTTTAAAAAGAATAATTTCAGTATAAGACTATGATCTACAGAATGCAAAAATTTTGCTTCTTAAAATAATTTTTAAAAGAATGATTTTTCACATGTTTTTTTACACAGGCTCCACCTTGACTAAAAGGAAAGTAACAAACATGAAAAGCTAAATTGTCCACGAGACTGCCTGAAGAAAGAGGTTCTTTCAGGTCAGGATGAAGGGCAGTAGCATTCACCTCAGCCTCGGCAATTAAGAAAATTGTTTCCACCTCTACAGGCATCAGTCCCTTGAAAACTGAAGGAACAATCTACTCAGCGCAAACATGAATGAAATGTTGACCAGACAGAAAAAAAGACTAAAAATATACTTTGATAACAAAAGACTCTTTTGGAGGGGGAAAAAAATTAGTAGCTAGGCTATCCATTAAAATTATTTCCCTGGCTTCCATTCAGATTCTGTCCAAGCACAGCTTCATTGTTTGGCATGTCACTTGCATCCCCTCACGTCACCTTCATTCTCTCACTCAGATAACCTCGGATAAAAATACACAGAGCCCTATTCTAGGATTCAGCAATATTAAATCAGGAGCTAGCAGCAAAAACTGGGGCTCTCCTGATTCATAAAGAATTTCTAAAGCCCTTGTGAACTACAGAGCACAGGGAGGAGGGTGAAAGCTTTCATCAAACTGAGGCATAGGAGTCGGTCAAGTTCACTTCCAAAGCAGGAGGTGTTTGTTATCCGTGGTGAGAGGGACATCCAGTTACTGCATCTGCACATTCCCACAGGAAGGTCGTGCAGCTGAGGGAAGGGAATGCTGAATCTGACATCCACTTCATCAGCCTAATAAATTTTAGATTAATTACAGAAAATTATTTCCCATTGCACTTCCACATCAACGGGGCTTTTTTTTGTTTCTCAAGCATCTGCCACTAAAACACTGCCAGCACAGAACAGGACTGTACACACACCTAAATGTTCTACAGAATATATATGAGTACATATATATATTTATATATGGAAAGAAAAATTATTTATCCAGGTGAAACCGCAGAAGGTGATTTTCGTTGATGGATACCCCCCCCAGCAACCTCTCAAAGTAGCAGAAAACTGCCCCATCAACCAGACTGGGATAGCATCATTATTATTGTTATTATTGCTATTTTGGTTTAAGAAAATGCTGACATTTCATGGTTATGAATCAGGAATAGCCAGCTCACTGCCCAGTGAATACAAATTAGCACTCCTGCTGATGAATGGTCTTTTCAGCCCACCTTTCTGGCATCCCTTGTGTGCTCCTCTCCACTCCTCCACTGTGCAGCACACATCTTTCCCAGTCCTCTTCCACTGCTCACGACTGCCGCCTCACTGTCACAGACAAAAGGCTCCTCTCCCTCTGCAGGGCAAGAAAGGGGACATCCCCTGCCCTGTTGCTGTGCTGCTGCCTTGCCTCTGCAAATCATCCTGGATAATCACCACAGAGCAACACAGAGCCTGAGCTGCAGCCAGACATCAGCAGCCCTTCCATTTTCAGCATGGTTCTGTCTTATTAGGCAGCATGCCTTAACTAGCAGCAAAACTAAAAGCAAAATAGGAAGGGTGAGCCTGATAAGGGAGGCCTTATCAGCCTTTGCTGCCGACAAACCCCCCAGAAACGGGGGAGGGGAGGCCCTTTTCGAGGCAATGCTTTTGCACGCTGCAGTATGCAGGAGCCAGACGCGGCTGAGCGCGCACACAATAGACACAGTTGCCGTAGCAACAGCATCACAGGGAAATGTTTCAGCAAAGCTGCTCGCTTTCCACCAAGGTTACCTACAGATTACCACTTAGCACAGGGATCCGTGTGGATCAGACAACATCTTGCACCTGTCTGGAGCATTCCTGCATGAGAAGATGCAACAATGGCCACAGCACAGGGAAGAAAAAGACACTGCAGGAGCAGAGCAGGGGCTGGGCTCTCAAAGTGCCATCTGACAGCAACAGCTTGCAAGCTAATAAACTGTCACCTCACCACAGACTACAAGTGTGATCCGCCGGAATCAAGTATGCTTTCATCTTTTGTTTTGTTTTCTTAAAAATTACTAGATTACAGTAAAGATCTACAGCACATTTCTGCAGCAAGAGACTTCAGTTTCTAATACTGATCAGAAAAAAATTCCCCAAACCAAGAAAAAAAAAAATAAAACCATCTAAGCTGCTTGTTTTTACACATACTTTTATCATTCCACTAATGCTGTTTAAAGGCAGTGAAAGTCTATGCTGCAGCACGTGTCTTGAGAAAAAACTGGTCATAAACAGAGCACTTGAATAATTTACAACCTTAAACTACACCAGTGAGTTATGTACCTTGTTTCATTTGCTCCTCCTATTTTTCAGATAAACAAAAACACATCCATCTTTTCCCCCTGAAATGCAAGATTTCTTTTTTTTTACTCAAACATTTAAGTGATCAATTGTCACTCCAAAAGAATAAAAAATAAGGACTTGTTCAAAACATAAATATCACTTGAGAAAACATTTCTTCAGTTGTTTCTGCTTAAAGGAGTTTTAAACTTTGACATTTTCAAACTTTTGGCATGCAATCTCTTGACTGTAAAGCTGCAAAAGTAACCCCCCACATAATCAAATGGCACAGCAGAACTGCTTTGCAGCTGGCTCACGGGATACAAACATCCAAAAAGACTGGAAGCTGGCAAAGGATCAAAACTAATCAAATTAAACAGCACTGTTCCTGCATTTATGTCTTGCTATCTATAAAGATAACAGCGTGTTCCTGAAATACATCTTTATGACAAACCATAGGTAATTTCAGCATCAATTGTGTATATATAGTTGCAAGCAAATGGCTGTCACACCACACCAGAGAGCTTCATTAGGGAAGAGTGCTTCAGGCTCCTCTAGAAGACAGGCAGTTCAGAAACTGTCTGCTACAAGAGCTGCAGAGACACAATTATACACCCAAGCCTTGACAGCTGGGGGAAAAGAATCACATTAGCTCTGATAAGTTTTACAAAAACCTTCAGATTTCTTGGCCCTCTGTTAATAAAGGACATTGCAGCACAACAGATATTAACTTTACCTCTAGAAGAACAGGCAAGCACAAGATAAAAGAAGCTACTGCAGCAACTTCAACAGGAACAAGCTGAGTCCTCCACCATATTAAAGTCATGACTGCATAGCCTGAGAAAGATGCCACCATACAAAAAAACTTATTCCTGTTGCAGGAATATTTTGAGTAAAGTCTCCAGCTTGAGTTAAGAAAATATGACTATGTAATTTCAATAGCCCTTGTGCTCTTAAAAACTTCACACATACAGCAGCATGTTAGAGCCAGGTGTCAGGAGCAATGCTAGAAAAGCACACAAAATCACAGGCACCAAATTCTGAATTACTGTGGAAAAGAAAACCTACCCCTTACAATGGAAAGCATCTTTAATGAACAAAACTGGAAGGAAACAAGGCAAAAACTATGTAGGCAGAAGCTAAATCTTCACAAGGTGGGAGAAGGGGAAGAAGGCACCCTTTTGCTATGTACATGTGGGAGCCTGAGAAAAATGTAAGTGAAACTTGTGAGAGAAGTAAAAAAAAACACCTCATCATCCTTTATCACTAACACATCTGCAGAAGAAGCTCCATTTGAAAGGAGGATTTCCAATTAGAAGAACAAGAATAGCCTTACCTTATTTCAAATACAGTAGAAATGCAAAATCCTGAAACCAGGGATTTGCATATTAAGTTATCTACTGCATTTAAATCTGAGCATATTAGACATTCCCTTCTTTTGAAAGAAGAGAACAATTAGCTTGATTCCCTTTCTACTCACTGAACTTCTGTCCAAGGTTTAGGACTGTCTGGAAGTCCTTTGCCTCTACCCTAAATAAGATAATAATGCTCCTCATCACTCAAACACACATCCTAGAAGCAAAATACAAGGAAGAGAAATGTTAGCTTGTAACAGAAGTCTGCCACTCCTACTCACATATTTATAGCACCAGGGTTGAGCATAAGGGTTGTAGAATGTAAAATAACAGTAAGGATACTAAGGACTCTGAAGACAAGGAATCATATGGGGTAGCACAGGAGGCACAAGGAAAAATGCAGTCTAAGAGTGCAACTATCCCACTGGAAAAGCCATTGGCAGGTTAATAAAGCATTCAAGGGAAATGATGATCAAGTACTGATGATACAGCTTAAAACAGCAGTTCTGAAGAGCTCCCATCCAAAACCAGAGGAGAAAGGGTTGCACAGTAGTTATGGGAGAAATTCCAAGTCCATGGGGCCTGAAATTAGGAATTACATTAGAAACTGTAATTGGCCATACAACTTTCCAAAGAGACTGTTTTAGTTGCAAGGTGAGAAACACCAAGGACAGAACACCTAAAGCACTGGGAACATCATCATCTCCATTAGTAACTAAAGTTAAATCATTTTAAGATATTCTTGGCCAACATGGTGTTGTAATAAGCATTCTTAGGACAAGTTTCTGCTGAGAAGAAGGATTTGCATTTCTGAGCTCAAACTTTGGAAATCTTGTTTAGGAAATTATTGCTTTTAATGTGAATTTTTCATGTTTTTCATTGGTGGTCTTTAGGAAAACAGCTAGCAATTTTTTTTAAAGATGTGAAAATAAGTACATTTTGTGAAAACTTGCATCTTTTACTACAGTAAGAAAAGCAAGGCAGAAATTTGCTTAATCCAGCTTGCAGGAACAACTGTAAACTAAAAGCCAATTAAAAACTCAGAAAAGCCAGATAAACAGACCAGCCTTTCTCCTGACAGGTGACATGGAGCTGACAGGACTGAACAGGTTGAGCACACTGTTCACCTCCATGAAGAGGTTAATTTAAAAAAAGCCACAAAAACCCCAAAATCTCCTCAAAAGACTCAGAGTTCTGAAGAACCCCTCTACAGGCCTGTCTGCAGTATTGTCAAAGGATTTAGTCATTCCACAGGGAGAGCCAAAGATTTTATAATTTTTTAAAATGAGATCTGATTAAAATTTAACACAGTTAAATAACATATCTAGGAGTTTAAATACCCTACTTCTAAAAATGATGGCAAGTGGAAATTGCAAGACAAGCAGGATCTTGGAAAATCAGCTGCTTTATGTGACTAACACAGCAGAGTATGACTTAAACCAGAGCTTCCAAAACTCTGGGCTATTACCTGCTCATTCCCATTCAGACTGTCACAACACACTGCACAAGTGTGATGAGGTTTGGGTGCTTTTCATTATAACAGTCCTATTTTAAAACAAAATTTCAGTTCAAAAGAGTTTGACCCAAAAGAGTTACAGCCCAGAGTGCTGTGTAGCCCTTCGGAAAGGATCTTGACAGGCTGGAGAGATGGCAACAGCAGAACTGCCTGAAATAAAACACAGGAAACTGCAGGGTCCTGCACCTGAGGAGGAACAACCCCACGGAACAACCAGTACAGGCTGGGGCTGATCCACTGGGAAGCAGCTCTGCAGAAGTACCTGGAGGTCCTGGTGGACAGCAAGCTCTTCATGAGCCATCAGTGTGTCCTTGTGGCCAAGAAGGCCAATGGTATCCTGGGGGGCATTAGGAGAAGCATTGCCAGCAGGTCAGGAAGGTGATCCTGTCCCTCTGCTCAGCCCTGGTGAGGCCTCACCTGGAGTGCTGTGTGCAGTTCTGGGCTCCTCAGGACAAGGGATTTGGAGTTCCTGGAGTGGGATCCAGCAGCTGGAGGGCTGTGAAGATGATTAAGGGATTGGAGCATTTCTCTCATAAGGAAAGGCAGAGAGGGCTGGGCCTGCCCAGTCTCAAGAAGAGAAGATTGAGAGGGTGCCCCACCAATGTTTGTCAGTGTCTGAAAGAAGGGTGTCAGGAGAATGGAATCAGGCTCTGCTTGGGGCTGCCAAGCAATAAACAGGCAATGGGCACAAACTGATGCACAGGAGGTTTATCCTGAATATCAGGAAGAACTTCTTTACTGTGCAGGTGATTGAGTGCTGGAACAGATTGCCCAGAGAGGTTGTAAAGTCTCCTTCCCTGGAGATATTCAAAAGCCATCTGGACAATCCTGACTAATGTGCCTGAACAAGGAGGTTGGACTAGATGACCTCCAGTGGTCCTTTCCAACCTGAAGCAAGTCTCTGGCCAAGCCAGTATTCATATAATACTGCTCAGGGGATAATACTGCCATAATACTGCTGATAACACTGCTCAGGAGAAAATCTACTGCACAGCTGACACAACTGCAGGCCTAGAACAAGGCAGCACAAGAACTCAAAGTCCAGAAAGCAAGCAAAGACAATGTACAGCTTCACCTTCTTTTTGTTATCACATTAACTCCATATCCATGATTAAAAGCAAAATAAAAGAACACTAAGAAGAAAAGCCTTGATAGCTTAGCAAGATCTTTACTTGGTATTTAAACATAAATAGCACATAAGGCACTCCATGATCTTGTCCACAGATCATGTGGCAGATGCTGTAAATTGTCTTTTTAGGAACTGAAGTCATCTCCCTTCAGAGTGAAAGCCAGGGAATGCTGTCACTGCTACTGTTGGCACATGTTTGCTTACCCCTATATGTTTATGCTCCCTGTGTCAAGGCTAGTGAGCTGGAACAGTTTGAGATGGTCAATGGATCCCCAGAGCAGCTGATTCTGAAAAGCAGCAGTGACCCAAAGCACTGTCCTTTTCAGTAACCCGCACCAGGAAATTCACAGGATTTATCTGCAATACCCATTGAGGGACGAAAATTCAGCAGAGTAATCAAAACAAAAAAGAACTATCACAGTAAAGCTGTTCTCAGGTTAAAACATAAAACTAATGCTGCTAGCATC